>JANAVB010002198.1:2091807-2406807 GCA_029216955.1 Iris pallida
TGGTGTCTCACGTCCTCAGTTTTTCGAGAACAACTCTACTGTGGGTTTAGGTTCTCACATAGTCTTCCTCTAAGAATCGGGCATTGGTGCTAAAAATAACTTCTGATCCTTAGGACTATAAAATAAACCTTCTTTCATTCCTCTGGTAGCCTACAAACAAGCGTACTTCTGTACGAGATTCCAACTTATCTGCTTTTCCATTCAGCACATGTGCTGGACTACCCCAAATGCGAACATGTTTCAGACTAGGCTTACGCCCAATCCACAGCTCTGTGGGAGTAAGAGGTACTGACTTAGAAGGAACCAAGTTCTAAATATAAGCTGCAGTCTCTAAGGTATATCCCCAAAAATGAATTTGGCAAATTCGAATAACTCATCATTGATCTAACCATCTCCGTAAGAGTTCTATTCCTTCTTTCGGCTATACCATTCTGCTGGGGCGTTCCAGGTGCTGTCAATTGGGATGTAATCCCAGCCTCTGATAAATAATCCCTAAACTCTCCAAAGAGGTACTCGCCACCACGATCTGATCATAATGACTTGATATATTTTCATGATGTTTTTTCCGTTTCAGCCTTGTACTATTTGAATTTCTCAAAGCACTCAGACTTACGGCGCATCAAATAAATATATCCATACCTTGAATAATCGTCAATAAATATGACAAATATTCAAAGCCACCTCTAGCTTGGATAGTCATGGGTCCACACAAATCAGAATGAACCAATTCCAACACATATTTGGCCCTATACCCCTTTGCCGTAAAGGCCTTTTGGTCATTTTACCTTCCAAGCAGGATTCACAGACTGGTAGTACCTCCACTTCCAATGAACTCAAAGGTCCATCTTCAACCAGTCTTTGAATCCTTCTTAGGTCAATATGCCCCAGTCGCAAGTACCAAAGATATGTTTGGTTCATACAAGAAGATTATTTTCTCTTATTTAAGTTAGATAACATATTATTCATTTCCATAAGTTGCATTGTGGGAAATAGGATTAATGACATACAAATTATCAACCAATGTACCAGAACAGATAAAATATTTATTCTTTCTAATAACAATATTGTCATTAAATAAACTGAATATCCATCCTTAACTAACATAGACACATAAACTAAATTCCTTCTAAGTGAAGGTGCATAAAGACAATCTCTCAATGTCAAAGTCTTATTTCTACCAAAAGATAAAGTAACATCTCCTAATGCAACGACGATACTTTTGTAGCATCACCCACGAACAAGCATACCTCTCCATCACTGAGCCGTCTAGTTTCCTGGAACCCCTGCAATGTATTGCAGACATGATTATGGCTTCTGTATCTACACACCAGGTGCCGGTAGATAACACCGCTAAACATGTTTCAACTACTAGTAAATGAGATATACCTTTTTTGTTCCCTTGTTTGAGAAGTGGACAATCAGTCTTCCAATGTCCGGACCCTTTGCACTTGAAACATTTGCCTTTCGGCTTTTTACCGCGCCTTGAGGTCCCATGCCCTTCTTTGCTGAGTTTGCCAGTTTTTGAATGTTATTCTTCTTCTTACGCCTTTTGGCTTAGAAGTAGAAGCCTTTTCAGAAACAAAACATGACCACTCTGCCTAAAGAGAGATTCAGCATCTATAATTAAGGCAGAAATTGTCAAACTATACAACCTTTTGTTCATGTTGTAATTAAGGCAGAAATTGTCAAAAAATTTAGGCAGAGTCCCGAGAATGATATCGACCTAGGATTTCCCATCGATTTCAGCTCCAAGGATCTCCATCTTATTCAGATGACCCATCATCTTGAGAACATGATCCCTTACCGTGTACCCTCAGTCATTTTTATATTCATCAAACATTTCATAGCAAACTACCTAGCTGCTCTAGTCTGATGTCCGAAGAGTTCCTTGAGGTTATATATCATGTCATAAGAGTGGCCATGGCCTGATGCTGATGTTGCAGTACATTTGACATAGATGCCAGAATATAACACTGCGCATCTTATCTGCCTTTTTCTACTTCTTATAAGCCTCTTTGACCTCTTCATCAGAGTTAGCATCAGGCTTAGGTGGGCATTCCTCAACAAGTACATATTTGTACTCCTCAGCAGTCAGAACAATGTCCAATTACGTTTCCAGTCAATATAATTAGGTCCAGTAAGTTTGTTTTCTTTAAGAATCACCATAAGTGGACTGAAAGAACCCATTTTTTTGAAATTCTGAGAATCACATAAATAAAATTATGTAGGGAAAAAAACTTTTTGAATTAAGTAATATTGATTCCTTCAAAACAATAATAAGAAATTCACCAACACCTTGAACACCATGAATTTAGCATGCCACGATAGTGTGGACGTATACAAATTCAACTTTTTAAGTAGGTTTTTCTTATTAATTTTACTATCATGTCAACATAACTTTATGACAA
The DNA here is from genome assembly GCA_029216955.1 of Iris pallida. Taxonomy (NCBI): domain Eukaryota; kingdom Viridiplantae; phylum Streptophyta; class Magnoliopsida; order Asparagales; family Iridaceae; genus Iris; species Iris pallida. The sequence goes on from JANAVB010002198.1 coordinate 2,094,216, forward strand.
ATAAAATTAATATGTTGGTCTTGCTCTGGTCATACAAATAATAGCAGTGACTCCGATAGGGATACCATTATTTGTATCTAAGTGTATACCATTACTTAATACTAAGTCCATTACCTTGTAATGAGTTCCTTCAGATGGAGAAGTGAACACATACTAGGTAACTTTCTATAATTATCCCTAAGGAAGTTTGTACTGGTAATCCATAATTATACTCATCCAATATGGAAGAAAGTACTAAAGCCAACACGCAAGTATAATTACATCACCTACAAACCAGTAATGGAGACCATAAATTTATACTAAATAAATATCCTCTCCCACTTAGTTATTTAACAATGAGGATTTTTCTACTAGCTGATATTATGTCCATGTTGTCCATTATTAATATAGGCTTAGTTTTTCAAAAAAAACCATACAATAATAAACATGCATAATCAGAAAAAACAAAATGACAAAAATAAGAGAAAATATCTAACTATTATGGTCATCTTTGCTGCTCCATCCTCAACTATCTGAATCTAAAATCTGTCGCTGCGCAGATCTATTCAGGGTTCGACTTGCCCGGTCAGGTCGCGGGGCTATCCCAATTTTTTTCTAAAGGTTTTGGCTGTCTATTCCATCATTGAAAATCATCTGTCTGCCTCTGGACTGCTTAAAACCAGCATCTCGTCCGGTATCAGAAACAGCCACCACCGCCATCACGATTGGTCAAAAATAATTAAAATTACATTAATCCTATGCCTCCCGAAGGAGTTCACACATAATCTAGATTAAAAAATTTAAATAATAAGCACGATCAACCCTCGTGATTTTAATTACATCCACAGCAACAACAACATCTACGACATATTCGTGGTTTAAACAACACAATCAAAAACATGCATTGGACCATAATAGTTGGATCTAAGATGCCTGCAAAACCGAGTTAGAACAGATCTACATCTACCGACTATTACACAGTGCAGGTTTTATTGGACAACATGGACGTATCAATCAATACGTAGATCTAAAGTGGCTCTGATACCAATTGATGGAACTGGGAATTCCCAGGACCCTTTCTTTGGTGTGCGTATTGATCGATAGAAAGTTAAACATATCTAATACGTGTTATAACCCTTCATAGGCGGAAACTAGGGTTCACGAATTATACCTACGACGGAAAGGAGACAAGTAATTCCTGGCAATCTCGAGCGGACGACCCCAAGATCTTCTGCACGTATTCCTTCCTCGAGTTGGACGTCGTGTGGGTCACGATCTCCCAACCTTTTCTTCTCTTTGGCAGCCCTCTCTTTCTCTCCTTACGTGAATCACGAATTTAGAAAAAGTTTCAGATTTCTGATCAGTAATCTGGCGGCCAGAGAATAGAAGATATATAGGCTACGGCTGGGACCATGAGGAGAAATTAGGGTAGGCCTCCTAACGGATCTGGATATCCCGTGTATAGCTCGAACACACAATCCAGGCCCATTAACAATAGTTCGATCCACTAATGAGCTATTGTTGTACTACCTCCCTAATCCCAAATTATGTTTGTGGGCTCCTTTTATTATATGCTCGTTTGACTTTCCATGTTAAGATATCGTATGTCCGTCGATCAAATTAAGTTACTGACAACTATATTGATTTGACATCTTTTATCCTTAAGTCGTACCGCTCAACTTTATTTGTCATGTCGGATATAATCCACCTGCAGGGTTTACATGACAATCCTTATGAGCTCCTTAAGGGGACATTATCAACCCGATGTATCGGGACATGGATTCCATTTATAATCAACAGCCTATCATACATATAATATTATTACCCAATTCATAGAGGTTGTTGATCCATAATGAATCTCACTCTTTTATGAGTCAAAGTAATGCACACTGCATATACATGTCCGTTATTATATCCGGATTAAGAGCACAAGCATCCATAATAATGGAGGTGTTTGTTCTCTTATGTAGTCAGTACAAAGAGAACAACCTCAAGTGGTCCTGTTCAATACACACAAAGTGTACTAGTGTAAACCTATAGTCAAGATAGACTAATACCAGATTATACTACAACCTTTCTAATAGATTGTCCAAGTCCATCTAGGTTGTGAACTATTTTATACTCCATAGGGAACTGATAATATGATCTTCTGTGTATACTACACCATATTATCTACAATATAGAATATCAGACATTTGCTTTAACACTTGCAACAAATACAATATGCGAACATTTGCCCATATAATTTTCATTCAAAATTTAAGGAAATAAGGTTACTACAAAAGCGATGCTTTTAGTATATAACCCTAACACATAAAGTGTAGCCCAGACTGCTTCATAAAGACCTATCTCCATAAGCATGTCTTTGAAGTGATTCAGAACCCAGTTAGCCAAGCTGCTGCAGCGCTTGTTATCTGGATTTACCAGGCCTGTCATTCGCATGGTCTGGTCCGGGTATCTTCCTTCAACTTTGGCAAACTCGTTCGCAAAAATTGGTACTCTGACTGGGAGTAACAACGAAGAATTCTCGTGAGGTACACAACCTGGCCTCAAACCTATCAGATGGAAGCTGTATTTATCTGAGGTGCTATAGAATTGGTTCCTACTTTGTGGACCTAGTATGTAACAGATCCACCCCACTATTGCCTGCTGCTGTGGGGTTATATCCCATTACATCCGGCGAGGGCAACTCGAAAATTTATATCGAGATAATGATAGATATCTCAAAATTTCTGGGAGGTACATCATCATGCCCTCACTATACTGATAAACCATGCCTTCCTTCTTGGCCTTGGGCTGGTACGTCTTTTCGATAGCATCACTAAACAAGAAGCCCAGTTTCTTATGAACTATATTATCCACACTTTCTAGAGGTTGTCCATTCATCAAACACAGTAGTGTGGAGTTCTCTTGAGCTGTGAGTATAGCTCTTCTGGCTTCAGGAAGGTCATAATGCGGATATGACACATGTGATAAATCTTTTTTGTATTCAGGAGTATTAAATACAGAGGCAAATCTTTCAGCATTAGGATCTTCTCACAAGTCAACTACATGAAGATGAACAAACAGAAATTAGTTTCAAATAATGTTTTGAAGCAGAATATGTTACATCAACAGGTTGTGCAGCAGTCAGGTTGCACAACTTTTGTGTTGTGCAGCAGTCAAGTTGCACGACCCTCATGTTGTGCGGCACTCAGACTGCGGGACTATCAGGTTGCGCGATCATGCGCAGCAATCAGGTTGTGCCGCATCATACCGTGCAATAGTCAAAGTTGTGCCCAAAAGACAGTATAACTTTTCGAAGTACTGTACAACGCGGGTCGACAGCAACCAAACCCTAAAATGGGAGGCACAAGTTATGGAGTGCACCCAACTCTAAAAAGAGTGTAGTTACACGATGATAGAATCAAGCCAAATCCTAAATAGGGTCGTCGACAATCGGGTCTATGATCAGATACTTATCCTCTATGGCTGGATTGGCCTTCTCTCGGCGTGACGAAGCGGAGCTCGCGTAGAGGACTCGACCACATTTTTTCCCTTCTCGGCAGCAAAATGCTTGGGTGCCATTGGTGCTGGTCAAAATTTCAAAGATCGGAAAAAAGGAGAAGAAATAGGGTTTTGAGGAATCCTAAACGATGAAAGAATGAAAAATCCAAAGGATACGGCTATTTATAACTTTGCAAGTGAAGCTAAACCGCACAACTTTAGCTGAAGAACCAGGCTCGCATTGACTGGAGCAACTTAGACACAGTCATTTCTAATTCAAAGTATTTCGAAACTTTAAAGACTTTTTCAAGTTTCGAAAACTTTGAAGGGTGTCTTGTAGAGGCTAAAAATTAAGCTATGCTACTTACCCAAAGTTATCTCATCAAAAAGTATTATATCAATAGGTTGCGCCATATTAGGTTGCGCCTATATCAAGTTGCGCCACGTTAGGTTGCCCCTATCACAGGTTGCGCCAATCTCAAATTGTGCAAAAGACACGTGGTAGTTTCCTCGAAAGACTATAACAGCATCATTATTACCTGACAACTAACAGCACGTATATCAAGGAAAATTCGTTCGAATTCTGCACAATACGACGCTCGAGATGATTTTATCAGCTAGAAGTTTGCACAAATGTGTCAGGGTGCGCGAGGTTGTACTCAAGCGCAAGTTGCTACATTGTGCCCCCGCACAACCTGATGAAGCTCGTGCAAGGTGATCGAACAGTGTCCAGAACAGGGTGACGTGGTGCACAAGCTACTAACTTTGCAGAACATGCCCACTACACTGCCCGCGACCACGCACATCTCAATCAAACGATGCCATGTCCACAGCAGTTGGTGTAACCATTCACGCAAGTGAACAGGCGTGCAACCTAAGCTCGCGCAACCCAGAATAACTGCTAAACAGTGTAAAACCCCTAATTTTTTTAATTATTATTTTTTATTATTTAAAAAGACTTTAAAATAAATTTATGTAATTTATGATTTTTTTAGTAGAAATGACCTTAGCCATTGTTGAATTTTTTTAGCACTAGACGACCATGACTTTTAGCACGGAAGTTGTAGCAGTGTACCTTGACCAGTATATTAACCATGTCAGGGGAAGCCTATCCATGGTGTTGTCCAAACTAGTAAAATCAAGCCAAGTTGTGAATTGACTTATTCAATATTTTTAATAAGATATTATTCTATATATTGATTTTTAGATGACCCGGTTTGTCCAATTCAGTCCGAACTGGGCTCGGACTAAACCAGGCCCAAGTAGAAATATGGAGTGACCAAGAAGACCCTGTTGCCATACTTTATGGGTGTGCAAATGTTCTTAATATTATTTTAGAATTTGAGAAATATTTTCTAATTATTTAGAGGTACAAATTTTATAATTTTATTATTAATGATGTTTTCCAATATTGGTACAATTTTTAGACCCAAGTAAGGGTGTGGTAAAGATCACCCATTGGGGCAATTTTATTATTATTATTATTAAAGTTATTTTTTGGAGATTTGATAAACATGTTTATTCTAAAAAGATTATTTATTATTTTGAGTTGATTTATTGGCAATTAAATTTATAAATAAGTACATGGGTTTAAATATATTAAATTGGATATGTGACATTTAAATTGTTATTTGGATTTTTATATAGATATATGGTGTGTATAATATATAATTATTATATATATAATATTATATATATATATATATATATATATTATATATATCTATATATATATATATATATATATGTATATATATATATAAAAAAAATATCTATATATATATATATATACATATATATCGGGAAAATGGACCTGAGGTCGGCCTCAGGCTCCTTTCCTGCGGACGAGAATTAGTGTCCGTCCGATCTGATCTGACGAACAAAAAAAAGGGATGGGTCGGGGCTTACTCATGAAGAGGGACGAAAAAAAAAGGAAAGCAGCGGACGAAAAAAGAAGAAGGATAAATTCTCCCTCCCCCTCGCAAAAGCCCCGACCCACGCTGCGCGCCTCCCTCCCCCGGCGATCCTCACTCCCACACTGGTCCTCACTCTCTCCCTCGTCGAGGCAAGATCGGTGAGCCCTACATTTCAGATCTGATAAAATTTAATTTTTTAGGGTTTGATGTTGAAAAGGAAATTGATATGCATTTACTTAATTTAATTTTTTAGGGTTTGATGTTTGAGATCCTCAAAAATTTAGTTAATTTCAGATCCTCTTTAATTTTTTAGGGTTTGTTGAAAAGGAAATTGATATGCATTTACTTAATTTAATTTTTTAGAGCTTCAGATGCTCCCAATCTCTAAAGGAAATTGACTCAGGTGCTTTTTGAAAAAATTTAGTTAATTTCAGATCCTCTTTAATTTTTTAGGGTTTGTTGAAAAGGAAATTGATATGCATTTACTTAATTTCAGATCCTCAAAAATTTAATTTTTTAGGGTTTGATGTTTGAGCCCTCCATGCTATGCATTTACTTACACAATCATTATAATTTTGTGACCTTGGAAGAGGAAATTGATATTGGTTGAACTGAAAATGGGCCTGTTATTTCTCAAAGTATGCATATTCATCATATTATTTCCATCTTGCTTAGCAATAAGACTCTGTTGATTAAAAATATGATGACCACCAGTATCACCATTTGTAGGTTTTTATACAAGCAAGAACATTTTGTACATCCATGAAAAACTATGAGTAACTCTGTGCTGATGCCATCCATGAAGAACATTTTTTCTGTTTAACATTTTGTACATCATATTTTTTTGGTTTAACATTGATTTTTTTTGTTTCTATTTTAGAAGATGGAAGAGAGCGAACCATTTATGCATGATCACGCGATACCAAATGAGAATGAAGAACAAGATAGTGCAACTAACGTAGATGGAGTGGATAGTCATAGTGTTTTTGAAATTGAAAAGGGAATACCACATGTTGGAATGCAATTTCCTACAGCAGAAGAGGCGTGGGACTTTTATAATGTATACGCAGAAAGGGAAGGTTTTTCTATTCGAAGGTCATCCACTGCAAAGGAAAAAGATGGTAATATCACGAGGCGGCTTTATGTTTGCAACAAAGAAGGGTTCAAAAGCTTAACTGATAAGAGAGAGGTAGAGAAGTAAACCGACGGAAAAATGAGAGAGAAGGTTGTATGGCTCGAATGAAAGTTCATAGAATCTCCAATGGAGTGTGGGGCATCAAATCCTTTCATGATGTTCATAATCATGAGTAGATTAAAACCCCTTCGAAGATCCATTTGTTGCGGTCACACAAAAAGATCGCACATGGATGTATCTTGTAGGAATTTAGTTGATCAGTTTCGTGGATGTGGGGTTGGACCTTCAAAGATTGCAAGGATTTTAAATGCCACGAGTAGTAGTAATGTCAAATTACTACACAACAGTGCATCGATCATTTGAGAGTAAAAAGAAAGAACAATATCGGGAAGGAGTGCACTAGAGTAATTCAACAATTTCTTACAAGGCAAGCTACAGACTCTCAGTTTTATTATGCTATGGAGCATGATGAGGAAAATGTTTGTAGAAGTATATTTTGGGCAGATGGAAGAGCGAGGACATCATATCTCCAGTTTGGAGATGTTGTTGTGTTTGATGTCACTTATAAGACAAACCATTTCTTGTTACCTTTTGCACCGTTTACTGGTGTAAATCATCATAAACAGTCTATCTTATTTGGATGTGCCTTCTTGCTGACGAGAAAGAGGATACCTTTGTTTGGTTATTTGAAAATTGGTTGACATGTATGTGGGGTAAAGCACCAGGAGCTATCATCACTGATCAAGACCCAGCAATATGCAATGCAATCAAAAGAGTTTTTCCAAATACAAGGCACAGGTATTGCATATGGCATATTAGTCTTCATGAAATGAGCATCTCCGTTCTTTACGTTCGGCTTATAATCCTGAATTTGATGAAGACTATGTAAATTGGTCTAAGAAAAGTCAAAGTGTTGAAGAGGCTGAGAGTTGTTGGGTGATCTTAAAGGAGAAGTACCAAAAAGAATTTTCAGAACCAATGACAGACAAACAAAAAATGAAGTGAAAGCTTGGAAGTGGTTGCATACGATGCATGAGAAAGCACGTCATTGGATTAAGGCGTACCTAAAGGATACTTTCTTTGCAGGTATGAAAATTTTGATATGATGGTCTGTGTTTTAAAATTATATTATTTGAACTCAAACTAATCATATGGTGTTCATTGCTTTTTGTGTGTAGGCATGGCGTCCAGCCAAAGGAGTGAAAGCATGAACTCGTTTTTTGATGGTTACGTAAACTCCATGACTCCACTATACGAGTTCATTGATCAATATGATAAAGCGTACATTTTCAAAGAAACAAAGAGGAGAAAGAAGACACTTTTTGTATGAGAAACAAACCAGAATTTTGGCATGCATGAGTTAGAGGTTCATGCTGCGAAGGTTTATACCAGGAACGTATTCTCTATCTTTCAGACTCGGTTCAAAGATACATTATACTGTCGGCATGAAAGAGTGTGTACTGAAGGAGATACGACCACATATAATGTCCAAATGAGGATTGACGGAAAGAGTTACTTGCATTCTGTTCGATGCAATGTATCTATGGGAGAATTTACGTGTACATGTGCAAGGTTTGAGACTGAAGGCTACTCTGCACACAAATTTTATATCATGAAGCAAAAGTTTGATATGCAAGCCATCCCTGAGAGATATATTTTGCCAAGGTGGACACTCAATGCAAGACATAGCATCATGAGTATGGGATCCTCTTCGTCTAGCGCAGTCAATGCAGTGTCCCAATCAACTTACTCCACTTCAATCTTGGAGCCTTCGTGCAACATTTGATAAAGTCCTCGAGGTTGTTAACAGAGATCCTCTTCTTTATGACGTTGTCAATGGGTGGTCAAATAGTTTTCTGGAGCAACATGGATTGAATGACAAAGCACAAACTATCTCTGAGGATCCAAGCACTCAGGTGGGTCCAATGCGCCGACAGTATGTGGATTGGGATTAAATGATGTAACTATTCATGATCCTACAAAGGCAAGAACTAAAGGCCGACCACGAGCAGCATCAAGGATTCAGTCAGGAATACAAGTATCACAAGATCAAAGTCAATCAAGAAAAAGAACTTGTAGTATTTGTGGAGAAAAGGGCCATGACATGAGAACTTGTCGTATGAACATGGGCACCAATGGTAGAAATAAGGTATAGTTGCTCAATTCTACATGTTTTTTATACTAGTATAATTTATTTTAACATCATTGCTCTTTATTTTCTGTAGGAGCTAGAAGCAAGTAGGTGGCTGAAGACTCGTCAAGTTTGTCCTCTAGGTACAAACTTCCGTATTATTCTCTCTTTCAATTTCTTTCTGTCCATTCAAGTTTGAACAATGTAGATACTACTCATTCTAACTTCAATACATGCTATATCAGAAGGAGAGTTGCTTGCAAGCATAGTGTCAACCCAATTCCTCACTACTCCAGGCTTCCAGCCAATGGATAAAAAACAAGCCACCACCACATCCTTAGTTTTGTGACGAGTCACTTCTCCAACTTCTAGCCAAGATATGTGAACTTAAAAACCTTATCTTCCTGATCTTATTATACCATCCCCACCAAACCCAATTCATAAATAAAATAGTTAATTTATCAAGAAAAGTTCCTATACTTTTTTTTATTAGGTTATAACTCTGACTAAGATTATCACAAATATATTATATAATAGTGGTAAGATAGCTATTTACAACATTTTATGTCATCTATGCAAGCCTCCTCCTCTATTCGGACATACAGGGAACCTACAAGTTCAAGTAAAACACACAACTGTATGATTTTTAGAGTATTGGTTGATGTTCCCATATATTCTATATGCCTGCAGAAAGACCCATGATTGATTTTAAATCATGAGATTGCAGCAACTAAGACCCATATGATGAAGCAGAGAAATTGATACTCAAGAAATCAAATTGCCTGCAGAAAGATTTTATTCCTAACATTAGCTCCAGTATGAAAACTGAATACTGCAAAAAGATAAGAGTTGCCTGCAGAATGTAACCAAACTGAATACTGTTGTGATTTCATTTCATCTAATTTGGCACTGTTGTGATTTATCTGCAGCATCCATCCAGGACCTATCAATTCGTTCAGGCAATGAAGCTGAATTTGGAGAGCACTCATTTCATCATTTGTACCTATATTGGCACTGTTGTGAATTAATGAAGCTGAATTTGGCACTTGTATCTAATGAAGCTGAATTTGTACCTATATTGGCAAGGTGGATGTAATGAAGCTGAATTTGGCACTGTTGTGATTTATTTCATCATTTGTTCTGAATTGTACCTATATTGGCACTTGTGAGAAATCTGAGTGTGCTGAATTTGTACCTATATTGGCACTTGTGATTTAATGAAGCTGAATTTGACATATTATTGGCTGAATTTGGCACTCCATATATGTACCCTTTCTTTTATCAACAGGCGGGTAAACGGACCGTAATGACGATTGCATATTACTTTTTTTTTTCCTTTTCATTTGCTACTTCATCAGGCTTTTCTGGGAAATTGTGTGGTCTTTGAAGAGGGGGAGGAGAAGCAATGTGCAGCAACAATGTACAGCAGCAATGCAAAAAGGGGAGGAGACACAGGCATGAAATTGTGTGTGCAGCAGGTTGCATATGTGCAATAGGAATTGGAAGGGATCAGTAGCAGCAGGTTGGTGTGGTGCAGGGCTTTGCAAAGCAAAGTTTGCATCAACAGTGGCTATGTGCAGGAAGTGCAAGGGGGAGTTAGGCAGTGGGTGCATTTAGGATTAGAGGAACGGCATTGGAAGGGAAATATCTGTGCAGATAACTGCTAGTAGCAACAATAGCTATAGGTAGGCAGTATCAAAAGGGGGTTTGGGACCTTGGGTAAGGAGGCAGCATAGCAGCTGCTGTTTAACTATTTCAGTAGCAGTTTTCTTTAGGACAGGCAAACAGTAGCAGGGGTGAGGGATTTAGCTGCTGCTAGCATAGGAAGAAGAAGGACAACAACAGCTAGGTGTGTAGGAGATTAACAGGGTGGGGAGGGTTGCTAGGCAGCCACTGCAGTACAGTTTGATCAGGGATAAGCCAACAGCATATGTGAGTTTAGGTGGCTAGTGAGGGATTGATGTAGAGTAGAGTAGCAGTTAGGTGCAGGCAGTGGCAATAGCAAAACATTAGCTGATAAACCTATAAAGTACATCTATTCAGATAAACCTATAAAGTACATCCAGTAGAAAACTTGAGAAACACAATGGCTGCAATATTTCTCCTGTTTAGAGCAAATCACCAGCTAATTCACAATCTCCATTGGTTCTTTTGTATTCAAACACAATGGCTGCAATATTTTCAAATATATAAACTGGAGCCAAGTCTACTTGTATCCAACACAACATACATTTTACATTGATAAGTTTGAAATTGATATTACATTGAGATAAGATAAGCCAAGACAACTAAAGTAAAAAGTATCCCCTCCACAACAATGGTCACCGCAACACCTGTTACACATCCATAAACGAAAGATGTGTTCAACAATTCAGGCCGCCTTTCTACATTTGTATGCCCTACAATATCCCGTTCACTGATATCCTCTCTGACATCATGTCTCGTCGCACCATGATTTGACGACTCTCCTACATGAACCGATACTCCCAATCTTTGACGTTGACCCACGCCTGCGAACATGTCTCGACCCCCCCGATCTAGACGAATTGGATTGGATTGCCCGTTCCAGCACTCCATAGCCTCTTCATACGTGTTGAAGCCGTGATACACCGCATTACGATATCCATAAACCTGTGCTTTGCATTCTTCCCATGTCAAATAAGTGTCGCATTGCCTACCACTCTTCACAACGTAATATTTTTTTCCCATTTCAAACTACAAAATATCATCCAAAAATTATGATAAGCTGAAAATTCCATCACATATTTATTGAACTTGAAAATCTATACATTGACAACATAAACACAAACACTACTTGAGAGAATGTTAGTTCTGAAGAATGAAAGATATTAGTTAAGCTGGAAATAATGTTGGTCAACATTTTAGGAATTTTGAATTAAAAAACATTGACCTGTGTGTACAACAATGATTTACAACAGACAAAATAGGTCAAAAACAACACCGGCATCATCACCTGGTGAATTTAAACCCTATAATTTTTAATTCGAAAAATGTTTCAATATATTGTTAATGTAGATACTCATACAAATAACCATTGAAGATGGAAGTACATGTAGAGCTACTTGAGTTAAGCTGATAGGCAAATGAATGATGTTAATGAAAATGAATGATATTTGAGAAAATATTCAGAGGCAATTGCTCAATCCTGAATCAATGTGTATTGAGACAATACAGTCCCCAATGGTACCAACTCATAGTGCCGCACCCACAAAACCCTAAAGCAACCCAAATTAAAATGAGTTTGACAATGAACAATGACTGAGGATTGAGAAATTTCGAAAAAAAAAATCATTGGGAGGATCTGAAACATCAAACATTCAAAGGAAATTGACTCAGGATCTCAAAGGAAATTGACTCAGGATCTGAAACATCAAACATTCAAAGGAAATTTGACAATGAACAATGAAAAAAATTCATTGGGAGGATCTGAAACATCAAACATTCAAAGGAAATTGACTCAGGATCTCAAACATCAAACCCTAAAAAATTAAATTAAGTAAATGCATATCAATTTCCTTTTCAACAAACCCTAAAAAATTAAAGAGGATCTGAAATTAACTAAATTTTTGAGGATCTCAAACATCAAACCCTAAAAAATTAAATTAAGTAAATGCATATCAATTTCCTTTTCAACATCAAACCCTAAAAAATTAAATTTTATCAGATCTGAAATGTAGGGCTCACCGATCTTGCCTCGACGAGGGAGAAAGTGAGGACCAGTGTGGGAGTGAGGATCGTCGGCGAGGGAGGCGGCAGCGCAGTTGGGTCGGGGCTTTCTCGATCGTGGGGAGGGAGAATTTCCTTCTTCTTCTTTTCGTCCGCTGCTTTCCTTCTTCTTTTTTTCGTCCGCTGCTTTCCTTTTTTTTTTCGTCCCTCTTCATGAGTAAGCCCCGACCCATCCCTTTTTTTGTTCGTCAGATCAGATCGGACGGACACTAATTCTCGTCCGCAGGAAAGGAGCCTGAGGCCGACCTCAGGTCCATTTTCCCGTATATATAAAGTATATGGATATATATATATATATGGATATATATATATATATATATATATATATAATATATATATATATATATATATATATAATATATATATATTTTCCCGTATATATATATATATATATATATAATATATATATATATATATATATATATATATATATATATGGATTTATCTATAATAATATAATAAATTGTTTAATATTATGTATACTATTAGTATTTTTATTATGATTATTATTAGGTAATATTTATGGGTTTAGGCCCTAAAATATTTAAAAGGATTTTTTTTAAATATATTGGCCTAATGGCCAATAGAATTTCTTCTATGTTTGAAATGGGCTTTTGGCCCTAGTTATTGTTTAATTAACCAGTTGGTTATGGGCGTAATGTTACAAGTTAAAATTCATCTCTAAGCCTCTAAGTTAATAGGGTAAAGTGCAAAAAATCCCTCGTTAGATTTCTGCTTTTGCACTAATAGACCCCATGCTCTTAAAATTATATAAGTATGAAATATGCTCATTTTGCCCCCAAATGACAATTTACCCCTCCCTCCTTCCTTGGATGTTTGGGCTGCGTTCGCCGGCGAGGAGGAGGAGGGGGGTGCGCTCGCTGGCGAGGGAGGAGAGGGGGTGGTTGGGGTCGGTGAGGGAGGAGGAGGGGGGGTGGGGGATCGGGCGGGGGGGGTCAGGGGGCGCTCGCCAGCAAGGAGGAGCCAAGGGTTCGCTCGCCGGCGAGGGAGAGAGGTGGGGGTCGGGGGGCGCTCGCCGGCGAGGGAGGAGAGGAGGGTCGGGGCCGGCGAGGGAGGAGGAGGGGGGTGGGGGGTCGGGCAGGGTGGGGTCGGGGGGGCGCTTGCCGGCGAGGAGGGTGGGGCAGGGGGCTCGCCAGCGCCGCCGCCGCCGGATGGGGGGTTAGAGGGGGCAGGGACATTTTAGGTATAAAAATTTTAAATTTTGGCTGGAGGGGCCTAATCAAGCGAATTTGTAATCTAAGGAGGGGCAAACTGCCAAAAATTTCTAAAAGGTCTTTCTACGTAAAAGGCGTATATTTAACGAGGGGTTGTTTACACTTTACCCAAGTTAATATTAATACTTTCTAAATATTATTTTGGGTTAAATAATTTTAGCTATAATTTTGACTTTACTCCTTAATCAATTTTCTATGAACTCGTTAAACTAAATCGTGACTTTTATAGTCATTTCCTCTCTTGAATCGATTATCATGTCAAACTCTGATTTTTGGTCTTTATATACCAAACTAAGCTATTTGAACTATTTTGGACTCAATAGAATCGCCTATGCCGTCGTTTAGGACCATCTTGTGGAGCATAATATCTTACCTATTCCGTGTCGACACGTTCGTATCGCGCACGTCGACTCCAACCAAATTGAGGCAAGTATATTCTCTGATTATTTTTATCATGATAGTATCTATATTGCCTGTTCTAGACTACTTTACTTAATGCTGATACATTGTTAACACGGATTGGTACAATATGGATCTTGTCATGAGATGTTATCCCCTTATCGGGTACATCGGGTATTTCATGTTCATGTACATTGTGTACTCTGTATTCGTATTACTCATGTATTCTCATGTGCTCACATGTGCTTCATGTGCAAACTAATAATCATGTATGTAACATGTAGTGATTAGATCCTTGTGTATTGATTGGGGCGGGAGAGTAGAAGTAGTTATGTGATTAAATTCCTCTAATGTACTCATGTATATATATCGATTATACCTTCACGTATAATCGAGTTACCGTAGAATACTCATGTACAACCTAAGCCAATCACATAACTGTCTTGTGCTTTAAATCACTTATAATTATAGTTTAACATGTTCTCTGTCTTGTTTATGTACTCAGTTTCCTTATATCTTCATGATACTATTTCTCTATTTTTTGTATTTTCTTTCCAACATGTCATGTGTTTTATTCTATTGCGAGTTATATATTTCTACCATGCAATGGAACTGCTTTTAGAGTTATGTATTTTGTTTCAATCCTGACTGGATAACTATTTTTAGGTAATGTTATGTCCCACACACTGGACTTCATGATAACAGATCTCGATGTATTTTTAGATCGTGAGTTGACCTCTGGAGAGCTCTAGGCCATTGTATACTTGATTTATGTTCGTTATCGGACTTATCTCCGATACAGTCTGGTAATGTATATTCATTTGTAGACTTTAGTTGTTTCAAAGTTATTGATTCCTATTTCATATCATCCTTATCTGTTTGTGATGTGATTTGAGTAATTTGTTATTATGGATCATATAAATGTTGTAGATATCTATTGGGTACTTGACAGCGTTCTACCGCCGATACTACGATGTAGGCTGGGCGTGGCCCACGTACTCGTGTCCGAATATTCGGGTGCGGGTCGTGACATAAATGAATACCAAGAATGAACATAATATACTAAAGTTAGCCACCCAGTAATATACATATTCGAACAAGCTCAAGAAAGGAATAAGCTTGCAAATAATAGGCTACATAGCAGTGTGAATCAAATAAAGATAAAAGTATACATGAAAGAGTAGATGGAAATACCATAGAATATATATATATATATATATATATATATATATATATATATATATAGATATATATATATATACCTAAAATCTCAGTGCAAGCACTCAGCACCTGCCCCAACTACTCTGTACTAACTACTCAGCAAATACCTGGAGAGATCACCAGGTCCTCAGAGAGACGCAGCAAGATACAGAAATAAATGTCATAATATGAACTAAATAAAATAAACAACCCATTTGACGTAGTGGGTTGCATACTGTCACTAGTCATGCTCCTACAAATGTAATTCAGGACTATCATCATATAAATGTAAATATAATTTGTAGACTTATAAATATTAAAGAATTAAAGCAAGTAAATAAAATAAACAAATATAATATAATTTATGCAAATTACATCTCCAACAAATACTAGTCGAGATATGTGATTTTCAGGTTCCTGGATCTCTTTCTGAGTAGTGGTCCACCACGAATATGTCTGTCGTTTCGGTCACCCATCTATAGGTTGTGGTTAGGTTAGGGTTTGATATTAAGGTAAGAATTTGTTGCTACCCATCTATAAAATAAATAAATTATAAAAAGTAGGCTAAATTATAACTTGATACTCTCAACTCCAAATGTTCAAATTGATACCCTCAACTTTGATAGGCATCAACTTAATACGCTCTCTCCAAACGATGTTAACTGATCTAGAAAATGACAAAAATACCATTTCCAAACCCCCTCTCTCTCCGGCAGCCTCCTTCTTTCTTCGGCGCCGACAGCTGGAAGGGGGCTGTCACGACCCGATTCTTAGATGTTTGGGTCAAGTCGGATCATGTCCAGCCTACACCGTGATGAAACGACGGTAATAAGCTGTCTGATCAATAGCGGAACTCATAGTCACAACATCTAAATTTGTGAGAAATTAGAAACTTTTTATTCAATAATTCAAAACACACAAGTTACACCGTAGCAGAAAATAAAAGCTGAACAACATAAGTTGTACTACAGTTACAACTTCAAATACAATTTAGAAAGGAAAAAGCTAAGCAAATAAAGTAAGCAACTCTAAGCTAACTAAGTAGCCGGCTCAGGTGCCTCCGGGACAGTATTCTCCAAAGTGGGTTCCAGTGACTCCTCAGGGTACAAGTCGGAAACATAATAGCTATTGAAAATTAGCTATTCGTCCTCAAACTCGCCTATGGTGAAAGGGGGGTTTCCAATCAGGAATGAACAAGTACACTATTCCAAATTCTAGCATTTTAAGCAATAATAAAAAAAATATACATATTTGAAACAATTGAAATATTTTGATGCAAGAAAACAATTAAAATATTTTGAAACAAGAAAACAATTGAAATATTTGATGCAATAAAATAATTGAAATATTTGATGCAATAAAACAATTGTGATTTGAATAGGTAGGCACTTGTGATCGGCTGGTAGATTCAATTTGTATTCTAGCATACGCTCCGGCTTCAGCACACGTGCAAGTGTGGCTTCAGCAACAATTCTAAGGGGTTTGGGTCACAAGTGTTACACTACTCCCCAATACGTACGCAGAGTCAATATTGAGTTCATAGAGAAGAACTTCGTAGCGCAATGTGTCAACATGTAATAAGAAAAATAACATAATCCAGTAGTGTACTTGCCTTGAGTTTTGTAAAAGGAAGATGGAGGAAAGGAGGATCTCAGTTTAGTCCCTAAAATCTTATATTTGATTAAGAGGATGTCTTAGTTCTAATATAACCATTTCTAGGGTGTTCTAGTTAGAATATCTAATATTGGTCCTAGTCAATTTTCTGGTTTAATAATTACACCACCGATTAAATTACTCTAACGCTTTATTGTATTTATTTGGAAAGAATAGACATCTCGATTTATTTGGAAGGCTTTGAGTTTATACTATATATATAAAACTATGTTTTCCTTTTAATGATAAAACGTGAAGTTGTTGATATATAAAACTTGAATTTAAGGCATTCTAATTTATGTGAGAAAAGCCTTTATTTTATCTTTTTAGAAAATAAACATTTTCGGTTTCTATTTCATAAGCGAAAGTAGAATATGATAACCACTATGCTACTGACGAAATAAAACAAGAAAAAAACTACGTTACTCCTAAGCTACACAATATAGGACTCAGAAACAAAGGGGAAAAATTGGACTTACGCCCTTACAACACATAAAATAAATAAAGAGTTAAAATCCTAAGCTACGCTGCGGCGATCTTCTAAATCGAAAAGCAGTCCAATCAGAAGGCACAAGTGCCCTGCACCCAAAATATAAAAATGCCAAATAGCAAGTTCTACAAAATCTAAACAAAATAAAGACACAAGATAGGGACATATAGAGTCTCAGACTTGATCAAGCAATCACACGTTGCTAATAGCTTACGCCTCAACGTACGAAAATACCCAGTAGCGTTTACGTTTCGCTAAAAGCTCATTCAACCAATTCGATCGTCGCCAAAGTGGATACAATAAAATCTCAAATTATCCAGAAATACGTCAAACATAAATGAACCAATAAAAATGTAAAAATATATCTATAAGGCATATTTGTAACAGCAAGGTTTTCTAAAAAATAGCAATAATATACATACGAATATGTATTTAAAAGAAGAGTCCCAAAACTAAGAACATATTCTAAGTTAAAGACATACAATTTTCCTTTAAAATCATTTAAATATGAATACATAATAAATGGTTCACAAAATATTGCAATACATTTTGAACAAAATAATCAAACCAAAAGTACAACTAACTATTTTCTAACCAAAATTCATTTGACTAACATAGCATAATCTCATATAAAATGCTAACATAACCCAAAATCCAACAAAATATATTAGTAATAAAGTCCAACCACATAACATAGTTGTTCTAAAGAAAACGATACAACATATAGAAACCGTAGAACACCAATCGTAGAACACCAATCGTGTCCTCAAATTCGATAGAACCTTTAACCTACCAAAATTAAATATAACTAACCGAACAATGTTTCCGAGCACGAAATCAAACAAACGATCCAAGGATCGTTCCAGTATCCACACACAAGCAACGTAAAAATAATCGAATTCCGTAGCGGGATCGAGACCGGGTCATCACAGACTGTGCTACGGGAAAGGACGAACTACTCGGATAGAAATTATACCGAAAATCTGATGACAAAATTCGAAGGGTGGCCTCGGACTCGGATCGTTTTCGCGGAGCGTCGTCAACGACTCAAGGAGTCTCGGAGCACGTCACGGTGAACACGGCAGCGACGCTCGGGACGACCGTTCGGATATTAAGGTTAGGTTAGGGTTTGCTATTATTATTGTGGGGTGGTTTAAAATTATTATTATTATTATTTATTTAACGTTGAAACTGACGGTTAGGGCGACGAAGGGTACCAAGTCGAAAATATTAGTTAAGATAGGGTATTAAGTTAGTACCTATCAAAGTTGTGGGTATTAAGTTGATAATGTGGACCTGTTTAGGGTATCAAGTTGTAACTTAGCCTAAAAATTAAACAAGTACATAAAACAATAAAACAAATTTACCCCAATAAGGATTGTTGTTGCCTTGTCTTGCTTGTTGCTACCTTGCTTGGTTCTGCCTCCTTGCTTCTCTCGTCTTTATTGCTTCTTCTCTCCTACCAACCCACTTTTTTAGTCTTTTCTCCTCTACCCATCCCATGATCTGAAACCCTACAACCAATCAAAATCGTTTATTAAAAAAAATGGACGCCAACTATAATGGCGTCCAATTCCTAATTTAATGTGGGATGCCAACAACGATGGTGCTCATTGCTTTTCTTTGACCGCGCCATCACTAATGGTGCATCATTCAATTTTTTTAACCAAAACATCATTGTAGATGGCGCATCATCCCCCTATATACTATTACTTCAAATTTGTCTTCTTTAATGCAAATTCGAAAATTTTAATCCCTATACGAATTTTTTTGCTTATGATTAAGTTTTTCCAAGTATTTTAAATTTTACTACGGCTACTAGTTTCCAAAATTATCTACAATACAACAAATTTTGTAGTGTATTACAAATTTTATGTTTATTAATAATTTTGTAGTGTAAACTTTCTTATATAAAATAATTATTATGGGACTTACTCATCCATTTTTCAACTAATTATTCATTATACTTATAGTCATGGAATATATTAACTTGTATGAAATCTCGATCGCTATGACATATATACTTTTTAGAAAAAGGTAATTTTATTGATCCCAAAACTATTTACATCCCGTATTACAAAACCGTACTAACTGTGGTTTGACCTTTGGCAACTCTAAGCAACGTACATCATATACTCTATATTATATATTATCCCAATCCACACTGTCTTCCACCCTTCAAATATACAATTGTTCCTCTCCCTCCAGGCATGCCACACGGATGCTGCTAGACGCAGCCGAGCCTCTCTATACCAACTGTCTACTCCTGCGTTTGGTCGCCATAATATCCTGAGCAAGATTGAGAACCTTCAGGCTTCCACCATTATGCAGTTGCATTTTCAACCCTTGCCTCTCTACTATATAATGTGGCTTGGAAATGTCAAAAGTGAGCCAAGCAAGTCGTATGTATATCATCATCCATTTAATTTTAAAAAAAGTACGGAAGATTATAATTTTAAAGTTTCTCCCTTTTCTTCCGCATAACGAATACCCTCTCTTTTATTCACATATATCCATAACAAATTAAAATTAAAATTTAATTAATTTTTTTACAAATTTAGTTAAGATGTAAAAAAAAATATATATAAAATAATAATCTTAATTTAAATTTAAATATTTAAATAATTATTTTATAAAATTAGAAAGAACGGAAAATTATTTGATGTGCAACGCACGTGCTTTTACTAGTACTAGTAATGCGCATTGCACGTGCAACAAAATGTTAAAAAAGTTAATAAATATAAATTTATCATAAAGAATTGTTTGTCATTTATAGGAATTGAACTCAAGAAACTAAGAAAAATATCTTTTGTCTTAACCACTTGAGTTAGAATTATTTGATTATAATTAAATCATATTAGATAGTTAAATAATTAATTATGTGTTTTTAAATAATTAATAGAGTATTTAGGTAGTTGTTTAGTTGTTATTATTATTATTATTATTATTATTATTATTATTATTATTATTATTATTATTATTTAATTTATTTAATTTATTTAAATGGATGATGATATATATACGGCTTGACGGCTCACTTTTGAGCCGTTTTCAGGCCATATTATATAGTAGAAGCTGAGAACAAAATTTTCAAAATATTAAACTCAATGTTAAAAAAAAAACATGTTTAAAATTTTAAAATTTGCGCATCCAGGGAATCAAACCCTGGTCAGTACCGTAGGAGGATACTATGATACCACTACACCAAATGCGCTCACTCTTTTAAACTTATAATTAAATAAAACAAATTTATGATTATTGCATCATGTTACACAAGATAAATTAAAACAATTCATTAACAACTTGTTGATCACACTGAATATTATGACTTTCGTAACCAAAGGATTTTTGACCTATTGTAAACATGATGTTAATCTTTTAATTTCAGGTCATATATCTATATAATGTAAAAAAAAATTAGTTTTATTGTAGAATTTTTATTTTAAAAAATACCCTCGCATGTGTTTTCTAATTAAATTATTTATTAAAGTAATAGATGCAACTAGTTAATTACGAGAGCTATGTTTTGGTCTTTCTAAATAGTCTTGTATGCATGTATAAAATAATATATATAATAATATTAATATAATAGTAAGTTTATAATAATTAAGGTTGTTGTCTTTTAGTCTTCCCAAGTAGTCATAATAAAGATTATAATAATTATATTTATCTTTTGAATTTACTAATAATAATATAATAAAATAATTTGTACTACTATTATTTGTTTCTTAGGTAATATAAAATACGTGTATATAGTACTAATTAGTTAAATGACTAAATTTAATATGTCAGCGCATCTGGTGTAGTGGTATCATAGTACCCTCCCACGGTACTGACCAGGGTTCGATTCCCTGGATGCGCATTCTTCTTTTCCACGACGTTTTATAAGATGCAGCAATAACTTCACATGTTTTCCTTATTCGGAAAAATCATAATAATTTTGTGACAACTTTGAACAAGTTTCGAAATGTTCGAAATGTTTCAATTGAGTGTTGTACAACTTTGAACAAGTCTCCTAAAGAAGCTGTTTCAATTGAGTGTTGTACAACTTTGAACAAGTCTCCTAAGAAGCTACTTCTGTGACATTCTGATATGCACGAAGTTTGATTTGGTGAACAAAGAAATTTGTGTGCTATATGCTAAAAAATACCATAAAAATTATGAACTAAAATTATGTGGCACAACTCTTCATGTTCCAATAATAATAAATTTTATTATCCTTACATTTGTTTTCAATAGAAAATTATAAAAAATCGTACATGTAAAAAAGAAAACACGTCACCTAGAAAATACGACAGCTGATTTTATAATATTTTAATTAAAATACGTGTAAAGCACGTACATATAGACTAGTATATATATATATGACAAGAAATATTTATAGATAGAGGAAATTTGAATATATTTTTAAAATTTTGGATATATATATATATATATATATATATATATATATATATATATATATATATATATATAGAGAGAGAGAGAGAGAGAGAGGGAATTTGAATATTATATATTTATAGATAGAGGGAATTTGAATATATTTTTAAAATTTTGGAGATATATATATATATATATATATATATATATATATATATATATATATATATATTTTTTTTTTTTTTTTTTTTTTGGGTGTCCTTTTTACTAGAGCTTAGGCGTGTGCGCCTAAGGAGGGGTTCGAACCCGGGCCACCCGCCCGGGGACCCTCGTCGCTACCAACAGACCACGACCCCGCGGACGTATATATATATATATAAATGGAACGGTGGAGCACCCCGGCGTAGTAGCACGGGTTCGAGCCCCCTTGGAGGCATGCCTCCAAGCACCATTAAGAAGTGGACATCCTTAAAATATATATATATATAAGGCATCATTCTTTTTTATACAAATGGTCAAACGAGAAAAGTTGGACTTAGTAAGAGGAGTCTTGCCACTTATAGAATGGTTCCAGTTTGTTCGACCATTTTGTAACAAATTAATTTACCATATGGTATACATAAACCACTTTGTTCCAATAATATAAAACTACAAGCCCAAAGTTTTGTCGCTGTGACAGCAACTAAACTTTAATAATTAGTTGCGTTGATCGGTCATCTTAGGCTTGGTTTGATTCACAAAATCATGGAATTGGAAACGAGTCATTAATTAGCTATGATTGGGTGCCAAAAAAATTGAGAAGGAAAAAAAAAAGTAATTCTCAATAGAAAAAAAAATTAGGAAAAAAAAAATGGTTCCATTCCATCCATACAAGGATTCATTTTCCCAAAGTATTCATTTTCCCTTCCAATTTATTTGGCATTTCCAAACAAACAAATGGAAAACCAATGAGAATTGTAATTTTTCAAAGGAAAAGAAACACCAAAAAATTGATTTCCTTTCCTTTCCAGGAAGGGCTAGATGATAGCAATGCAGGAATTTGAACACTTAAAAAATTATAACAATGCTGGAATTTGAACACTTAAAAAATTATAACGTTGCGTTATGTGACCCAATGGGCCACCAGCCGAGCATGTGGGAAAAATATAAATATAAAGTCCTCGATGATGGTTTTCGTGCAATGAAAAGTGTGAACTTTGAACTTGTGATTGACCCATGTTCAGCAACTCTTTTAAGTCTCGATTCCAAATCAGTAAACTATTACAAAGAGGAAATTATATCTCATGATTCTCTTCTCTCTTTTCATATCCTTGTATTTGTGGAGCACAAGAAATAAAGTCATCCCAAAATGATTATAGTAGTAAGGTAGAAACCCTCCAGTTCCTCAATTTTTAAGCATCTTCTTGTAATCTTGAAATGTCCCTGGGAATGGGGAAACCCTGCCATCTGAAACTGCCCATAGCTCACCAACACTCCCTGATATTAGATGTTCGTCGTGACTCACCTGTACAATTTCAATGATAAGAATATATATTTTGCAACATTCATTAAAAATGATTGAATGGTTGCAACAGAATAGAGCTTTAGATAAAATGTGTGTATACATGAATGATACATACCATTAAAACTCCTCCTTGGAAAATAACTAGACCCTGGATAAGTGCCTCGACAGCATCCAAATCCTATAATCAAATACACAAAACTTAAATCAGGGGATAATGATTTTTGACCATAAATGGGCAGTGTGTGAAAATGTATATGGAAAGAAACAGAAAGAATCGACTGAAAGTAGCAGCGGAACCCTGTGCCATATACTTTCTTTCACGCATGCATAGCAAGCAAGAGCCCCATTGTGTCCTCTTCGAGGACAATTGTAAAATAATGCAGAAGATTTAGTGGTATAGAAAAGCAAAGGAGATTAATGGTACAGGCCAAACAGGCAGGCAGCGAGGAAAAATGAACTTTTGTTTGCGTTTAATTAATCAAGTGATATCCACGTCACTTATAATGTTCTACGGGCAAGTATTCAGGCGACCCCAGTGTTGTGAAAAGCATTAGGCGCTAGTCGGGTGGGCACCTGCTGCCTAGCGCCTAGCTCACCTAGACTGTTCAAAATAATCAAAAAAAAAAAAATCCAAAAACACCTACTGAAAATAGCAGAAAAAGTCCACAAAACCCAAAAAACATTCATTCTTCCGAGGCCACCTTTTAGAACAGTCGGCAACCCCATAAAATTTCCTTTTAGAACAGTCGGCAACCCCATAAAATTTGGGACCAAGGCCTCGTTGTTTTTGTTGTTTAGTATTAAGTATTCCTCGTAACTAAATAAATTAGTTTTAATCTGTTAATATTTCTTACTTCGAATAGTTTTAATCCACTAACGTTTTAACCAGTTCAACCTAATGATTTTCGCCAAACAAGTCACTGTCAATATGACCTTAAACCATTACCGGTAACCATGTTATTTCTGTAACACATTAAGAATCAACATAGTCTCTATCTCAAACCCTTCACATGATTCCAACATAAGCACATTCAAAAGAAACGAAGATTATGCAACGTCATCTATTATCCAGTGAAAACACATTTCCTTTAGGAGATGAATGGATAAAGGTGTACGCTATGTTATGATTTGGCTAAGTTTATCTAAAAGATTTTTGTGTATTTAAATCATCTGCCACCTACTATTTCCACCTCTGTTCTCCTGCCTTGTCCATCTGCAAGCACTGTTGCATGTAACCAAACATCTGCTGTGCATACACTCCAGTAGCATTCCAAGGAACTAAAAAGCCCCTAATGCAATCATTTATGAACTTTGATAACAAAGGGAAAAAAAATGCACAAGCTAATTTGGTCATAATAGACCCAATCGGATCCAAAGTGTGTTCCAGATGACATCATCTTGCATGTAACCAAACATCTGCTGTGCATACACTCCAGTAGCATTCCAGGGAGCTAAAAAGCCCCTAATGCAATCATTTATGAACTTTGATAACAAAGGGAAAAAAAATTATGCACAAGCTAATTTGGTCATAGACCCAATCGGATCCAAAGTGTGTTCCAGATGACATCATGAAATACTTCTATTAGTGGTTAACAGGAGTGCAGGTGTTGTCTTTAGTTTGCTTGGTACAAGCTTGCAGAAGTTATACTAGAAGCAACACGAATATGAGTTTTGACTTGGTCAAGAACTTACAAGATGGTTAGAAGGCTCGTCAAGAAGAATTATATGTGGTTTCTTGAAGGTGATCTTTGCGAATGCAACTCTACTTTTTTGCCCCCCTGAAATAAAGGGCAAGAACAAATAAAATACACAACAATCAAAAACAATTTTATATATATTCTTGCAAACTTTCATGATTCAGAATAATGTTGATAAACAGAAATTAAGTCGGCGTCTGTTCTACTTGTAGTTGGCTCTTACAATTTATATGAACTATACAAAACTATTGAATTTCAAACAAATACGCATGTTCAAACTTGAAATTTAATTATTTCAGTTTGTTTCAACTATTCTTACAAAGTGAATATTTTACCTGACAAAGTGTACATTGGCTGAAGTGCAAGATTTCCAGTGACACCAAAAGAACCCAAGTGAGATCTCAGCTTCTGTTCAGGTACTCCCTGCAGATGTACACATCCGGTACATGGGTATCAGATATTGTTTCCATAATAAAATACCATCTACACATAAAAGGCATATTTGAGATTGAATTGTCTTCTATAACAGAGTTCAAAATAATTAACTTCCTGCTGATACTGAATTCTGTCACAAAAATATCAACGAACGTGAAGGTTGATACACTAAATAACTGGCTATTACCTTCTATTGAATAAAGACTAGTGAACCTGTAATTCAACAGAACAAAGACACATGCTAGTGTGTTGTCAGTCTCCTGACAGGTTTTGATTTTCTTACAGTAAGAGTCCTAACAAGTTTCAGTTTTCCTACATTAACGACTTGGATGTAAAGGAAAATCAAGATAATAGAAAATGAATATGCATCAACTTGAAAAGAGAAAAAGGCCTAAGAAAACAGCTACTAAGGAAACTGAGGATCAAATTGCAAAGGAAAAGGCTTCTAAAACCAGTTTAATTCAGAAGTGACAACTGTACATTTGTCTGCAATGTCAGTTATACCAAACGGCAAATCCTTAAGGTCTGCTTAGATTGAGGGAGAAAAATACAAGCAGAGTTAAGTGGGGCTAAGTGAAGGGAAGTCAAGTGAGGGGGAGGGGAGTCATTACATATAACCTTGCTTGGATTGGAGGGAGAGTTAAGTGGGGTGTGTTTAATAACTTTGCTTGGATACGAGGTTTTGAGTGGGAGGAGGATTAATAAAAATACAATAGTTATCAAAATACCCTTATTACATGTGGCATAAATTTAGATTTGATTGGATTTTTAATTAAAACTTGTCAAAACAAGGGGTACCGTATTTACGACTTTTCAAAGAAGCCCTCACTTTCCCTTGCTAACCCTCCGATTTGGGAGGTGGAAAAAAATATACAAAACATGGTTAAACTTCCCTCACTTACCACTCTATGACTCCCCCTCCTAAACCCCCACCCTCAAACCAAAGTGTTTTTTTTTTCACACGTAACCCCCCCTCACTTAACTCTCTTCACCCTCAATCCAAGCAGACCCTTAATGTTCGCCACATCGCTGTTAGCCGTGAAAACTGATACATCAATGTTGGGGTGGCCGGAGAGGGAACTGGTGCTGCAGATGTGGCACAGCAGGTCGGGGCAAAGGTAGCAGAAGCCATCAGATTGTACCGTCTGGTAGGGCACAGGTTGCAGCTGTTGGTGGCGGCACGGGGTCCGGAGAAGGGATGTTGGAGGTTGATGCTCAACTGGAGTTGTAGTGCGGTGGGAAAGGAAGGTTGAAGCTGATCGGGATCACTGGTGTTGGCCGATGGTGTGAGGCGGGTCTGGGAGGCGAGGGACGCAGTAGGGTTGGCGAGGGGAGCTCAAGAGGAACTCAGGTGGTAGAGCTTGTGCAGGTGGTGACGAATGGCATACGGAGGAGCTGCAGGGATAAGGGTGGTAGCAGGTGGGGCATGAAAGGTCGTTGGGGTGGATGGGAAGTAGGAAGAAGTGGAGAACATTGTTGTGGAGACTTACGAGAAGATGAAGAATGGAAGGGAGCTGGATGCAAGAAAAGGCTAGGGTTAGGTTGGACGCAGGGCGCCTGGAAGAAGAGAACGGGAGAGGAAGATGGAATTTGGGGAGAAGATAGGTGGGTGTGGTGGTGGTGGTGGGGTGTGTAAATGCTTCTGAGTAAGGTATATAGTGTGTTGATATTTTCTCTTTTATCTATTATTCTTTCTCCCTCTTCCTCTCCTAAAACATACTTCCTATGTTGCACCAACATAGATATGGCGACAGGACACATATATATAAGTTATGGGTCAGGATTGGATTTTCACTGAATGGGAAGAAAAACCCAGACCCTAACATAAACCATATGTTACAGGTCGTTTGGTTTGACACCCAAGCCGTAACTTTAGTTACAAGTTAGGATAAATATAAGTTGTGGGGCAGGTATGGGTTAACTGAATTGGAAAAAAATCACAAACCAGATCCTAATATATAACATAAGTTACAGGTCTGTTTGGGGGTCTGTTTGGGGTCTGGCCGGGAACCCGAGGTGTAACTTCAAGTTATAAGTTAGGATCGGGTTAGGGTTTGCCCCACCACCAATTCTCTCTGTCTCTCAATGAGCAGCAGTAACAGCAGTTCCGGAAACACTCGCCGCCGGCAACGATCAATTTCAGATTTCCAGAGGTCGCTAGTGAGAGGGAAGCCAGTATGTGCATGATTTAGGATTTTTTTTTCTTTTTCCATCTTTTGTTGGGACACATGGATCTGAATCCGACACAACCGTGTCCCACATGAATTCGTGTCGGGTTTGAATCTGACACGGATTCGGCCACCATCTTGCCATGTATGTGCTTCCTAGCATACGTCAAATAGTCAGTCTTTGAAAGAAACTGTCCATCCTTTGTTTTTGTATTCATGGTCTACTATCCATATAAATAATGAGATCCCAAAATTTTATTTCACGCTGAAAACAATCTAAAGATATATCAGACTTGTAAAGGGCGGAGCCTATCTTCCAGATGCCAAATTCAACCACTAAAACCATATTATAAACTTTCCCAATAATTCTCTGATAGGAAAATTGGACGGGCAATAATGCCCAGAAACTATCAGACCAATTTCTGATGCATACAGCTTAGTCTATCTGTCTATGTACTTAAAAAAGAGATGTGTATACTTAGTTTCTGAAATTCAAGGAACTCAAACATCATGTGCAAGATCTACAAAATACTGCTTACTGAGACGAGATATAAAAGAGCAGAAAACAATGATCTGTACTTACTGGGAAACAGCGCATCATATAGAGAAGAGGATTTGAAGATAAGTCAAGACCATCAACATGGTGTTGACTAAACACGGCCATACGAACCTGACAGCATAGCAAATTGGATGTGTATTAGTTATGCAGTTAGCAGCTTGTATGAAATATCAGGGTACATATACGCCTTACACAGTTATTTACTAATCTATTTGACAATAGAGAGGACACATATACATCATGAATTCAAATATATATATATATATATATATATATATATATATATAAAATGATCGTCATTGATAACTATGGTAACATTATAACCAGATGAAAAGCACATATCAATATGTTCACCATGGCAGATCTAAGTCCCCTGGAAGTTACATGTATAGGATATATATGGTAGAAAAAGTATGTTATTGTGCCTGTAATGAGCTTTTTATATCATCAAAACCATATCATATCAAGATACATGATAAATGATGCAAGAGATTAGTCGTAACAGCTAGAAATATGCCACCGCTAATTGCAAGTAAGGTCGGCAAGAACAATGATGATCTGTCTTGTGTGTGTTGGCTGACAGTAGGTTTTGAGCCTTTTGACTAGCAAACGACATAAATCGGCAGACAAAATCGTGTTATATTGTTTTGGTTAAAACTGGACGACACTAGAAATTGAAATGGCAGATCTAAGTCCCCTGGAAGTTACATGTATAGGATATATATGGTAGAAAAAGTATGTTATTGTGCCTGTAATGAGCTTTTTATATCATCAAAACCATATCATATCAAGATACATGATAAATGATGCAAGAGATTAGTCGTAACAGCTAGAAATATGCCACCGCTAATTGCAAGTAAGGTCAGCAAGAACAATGATGATCTGTCTTGTGTGTGTTGGCTGACAGTAGGTTTTGAGCCTTTTGACTAGCAAACGACATAAATCGGCAGACAAAATCGTGTTATATTGTTTTGGTTAAAACTGGACGACACTAGAAATTGAAATGTCATCGAGTAATTAATTTAGTAATCATGTTGAATCTTATGTGAATTCAAAGAAAGATTAAAAAAATGACTTTGATCAAAGATATTCCTACATCTTGATTTGTTAAGTCACATAGGAAAAAGAGTTGACAAAATCAACTGCACCACCAGCAAGATCCAAAAAGTCACCACAAATGAGCATTCCATTAACCATGTTGAATCTGATCAAACATTGCTGTATATGAACTCAGAAAAATGTCTAGCCAAAATTTCCCTTCCCTTGTAAGTATTAGAGTCAACTTAATATCATACCTATCAAACTTTCATGGACCGTACTGAACAATTAAGTTTGGGATGGTTTTTGGTAATTGATCAGTAAAATCAACAAGCCAAAAATAGGGTAAAGAAAATGCTACTACAGATGAAGATAGAAGGATAACAATCAATTATAACCCTCAATATTAATCAACATGTCAAATCAGCCATGACGTCATTGCATAGTAAAACAGCATCAAACACTTGGTCTATCTGTAGGAAAAGGTCATGTACGTTTATTATATCATATTATATTATATTCACATCATTTGTGATCTTGACTGCATGAACAACAAGAACCATGATGGAATCAACTTCTTGGTTCATCATTCAACAGTTCTAAAATATTATTTGTGTAACCTGAATATAGGTTATGTAAATTACTGATGGAATCTTCAGAAACTGATGGTAACAAACAAGTCCAAACATAGAAAAGTAAAACTGTGACAAAACTTAGAATGAAGACCTTCGCTGAACGGTACACTGTTCCAGAAGTTGGTTGAAGCTCTCCAGATATTAGCTTGAGTATTGTTGACTTGCCAATACCGTTTGGGCCGACCACTGTAACAAATCAAAATACATCATAGGTGAACAACAGAAAATATCAGACTTGAGAATCTATCGAATTGCAAAAGTTATTAAAGTATGAAGGGTAAGAGCTATGTGAGAAGATGCAATAGTTGAGATATATGCATTTCATTGACTCAGAATCATAATGAGCAACCATGTTCCCTAAAGGAAATAGTCACACAAACTGCTTCCGTGTAATGATCTTTTCTACTCCAATAAGAGAAGAAAGGCAATGGGATCGAGGCATAATCTATGGACATGGTTCCACATGGAAGCACAAGTCATTCAACTAAAGAGTCAACTATTTAAAGAGCATGCAGCAAACTTATAAACGAGCACTTGTTCCTCCAGATCAATAAAAGAGATCATTATCATGCATAGAAGCAGCAGTACAGCAACATACGCCCTTCTACTTTCCGACCACGAAATTCATTAAAAGTCAGAAGACATAAAACTACTTTGAGCAAAGAGAAAATGTACTGGGCGGAAAGTAAATTGAACATATCAAATGAGGTGTCATTTCTTACTTGCAATGCGACTATCCAGGTCTATACCAAAATTCAAATTCTTAAACAAGAGAGGCCCTCCAGGATATCCAAATGATGCATCACTGCAACCACAAATGATCGAACAAGTCTTACATGTCTTTAGAAGATAAATGGGAGAAACAAAATATAGTACTTTCATTTAGGATTCTACGGAAACAAATAAAATAATCAGAAAAATGTTAACAAGTAAACAGTGGTGCTTTCCGGGCATCTATTTCCAATTTTCAAAAGAACTAGTTAGTGCTGGAACTGAATATGCATTGCTGGAAGTTGTTTATTGAACATTAAAATTGATCATTTGTTTTTGGAACTTCCAGAATTGCTAACTGCTGAATCACATCTCAACTTTAAAAAGCTGAACTAATACGTATTGTAAGGCAAGAAAGGAAAAGTGCAAGTTGAAGTGCCCAGTCAATTAACAGAAGACGAGCACCAAATTGACCTATTTCATGTCATGTCCCGGTTCCGCAGAACCGATCGTCATCGCTAGGGCATGATGTCGCACGAGCCTAGAGTTGCGCTCGCGCAAGGCGAATGGCTTGCGCGGCATCACGCCCTAGCAGGGACGATCGGTTCTGCAGAACCGGCGCTTGACATAGTGGTATCATAGCACGGCTTTACGTCCTTGGACATTCGATTGAATTCTTTAACTCTGATGTCTTCGTACTAAATGTTGTTTCCATGATCGATGTTATTGATTCTCTCTCTCAATGTTACGCAGGATGTTCCATACAACAAATCTATATATTTTGTAAATGGTACACGAGAATTTGGTTGAACAAAGACGGTTTCAAATAAGACACGGTTGGCTGAATTGAGCTGGACAATATACACCTAGACTTGTGTCGATATTAGCAAGATGTGTACGGGATCAAAAATATTTTCGAATGAGAATGTGTTGGACTCTAATTACGAATTATTGGGTAGTCAACGATAGAGATGTTATCGAAAGACGTTATCGTCAGTGCGACATAGATAGATCGTGCTTGAAATTTGAGGAATGGTTCGAACGGAGATTCGAAGTGATCAAGTTGTGATTCAAACAATTGTTTCGAGGATTTGTCGAGTGACTTCATCCCTGAGTGGTGTATGAGATAGCCTTGGGGATATTCGATCGACTGAGGATCGGGGTACCAATTAGTCTATCAACAAACGACACGAGTACGCAAAGTCTTAGAAAGAGTGTTTCAAAGTAATCGTGACTTTAGATAACTAGTACGAGTTTGATTGAAACGAATGAGAAGACGTGCATCAAATCAGAATTGCGTTGAGTATGAAATGCAAAATGATTGAGTAGGTAGATTGAATCGAAGAAAAGTTAAAAGGCATAACGAAATTAATGACTAAGTCAAGAAAATCGATATGAATCGTGTATGAGAATGTTAGTACGAAACTGAACGAAATTAAATTTGAATTTGACTAAGAAAAGATGGCACTATTGGAAGATAGCGTGCATGGAAACGTTGATTTGAAGATACGAGAATGCCTCTAAGGATTTGGGATATATGTTGCTCGATGACTTGATTTAGTATAGAACGATACGGTCGAAGGAATACGTTGCTCGATGACTTAAGACAGACAGATAGACATGTGATTTTGATTTAAACAAATTGATCATGTAACTATTTTGATCTCGAATGTCGAGGAACAGATCGTATATCCAGTTGGATGATACTATTAGTTGCACGATTCGAAGTTCGTTGCAAAGGAAGATAGTTACCTTATGTATATCATCGCTGATATTGAGGCGTATCAAAGATCGATGTGTGATAACTCGGGGGTACTCTGATTCGAGAAATGATGATCGTGTAAAATGTTATTGTTTAAATGAATTTTATACCTTGGAATTTTAATAGAAATGAATGTTTAGATGATTTGATAAGATTAACTTGAAGTTTGCGTGAATGGATACTACTCGGATTACGCGAAACAAAAATATTGAAGGATTTGATGATCAATGAGATAAGGATTGTTATGACTCGAAAATTTGTAGTAGACGATCTAGAGATTTTGTGATGAGATGGATGCACGGGAATGAGGACTAGTAGGTTTGGAAATTGAGGTAACTTGTAATCAATGAAGTATGATTGATGTTATGCGACTTGAGATTTGAAATCAATACTACGATTTGTAATAGGTGGATTATGACTTGATTTTGTAGTTGAGGTATACAAGTTTGGATTGATAGGTTTATCGAGTAAATCGAAAATACGATTTTGAGAGTTTGGGTTTGCGTCGTTGAACCATTGTGTAATCGAGGATGGTCATGAATGAAAATTACCTTACGAATGGCTTTGTTGAACGACTCAGACCCCTTGGACTAAACATTACAAGTGTGGATAGGAGAAATCTATACTCGAAGTTTAGAAATCGGATTGATGCGAACTTGGGTAAAAAATCTGATACTATCGACCATTGTTTGACCTTAGGAATTGGGAGTGATGTGGTGAACAAAAGTATAACTTTAGCCAAGTGAAGATAGCCTAGCGGTTAGGCAGACGTCCATGTACGACGAGATAGAATTGTGTGATCGACCCTAGTAAGAGTTGCATGGTAGGGGTAGCTAACTATAGAATTAAGACTTGCAAGTTGGACAGATAATCTTAGGATGTTTTGAATGATCGATAGGATTAGATCGAATGATAAAATTGGATACTGATGTTGGTTGACGGGATTCAATTATGTGGGATCAAATTCTCTAAAATGAAAGAAAGATGATGATTAAATATGAACCAGTGTTTCGAAGAAGACAAATTAGTTCTTGAGGATGGAAATTGCACATGTCAGTTTCGTTGGGATTCTCTATCACGAGGCTTGGGCTGAAATGCATATATTTCGGGAACGCCTTAAATATATGCATGATCCAACTTGAGTGGTATGCTGAATTCAAATAAGACTGAAGGGGGATCAGGACGTGATAAGAAAACTTGTGAGATTGTATGCTCAATAAGATATTGATGAAGGATTGAATGTATGAATCAGATATGCTAGATCGGATGTTCTAGTATAGAAGAAAGTTTGTGATTGAAGATAGATTCATGTTTCGTTGAAAGCAAATGGTTCTCGAGGATTGAATGAAAGCAAATTATACTTGGTCGGATTAGAAACAATATTATCGAAATTGAGATCATGTTCGGAAGAGTGTATTTAGAGTTGTGCATAATAAGAGTTTTGGATTTTGATTGGTAGATTTAAGGGTTTGAAAATTTCCGTAAGATAGAACGTAGACGATGCGAACGATAACTTCGGAAGATAGTGGAATTGGTTAGCAAGAATTGAGTATCGAAACGATCAATTTTGATCGAGTGGTATGCTGAATTCAAATAAGACTGAAAGGAGGATCAGGATGTGATAAGAAAACTTGTGAGATTGTATGTTCAGTAAGATATTAATGAAGGATTGAACGTATGAATCATATATGCCAGATCGGATGTTCTAGTATAGAAGAAAGTTTGTGATTGAAGATGGATTCATGTTTCGTTGAAAGCAAATGGTTCTCGAGGATTGAATGAAAGCAAATTATACTTGTCGGATTTCAAACAATATTATCGAAATTGAGATCATGTACGTAAGAGTGTATTTCGAGTTGTGCATAATAAGAGTTTTGGATTTTGATTGGTTGATTTATGGGTTTGAAAATTTTCGTAAGACAGAACGTAGACGATGCGAACGATAACTTCGGAAGATAGTGAAATTGGTTAGCAAGAATTGAGTATTTAAACATGCAATTTTGATTGAGACTTTGATGCAGTCATGTTTGAAAGATTGGTTGGGAAGTTTAACTTGAAGTCTTGAGGATTATCGAGATTTGGTTAAAAGGGTAACAC
Organism: Iris pallida; assembly: GCA_029216955.1. NCBI lineage: Eukaryota > Viridiplantae > Streptophyta > Magnoliopsida > Asparagales > Iridaceae > Iris > Iris pallida. Next base: position 2,128,573 of record JANAVB010002198.1, read on the forward strand.
TGGATTTCGACTAGATTATGAGTTGATCTATTTGATTATGTGTTTGATTTGGAATGATTAAGGATATCGCTCGGGTAGGTTTGCCCTAGAGTTAAGTTGCATATATGTGCGGCGAGACATAGTTGCCTCATGTATTGGAAATATAACAGCGCGAGGCGCATTTATGGATAGAGACATAACTTGATGGTTATGTTGTGAAATGGTTAGCATGTCTAAAATAACTTAGTGCTCGACGAAATTAACTAAGACGCAGAGCGGTACTCTGACTGATGAAATTAATAGGAAGTGTGTTCGAAAGATCCTTAATGATGTCAGGTAAATGCAAGTTAAGTACAAGTGATAAGTTGATGAGTGTATACTCGGTAAATTTCGAGGACGAAATTTTTTCTGAGTGGTGTATAATGTAATGCTCCGTCCGGCTCAGGTCAACCGGAGGCAACGACTTTTGGACTTGGCTATGCAACGGCTTGCTCGAAGTCCCGCTCGATTGAGGCAACTCCTCATTCAGGTGGTGGCTTCGATGAACTTGCCTCTGTTTGGCCTTCACACTAATACAGTGGATGTTTTGAATGCACTGAGTAGGTTTCCCAATAAAAGAGATGTACCCACATAGCTAAGGAAATAATCTCACCATGAGTCAGATTTGCGTAGAAGATAGAAAATATGGAAAGTTGATGCTTAGATAAGCACATCACGCTAGGTTTTTAAATTGGCACTTGGTCTTTCGATCCAACGACTTGGACAAAAGTAGTGTTTTTATGTTGACACAAAAACTATCAATTTGCTTGACATGGTAGGCACGACCCTACAATTTCATTGACACATTTCCACGGTTTCAAAGGCTTGTCATATAGAGTATGACTTAATTGGTGGCACGACATGGAACACGGTTGGTTCAAGTTGAATATACAGGAAGGCTAACAAGTAGTCATTCCTAAGTTGAATCAAAGGTATGGTAACATGAATGGAAAGTTCTCGGAACTGTAGCACGCCAAGGCACTCCCTGAAACAATAGGAGCACGTCGAGGCACTCCCTGAATCAACGGGAGCACGCCGAGGCAGTACCCAAAACAATGGGTGCTGCAAAAAAGAAAGAAAAAGTATTGAAGCATTGTGGTTGAGTAATGATTGTGTAGGACGGTAAGTTGGGTTGAGTCTTGCATGGTCATTGGACAACTTGTGCACAAGGAACGGCTCCCCGATCGGTAAACCGGAGACGGTGCCGACTTCGGCCTAAGAGGAGCAAAAGAAAATAGCCCGCGCCGAAAGGGTCGACGTCTAAGCTCGGCTAGTCGGCATAAGAGCGGCTATCCGCGTGCATGCCTTAGATTGAGTCAAGAAGTATGTGCACAATACAAATCAGTCAAGATGTGTATGCATGGTATGAATGGGTCAAGAAGTATTTGTACGGTACGCAACACGAGTTTGGAGCATAAGATTTGGCTATAACAGAAACATGTACTTCGACACGAGACGTCGTGTCGTGAATTGAGTCATTGACACTAAGTTCACAAGTCTATGATTGATCCATTTCCACGACGAAACAGGAAAAAGACCGTAGGACAAGTATTGAGTAAAAATATACTAAGTTGCGAGACACGGTCTCGATGTTGATACACAAATGGATCTTATGGCACGACCATAAAGTTGGCACAAATGGGTTTTGCAGCACGATCACAAGGTCTTGGAGCACGACCACGATATTGCAACACGAGTAGACTTATAGTTATGCAATGAACTGATCATAAAGCAAGAGTAGAAAAACAACCAAAAATTATATGGAGGACTCACTAAATGAACATGTTGGTTTTGTTTAGGTGGACAAGGGGCTCACTCACCAGTACGGCTGTGTACTGACACCCTACCACATATGCAGGTAACAAGTACTTGATCGTTCGAACCGGAGCTCGCTTGGACGCGCTGAGGCATGAAGTTCCTTGACGTTTCAAAGTGTGCGGCCGCGTTGAAGACTTCACCTATACAGGAAATAATTTATGGACATCGCCTTTGTCAAGTTGTATGCCTCAAGACAGAATTATTTGTATTGAGAGATAAGAGAGAGCTGAGTGTTTGTATTTAGAGAGATTGCGAGCTTGAACGAATGTAATCTTGGCCTAGAGCCAGCCCCTTGTAATGTTTATGTTCTTATCAATAAAGTTCTGATTTTGCTTTCAACACTTGTGTTTCTTTTGTTGTTCTACTTTTCCGTTGATGTCTTATGTGTGACTCAGTCGTTTAGCTTCTAATCGGCCGTTTCAGCCATCTGTCTTGCACGAACGCAACGCTAGGCTCGCGCGGCATCACGCCCTAGCTAGAACGGTCGGTTCTGCGAAACCGGGACGTGACATTTCCTCCAATCCGTACATCATATCGAGGTTCTAAATATCAAATAATGGGATCATATTGGATTGTTTTAAGTTAACCAAGGTCTTAATTATCAGCCAAAACCGGTAAGTTCCGTTGTTTTGGACCTGAATTAGAAAGTCTACCAAAAACGACCAATTCAATACCACCCAAATCCCCTGAAACTGCCGAAATAGACACTCATAGGATCCAAAAGATGATCAAAGCCGATACAAAGAGCGAGATTTTGGACCAAGGTTTCATGCATCAGCTGAAACTGATAACGAAACTGACGGACTCAAAACAACAAAAACCGACCATTTCAAAACCACCAAAACCCTCTCAAACTGCCGAAATAGACACTTATAGGAAGAGTACAAAAGCCAATCAAAGCCGATACCAAATGCAAAATTTTGGACCAATGTTTCATGTATTGTCCGAAATTGATACTGAAACTGACCAACGCAAAACAACCGAACGCCCCGCTGCTGCAACCCAAAACTGTCAAAACCGATACTCATAGGAAAGGTCCAAAACTGCACATTTGAATCTTGTTTGAACCTTGTAATGGGCTTATCAGATTGGCAATTATCGGATGATATATCGACGATTTGTGCAAATAGCCGACACCCATATAGAATACCCTAAATATGTCCCCCTCTTTATAAATGTTGGTAAATTTATAGTCCAAATGCATTTCTAACTGCCTAAATGTCATATTGCTACTTTATCTGATGGAAATTTTATTAGATGACCATATTATACAAAAACAATATAATAAATAATCTAATTATCTCTACACAGGATAATAATAAAGAAAAAAATATCTATGTATCCCTAGACTACGTGGAGGTAGAGAGAGAGAGAGAAGGAATAAGAATATTTAAAAACACAAGTCATAGTATTAAAAAAAATGTACCGCTTGTAGTCACTATGTCGAAGGGAAGGTCATGAGACAGAAAGGAGGGTTACAGCATCAATCGGGTAGTGGGTTGGGTTTAGTTCTTACCAATTCTTAGCCATGTAGCCCAAAATGACTGATTTAAAAAAAATCCTCTGCTATAAGTTTATCATGTAGTGGTCAATTTATTGGGTCTGCAATGGACATTTCAGTTGATAGTTTATTACAGTGATAATAACATTTTTTATGTAGGGGTCGAATCCAACGTGTTCAAAGAAATTGGACATGCCCGGACATTGGTTTGAACAATTCTTATGGACAATACAAACTGTAAAAGAAACCTAAGTTGGTTATAACTGGGAACCTACCTCCTTATCACGACTCGTCAACTTCCAAGTGTTGGGGTGTGATGGTGATATTTCATATATTGCCTTGGAACGGTACATAATTGGATTGCTCGAGGACGGAGAAAAAGTTGAGGCCAACATGACAAAGTAGATTCTTCCACCACGGAATTGGTGTAGTTTTAGTTCTTTGAAACTATACAGTAGTTTCCGTTTATTTTCGATTTATTTTATTAGTTAAGAATATAAGGGATTTAGAATTAGTAGAATGAAAACTGTGTATATGAAATGTAACTTCAACTAGATGTCAAAGAGAAAAGAGAGGAGTAGATATATGTGTGTGTGAATGAGAGATACTGGGAATGATAATTTCAGTATTTAGAAACAATCATTCATCATATGGAGAGATTGCAAAAGATAACGTGAATAGAATTAAAACAGGAGAGGTGAAATGGAAGAGCGTTTATGGATAGTCTCTGATCGAAGGATACCTTTGAATTAAAAAATAGGATAAGAACTAAGTGTATTCGGGAGAAGTTGGAGATGACACAAAGTGAGGACAAGATGAGAGAAAATCTTAGACGAATAAATGATCCGGTAAGGAGGAGCAATAAGATTGTAACTAACGGAAACACTAAGACAATAGGTAGGTCTAAATGAACATTGATTGAAGTTTTAGAAAAGGGTTATTGTTTTTTGTTAGTGTTACAAATGACATGGCCCTTAACAGAGCTGAATGCAAGAAAAGGATTCAAACAGAAACATCCGACTGTTGGGGATTTCACAAACTTTAGCCTTTTATGATTTTCACAATGATATAAGGCTAATTGTTGGAGTTTAAACTAATTGTTGGAGTTTCGGTAGTTGGGTATGCAATTATCTAGAAATTCAATTGGTATAAGACTACATAAAATCTATATTACAGGACCTTTTGGAATGAGCTTGTGGTTTACTTGGTAAATACTGTCGGAATTAGGACACTTCTGATCAAGGTCTCAAGTATCAGCCGAAGTTTCAAGGTCTTAAGTATCAGCCAAAATCGATAGTGCTGAAACGGACGAAACTCCTCGAAGCTGCCAAAACTGGTACTCGTAGGTAGGGTCTGAAAATGGATATGGAAACCGAGTTTTTGGACCATGCTTCTGATTGGCCTATATTTGGGCTGGACAATTGTAGGAAGTATAAGTTGACTTGATTTTGACTGTACGTCATGAATATAGGACTGAATGTAGATATGCTACTATTGATATTGGACTAGTTTTTACTGGCCAGAACAATGATAGGCTTGTTCTGTCAAGCAATGCCTACTTTGGGCCTTTATTTTCTAGCCAAACCCATTGATCATATTGGTCGAGTCCTAGGCCACCTATAACTTCTTTAGGTGGTTGTTTTTAACTGGGTTTAGTGCCTATATAAGGTGTATTTCTGCTGTTAGCCAAGACAAATTAGAATCTTTTTTTATGGATGACAGCAACTATTCAGGGAGTATACCAATTCTCTTATATTCCTTTGGATCCGCACCTATAACTTCTTTAGGTGGTTGTTTTTAACAGGGTTTAGTGCCTACTTTGGGCCTCCTTTATTTTCTAGCCAAACCCATTGATCATATTGGTCGAGTCCTAGACCACCTATAACTTCTTTAGGTGGTTGCTTTTAACTGGGTTTAGTGCCTATATAAGGTGTATTTCTGCTGTTAGCCAAGACAAATTAGAATCTTTTTTATGGATGACAGCAAATATTCAGGGAGTATACCAGTTCTCTTATATTCCTTTGGATCCGCACCTATAACTTCTTTAGGTGGTTGTTTTTAACAGGGTTTAGTGCCTATATAAGGTGTATTTCTGCTGTTAGCCAAGACAAATTAGAATCTTTTTTATGGATGACAGCAACTATTCAGGGAGTATACCAGTTCTCGTATATTCCTTTGGATCCGCACGGTTCCTTATATATCATTTATTTGCCCACAATGTATTAAAAAGCTCTAGGCTCTCCTAGGCAAGATGTCTTGCCTCATCACCTGAGAGTGCCCAGGCGCACCTAACCTCGTATGGAGAAGAAAAATGTCACATTGGCACCAACACTTTTTGTCACTTTTGTAGCTCATATTAGGTTTATCCAAATCTACCTACATCCCCAAAAACTCATCAAACTTGAATCTTTAGACAATAAACTAAAGAAAATAGTAAACAACAATATCAAATTACTAATAGAAAACAACAAAGTAACTTAACAATATCACAAAATAGTCTATGAAACAATATTAAGTTTAAAAGCAATAATGTTACACGTAAGTTATTATGATAGAAGACAAGTTCAAATAAAAAAATTAACATAATATAATCAATGAGTCAATTTTACACATTCCTAAATCACTCCTACTCAATCATCCATCTTTCATCTTCACATCCAAGTCTAAGAGATCATCATGAACAATATTATCATCGGAAATAAAATCTTCGTTTTCATTGATTGATAGATTTTTATCATCAGTTGCTTCTTCTGTCTCCTCATCCTCCATCTCTTCTTCCTAAACAAGTCTATAAAAACTTACCCAAAAAAAAAAAAAAAGCAAAGTCCAAAAAAACTGCATATAACAACCATCACATCTAGGCTCGCAGAATCTCATCGTTGGCGCCGTTTTCACCTAGGTGTCGTCTAGAGAAAATACCTTGTCTGCCTTTGGATTAGGCGGTGAAACATCGTCTCTCGCTTTTTAGGCACCTAGACGCGACTGACCTTTAACAACATTGTTTGCCCTTATCAACCCTTTCCACCTCTATCAGTACTTCTAGACTATGTTACCTGGACTCGGGTACGGGTGTCGGGTACAGGTACATATCCAAGAGTCGGGTCCTTCAAATTCATAATTGAAGGACACACGGACTCGGCTAAAAAGGATCCAAATTTTGGGTACGGATACGGGGATATGACTAAGGTTTCGTAAAAAGACAACCTGTAATTATAAATTACTAGTAAACTTTACTCAACTAGTTGAATAAGTCCCTAAGGGACCGTCCCTTCAGCTCCCCTACTACTTAACTATCAATCTACCATATTAAAATAAACTATTTACATAATTACCACATTAAAATAAACTATCTACATCACTACCACATTAAAATAAACTATCTACTTCACTACCAGTCTTTCGATTGTCACCATGAAGGATCCGATTGTCACCATGGAGGATCGAATACGGATTCCATACCCATACCCATGTCCTAAAGGGTCGACACGGGTACTTCTCCTTAAAGTGGAGAGTCCGGATAACATAGCTTCTAGACTATCAGTACTAGAAATCAAAAGATGCACATTCTACGAATTCCCATTACAGCCTTTAATACATCTATTGATTTCCCACTTTAAAAGCCAAAAGTCGTTTCATCAACATTTTCCTTCGAGAGATCACGAATGTATATTGATTGATCCAAGCGATAACACAATATCGATCATCTACATACCTTGGAGATGGAAACCAATCTACCAATTTAAAAATGAGGGATTAGAAACCAAACTGTAGCTGCTATCAAGGTTCTAACCGGCGGTAGGCGGGTGCGCGGAGGAGAGAGTCCGCCTACCGCCTAGGCTCCGCCTAGACAGTCGATACATTTTGAACATTTTTTACTAGTTTACCACTGTTTTTTTTGCATAATATGATATTTTAAGGGTGTTCCATGCATAACTAAGTTGTAGAACGAAGATTTATAAAGTTTTAGTTTTGTAAAAGTGAACCAGGCTCATAATGCTTACAAAATCTTTTTGGCCAAAATATCTTGTTAGGTATTGGTCCGTCTAGGCGTCCGCATACTCCGCCTCACATCCGTCTATGCCGCCAACCTCCGTTGTCCGCATACTCCACCGCCTACCAAAAAGCAGTGTCGAGAGAGACCGCCTGCGCCTACCGCCTAGGCAGGCTAGGCGGCCGCCATTTAGAACATTGGTTACTATGAAATTTAGTGAAACTCCACAATCGCACAAGTAAAACCCAGTTGAGAGTTCCAACCTTGCCATTCTTGAGAATTTCCAAAAAAATTGTTTACTTAATACTCGAAAAAATCTCCCAAATCATAGTCACAAGTTTCGCATTTAGGAAATATTCGACAAGGATCAAAAGCATAGTTAACTGGAGCGCGATATGTCCTAGGTTATGGTATGGGTTCGAGAGCAGGGTACACTCATCATCATCCAAGCCTTCTCTCATCAAAATGGGTCGACTATGGAGCATAACAAAGCTTCATGAAAGATTAAATAGTTTTTATAACCGCTTATCTACCAGACGTCAACTCTTTATGCTGGTGCCAAACTTCCAGCCAATGTAACTATGAGCATGAGACAGTCATGCTCTATTCATGCCATAGAGCGGCTAATTGGCAAATAAGTAGACCTAGCTTTTCGATATGCATTTTAAGCTCATACAACCAAAGAACACCCTCCAAGCTCCCTAGACTATAAAAGGTATAAACGAAGAGGTAAGATGATACAATTTGTTATTGAAAATTTCATTCATCCATATGAAACATTAAACCAAAGAGTAAAAGATGAAACATTGAGCCAAAGAGTAAATGAATGACAATCCCAATTGGGATAGTACTTGTCTTTATTTTCGGTAGGGGATAAGGTGAGTTGGTTCGCTAATTCGGTTCGTACACTTTAAAATCCTAATTGGATTGATACTAGTTAATTCTTTAAAAACCTAATTGGGTTAATACTAGTTACTTGTTCAAAATTGACTAGATAATTGTGTCATATACGGAAGAAAAAAAAAACTTATATATAACATACGAAAATTATATTACTTTATTTTATCCAATAAGATGTAAAAGTTGACTTTTCTTAATCATACATCAATTTGGAACACAACATTCCAAATAAAATTATACGATGTGCCAAATCAAATCATGTGAATAAACCATAAAATAAAGTAAATAAAATGATAAATAACTTAAAACCTTCATACAAAATAACAAAAGCATCACAAAATCTCACAAGTGCAATCTCTTATTTTCATGAGCAACTTGCAAAGAGAGTGTTGGCTCATAAGCAATGAATAAACAACATTTTTTTCGAACTGCAAAGTCAAATTTTATAAGAAATGTAGTAGCTATGGAACACGAATTGATAAGATTATATAAGTTTTTTCCAACTATGCATCGAAAAAAATCGCTTGCAAAAGAAAAATTATAGTAAGATTTTAGCGATTGATTCAGATCTACACAAACACGTACCTGCGACGGGTTCGATGGGGATTTAGGTGTACGCAGTAACTTTGATTAAAAGTTCAAGAGTTCGGGAGAAATTTTAATTTTAGGTAAAAGTCCACAAATGGTACAGAAGAGTAAATATATTATAATAAGATATTCAATGCTTCATCGAGAAATACTTTAAAATAAAATTTCAACAATTAAATATTATCCATAAAAATACGGTCAATATATGAATAATTAGTTATGTTCCTATCTAAAGTTTTTGCAAAATTACTAGTTTCCTCAATGTTCACAAACTATATGCCAACTCTTTTTTTGAATTATTCACATATTCTAAAAGCATATTTTCAGAAACTTGCAGTCTAGGTGGCTGTCTAGGTGGCCGCGCTAAGCACCCGGTGCCTGTCCGATGCCCCCAAGGCGCCCGCCTAGTCCCCCCTCCCCCAACCCCACATGCCCGACTATACATGTTTTTGGGTTTTATGGACTTTTTCTACAATTTTCAATAGATTTTTTGGATTTTTTTATTTGTTTTGAACCGCCTAGATCTAGGAGACCGCCTAGGCGGGCTAGGCTCCAGGTGGCGGGTGCCCGCCTGACTAGCTCCTAGCGCTTTTGAAAACCTTGCATTGAATCATGTCCATATTTGTCTGCCAACTTATGGAAGAATACCTAAAATTCCTAAATAACACAATAATACCTATAACCGGTATGCTAAGTATATAAGTTTCTCAATTAATTATCCTTTGTTACCTCCATTGGGATCTTGAAGGAAAATGACAAGACCTAAGGTTAATATAAGCTTTCCCTCATTTTTTTTAATAATCCTAATGCCTAAAATCACATATTTTACCTAATATAATGCTCTAACCAAAATTATGGTGGCCAATTGTCAAAAACATCAGGTTTGGTAATGGATTAGGTTGGCTGAACAAATGATCAGGTGGTGAAATCACCATATTTGCCTAATTCTGTTCAACAAAAAGGCAAGGATGCAAGGTTGGTGAACTTAAGTAGATGGTAAATGCCTGAACAACACGCAAATAAGGGACTTGACGCTGGGGATGACAATCCGATCGGGTCTAGTTCGAGTTGGGTCAGGTTCGGACCAACCCATTTATGGTAAATCCTATCCGTGATATAATGTCAGTTTAAGGTGTCGCAAATACTAGTCTTCGATCAACGGTGCCACGATCTACCAAGACGCGAGCAAAGACGAAGGCACGGCACGGCAACCCAAAAGGAAGATGAAAAAGAAAAATTAGAGAAAGAAGAGACAGTGTCTTTCAGGCTGGAGATGACCACGCACATGGACAGCAAGACATTGACGACCTTGGCCGAACATGCATGACTTGGCGACGCAGAACAAAAAGCCAGTAGTCGAGGAGATGCACTTGAAGATGAAGAGGAAAAGATAAAAAAAAAAAGGGGCAATGCAGCTGGCGAGTAAAGAAAATTTGCAATATTTTGGGGATTTATTATGTTAGAAATTAGATCAGACAGGTTTGGATTTGCTAGATTGGTGGATTTGGATCCAACTCGTGCAATAAATGGGTCAAAGTGGGTCAAACGGATGCCAAACTTGACCTGCTCCGTCCAGTATATTAAAGGTGTAAGACAGGTCGACCCTTTTAATACATGGCATACCTTACCCGATCCCGGTTAAGAAAGCAGGTTTGAATGGTCGAGCCCCGATTGCCACCCTTACACGACGTCTTTAGTTACTATTTGACAGCTGAATTTCTTAGGAATGTAGCGCAGCCAATAAATGTGAACGAAAAATAGAAGATGTCAACTAGTAGATAGATTTCTCCTCTAAGGAATAGATTGTATGACACGGAACACATAAAGGCAATCATCATTCACGAGAGGCTATATAAGCTTTGGCCCTGGCTAAATCCTTCTACAATCAACAATACCTTGAAAGCTTCCAACATTTTTTCTTCGAGCTCTTCGATGGCCAATGTCCGTCAAAAAAAGATTTTAAAAGTCGGTCGAAACTGATATTTTCAGACCCGATTTAGAGGGTACCAATCAGAAAACATGTAAAAGAATCGACTGTGGGCGATTCATGACAATATCGGCCCATTACTGATTGGCATGTTCAGTATCTATCAAAAATAACCAATACTAACATATACAACAATTTAAAAATCAAAAAAAAAGAAAAAGAAAGAGAAACAGAGGAGATGGGGAGAGGTAGAATGAACCAACATTGGTGGTGGTGATGATGTTAAGAAGATTGTGGTGGGGTGATGTTTTCATGGATGGGTCAGAGAGGGGAAGGGGGAGAGGAATGTTGTCGGGTGGGGTTGCTCTATCGGGAAGGGGGGGGGGGGGGGAAAGTAAGGAGGAGAGGTAGTGTTGGGAAGAAGGAGAGGAGGAAGGACGAGGTAAAAGGGAAAGAAAGGTGACAGCTAAGGACAGGATTGGAAAAACCCACTGTTAAGACGTATTATAAAAAAAACGATGGATGTAGGAAAAACCCACTCCACTTTTCCACTTCCACCACTAGTTCTTGCAATTCAAATAGCTCCTAAAGGCTGAGGCCAACCAGTTTTATTATAAAAGGGCCAGCTTTAACCCCAATTTATAAAAATAGAGAAAAGTTTCAGCCTAAGATGTATTTAAGATGGACCAAGTTCATCTGTTTTTGTTTGACATAGATCTACCTTGGGCCAACTTGATAATAAATTCTGGCTGAATCCAATTAAATGAATAGGGTATGGGCATTAATATTACACCACTTTTCCACTTCCACCACTAGTTCTTGCAATTCAAATAGCTCCTAAAGGCTGAGGCCAACCAGTTTTATTATAAAAGGGCCAGCTTTAATCCCAATTTATAAAAATAGAGAAAAGTTTCAGCCTAAGATGTATTTAAGATGGACCAAGTTCATCTGTTTTTGTTTGACATAGATCTACCTTGGGCCAACTTGATAATAAATTCTGGCTGAATCCAATTAAATGAATAGGGTATGGGCATTAATATTACACCACTTTATTACTAAGACCATTATTCACTAAAATTACGATCAAACAACGTAAGTAATAGGTAAAATTATGCCTAAACTATAATATTTTTTTTCATTTTTTTCTTTGAATAACAATTTATTTTGATATATATATTTTCTTTAAGTGTTGAAATTTAAAGCTCCAACAATCTGATCCAAAACGGCAAAAAGGGCAGAAAACGACGATAGTGAAAACCATAAAGAGGGAGCGACATCAAAACCAACTTTCTAAACCTTGCTTCAGACCTTGTGTCACAGACTCACAAGGAAGTTAATATGTAGCCAAGCTACTAAAGGACGACAATGTTTAAAAAAGCAACAAGATAAATCCAAATTTCAATAATAAAAACATGTGCATACAGTTATGAACTTATGATCGATTAAAAAATTTCTTCACAGTTAAAAATTAGAGTTTCAATTCATATATTCGGTGTGTTTAAAGCTTTATGCAATAATACCTGAAGCTTATTATAGGTGGTCCTGGCTTATCATCTGGGGTAGGGAAATCAAACTTGTAACTGCCAAACAAAAATTGTCCATCATTTGCAAGCAGAGAAATTGGACGCAAATTAAAACCATTATTTACAGGGAAACGGAAACTTCTGTTTATATATAAATATAAAAATAGCATCAAATGTAGGGAGAATACTCTGGATCATTGATTATCTCATCCATACGACCCATTCGTTCCAGTGCCTGAGTAACCATAGGTGAAACAACATAAAGATTTGTCATATAACCTTCAAAGACTAGCATATCATTTCTCAGTACTATTTTATAGGTATATGAACAAAGAACGAATAGAGTGGCATCTAAAATCTGACACAAATTAAGCAACTCCACTATTTCTATTTTCAAATTTATCAAAGAAAACAGTGATATTTTAGACTTGTTCCCAGTCCAAAAGCAATAATGAGTAGGCAAAACGCAGCTCAGAGGGGACTAATATCTTCCCTACACACTAAAACTAAGTTAAGAAGTACCTTGATTCTTGATTGAACAAGTGATGCTCTTTTTGCATTAAAGCGGAACTTGTCGATAAATGCCTGCAGGGGAGGGAAAATCAGAAGTAGCAGCATTTAACAGACTTGAAGTCAGTGGAGGTTAATACAGTTACACTTCCAAAATAACCGTACATGTTGGCATTTATTGCATAAGCAAAGAAATGTGTGTTGCAATCAATGTTTCGTCCCATGGTTTTCGATGAATTGATAAGTAAAAAGGAAATAACTTTAAGACGACTAATATTATGTGAAGCAAGTAAGAAATATAACTTTCCTACATAACAAGTCACCGGAAATTTATATATCAATTATTGTACATGCATATTAATGAATATCTAGACAGCACTAGAATTACACGAGAACTTTCACAAATGCAAATCAGACTGTGAGACTCTGATAGTGCACCGGCAAAACATACCAAAATCACTATAAGATACACAACAGGGGAAGATCATAAAACCACATATATATCTATAAAAATTACCAATATTATATTTGGATTCCTTCATTAGTCTTAGGATGCATTGCATATAAATTGACATAGCCAACTCATCCAACTAAAACCCATTTGCATTGTGTTTCAAGACAATTAACCAAGCCAAGTCATCAGACTAAAACCTAATAAACCAAACCCCCTGTTACAACCGTCAGACTATCCTGATTAACCAATATTTTTCTGTGTCTTTTGCATCTAATTATTTCCAGGAAAACAAATAGCATGAATGTAGAAATATACCAACTAACTTTACAGAATGGATGGTCAAGAAAGGTATATCTATGTCATACTTTTAATTTGAATCCTGCCTTGTCGATCTTCCACAATAATACACGGAAAATATTGGGCTCATCAATCAACATTGTTACATCATTGAAGGACTTTCAAGCTAGATAAAGTGAATAGGAAATGCTTTCTTACATGAACCTATTGGAACTGATAGAGCGGTCAATTACCATCGTTGCTTTCTAGACCTTGATTAAACATTATTTATCCTTCTACAAAACTCTACGTCACTAGACTTCCTTTAGATAGTTTTAAGTTTGACTTCCGGAGTTGTACATTAAATTAAATACAGATTGAAACCCACCAAAGTGGCAGTAATACAAGATTGAGAAGGAGGTAAAGAGTATGCATTGATAGATTGCAAGGAAGTAGTTGGTCCAATATAAGATTCTTTTCAAACATCTTTAACAAATGTAAGTAAGCTAATATGACGTAATAAGAAGAGGAAATGAAAGAGGGACTTACAAGATAGATGGTTCCTCTCTAAAAGATATGCTATGGGGAAGATTGCAAGCGGAGAGAATTTAATCAGGAGACAGACCATCTAATTGTCTACATTAGTTATGACCGACAAGCACTACTCATATTGGGCCTGAATTTTATAACAAATTATGAAACACTGGCCACATAAGGTCATGGAGCCGATCAATACGTTCTCCCCTGGCCAGTATAAGCACATTTCTGAAAAGAAATTTGGGTTTCAAAAACAAAAAATTAAGTTGCATGGAATAGCTTCATAGGGAAAATATGTTCCGAAATGCCTACATTATGCAGTTATAGGTCCTTGAATAGATATTGATTTCCTATAGATAAAAGAACACATAGCATAAGCAGAAAAGAGAAAAATTATTATATCACATAAAGCAATTAAAGTTGGGAGATGGATGAACCTGTATATGTTCTCTAGCCTTTTCACTAGTTTCCAAGGCCTTCTGTTGATTCCTAAGCTGCTCATCTCGAGTCCTCTCAAATGTGTCATAGTCCCCTTTATAAGCAGTTATTTTTTGACCTTGTAAGTGAAGGACATCCGTGACTACCTGGAAAGATCCACTGTGTGGTCATTACACAAACAGAATAAAAGAATAGGATAACTACTTTCATTAGTCCTTTTTTGGTTAATTTTTTGAAAAAAAATTTCAAAAAAAAATACAGTTTAAAGGGAGTAAGACACTACTGTATTTAAAAACTCTCTGGCGTGGGAAACGACAATAAATGTCTTTGGCCATTTCACAAGGTAGGACTCGAGCCACAATACAGCGTGAAGATCCAAATGGTTCTGCAAAGAAGTGAAAACAGTGGTTATATCTAAGAGAAGCTTTTAGTAGATCACTCCGAAAGAAACAGCCATGGTAGATCACTTTCACGAATTACCGTTGGCTCATCAAGTAGTAATAAATCAGGTTCAATAAATAATGCACGTGCAAGAGCTATTCGCATGCGCCATCCACCAGAAAAGGCTTTTGTTGGCTTTCTTTGCATATCTGGAGTAAAACTAAGACCCTGTAATATTTCAAAAGCATTAGAAAACATTACAACTTAATACTGTGGCACTAGAATGAAGCTAAGTGTGGCACTAGAATGAAGCTAAGTTTCAACATATGATCAACCACAGGTGTCGACAGCATGATGCTACTTATATATTCACATCAATATTTGTATCAGTGTAAATATATGCAAGGTTCTAAACGGCGGTAGGCGGGTGCGCGGCAGAGAGGATCCGCCTACCGCCTAGGCACCGTTTAGGTGCCGCCTAGCCGCTTAATACATTTTGGACATTGTTTTTACTATTTTATCACTGTTTTTTGTTTTGCATAATATACACATTTTAAGGATGTTTTATGCATAACTAAGTTGTTGAACAAAGATTTACGAACTTTCAGTTTTGTAAAAGTGAACCATAGGTCAATATGTTTGCAAAACTGTTTTGCCAAAACATGTAGTCATGTATTGCTCCGCCTAGATTGCGTACACCATCCCACCTCTGCCTATGCCGCCAAACCTCCGTTGGCCGCCTACTCACCGCCAACGGCAAAAGTGGTGTGGAGAGAGGCCGTCTCATTCCTAGGCGGCCACCTCGACCGCCATTTAGAACATTGAATATATGGTAAAACCATGAAATAAGTCATTTATGTCATGAATATGCATGCCCGCAGATATACCTACAATATTATACATTCAAGAAATTACATTTGACAGGAAAAACCTGTTGTTCCAATAGTTGAATAATCAATACAATCTTCTTTCATTAGAACTATATTTTCTTAGGAGAAAGAATAATTATATGGCACATTGAGCTACAAAATAACATAACAGAAAACGTATCCGAGCTCAAAGACAATTTTGAGACCTTAAAAGATTTACAATATTTATAAGCATTCATTAGAAAACCTCTGGACAAACTCAAAGGAAAGACACCAATGACACCCCGAGAAGAGGAAAAGTCACAAGGTATTAAAACTTGGAGTTCTCATGAAGAGAAAAGGCCACAATGTATTAAGCAAGATTTGTAACATCAGCTGAAGGATTATCACATCCTGCATTCAATACAGTTCTGGAAAACCTATGACATATTAGTCTTCTTGAAAAAGAAGCAACTAAAAGAAAAGCTTATACTAATGTCCTAGCGGAAATAGTTTAAGGCTATGATGACTCGTGATAATACATATAGTTGTGGAAAAACGTATTAGTCTTCTGGAAAAAGAAGCAACTAAAAAGCTTATACTAATGTCTTAGCAAAAATAACTAAAGCTATGATGACTCCAGATTATATATATATATATATATATATATATATATATATATATATATATATATATATACACACTTGAAAAAGAAGCAACTAAAAGAAAAGCTTATACTAATGTCCTAGCGGAAATAGTTTAAGGCTATGATGACTCGTGATAATACATATAGTTGTGGAAAAACGTATTAGTCTTCTGGAAAAAGAAGCAACTAAAAAGCTTATACTAATGTCTTAGCAAAAATAACTAAAGCTATGATGACTCCAGATAATATATATATATATATATATATATATATATATATATATATATATATATTGGAGAAGGTATGTATCCATGATTGCTTCCACTGGGATTCGAACATCGCCCACTCGGATCATATGCCTCCACACTAGCCACTTGAGCTAGAGGTACATAATCGCCACTCGAGGAGGCAAAACCCTTGTTCCTCAAAAGAAGTTGATTCCAGCCAGTCTTCTGAAGTTGCCAATAAAAAGCAAACTCTTTTTCAAGGAGGACATAGAAGGAAAGACATTACTCATACTCAGACCGTCATCAAAGACTAGTGCAATAAGACTATAAGGCAATAAATGCTATGTGGAGGAAACTTCAATACATGCAAACAACTTCAGATGCCAATGCAATGCTCTCTAATCTTGAAAAGGTTATGAAAGAGTTTTTTCTAAATCCAAGACATGAAAAGAGGATGTATTATCAACGTTGTGGCATCATCATTTGAAAACTTTGTTCAACATTCATCTTTGTCCATGAGCAAGGCAATGAAAGAACAAAAGGATCAAGTGGTTACAGGCTTACAGCCAATGATATAGATTCTTTAATCCTAAAACAATGTTTAAAGGATATTGAGATCAAGGACTTGTATTACCAAGCTTGAAAACTTTGAAGAACTTGCAAGCTACTCCAAACTATAAACTACTAAGTTACTAACTCTGAAGAAACAATTTGAAAAATATCGAAATGTGATGGATACTAGCTCCTTGATTCAGTTATTCAAAAGAGACAATGAGGGTGAGATGCTCCAACTTCACATTCAAGAAGAAAAGGTTGATTCTCGATAAATCCAATAGACCGAAAATCTTGACAAGTTTTCTGATATTCTAAAATATCAGAAACACATCTCGCAATTAGTCCACAAAATCTATGTAGACATATTACAACCCACTATGAGCATATTATTCATGCAATCTGTTGCAAGGCACTAGCAGATATCAGTAGTAGATTTCAGAAAGTTATTGAATTTGCCGTCTGGAGTACTTGGGAAGAACACCATAACCTTGAGATCTTCAAATCTTACCAAATATGTATTTTAAGGTCTCTTTGTAATGACCCAATATATCAGAAACCAAATACTCCAGAAAAATTCATTCCCCAAAAAGAGGAAATATGAACCTATGAGTTTTTCTCAAGAATTGCTAAACTGCGCAAGCAGAGTTAAGATGGAAGTATCATACATTCTATACCCTCTAGCAAGAATGAATCAAATAAAAGTACACTTAATGAATTATATAACCATGCAACATTTGACCATTGTCTACAAAAGCCAAACTGGAGTTGCAACGCAACATGGAAACGTGTCAGCCACTTATCAAATCTCTCGTTGCATCCACTGCTTCTTCTGACAATTGACTATTGATTGCAAAAGCGTAGTGGAACATACAGAAGCAGTAAGACAAAAGACAGTTGTAGCAAAGAAGCCAGCTAAGCTAGATATAGCCATATATGAACTATGAGCATCTACTAAGCCAGTCTGCCAGATAGAAGACAACTGCCAGCCACTAGCCAGATAGGAGACATCTGCTAAGCTGGCTATTGTAATGCCCCGCACCGTACGGTGCATTACGCTGAGTCGATCGATGCGATGAGGTATGAGTTTGATTGAAGGAAGCATGATCTCAATTTGAAGAGGTATTAACTCGGTTGATTTTATGTGCAGGCATATGCAAAATTCCTTGCGATCAAGTATCGCCTTGCAATGAGTTGAAGCGTGGACACGATAGTTCGAATCAGTGGTTAGTGGACATGATAGTTTGAATCAGTGGTTAGTGTAAGGGAACCCAAAGTGTTCGCATGGTTAGCTCGGACGAGATGATCGTGGAACGAAGATAAGGTGTCAGGCCGCATCGGTTCGGCAAAACAATAGACGGAATGGCTTAAGTTGAGTGGGCTTTGTCCCTTCTCCTCTACTCCTTCATGCCTAATAAAATGTACCATGATATGCGGGTGTCGATATTGAGTTCGCGAGCGTGACTCGAATGTGTAAAGGTCTTAATGCATGTCGAACATTAAGATAGAACATTGAACAATTGAGGCGAACGTGCATCAAGTGCACAAGTCGCGGTAGGATATGAATGGTAGAACATTGAAAGGAAGCATCGATATGTGCATCAAATGCATGACTCAGAGAACATTGAACACTAGGCCTAGAACATGGAATAACGACGTCGAGTGTGCATCTGTGCACGGAGACTATGCGTTTGATTTAGTAAGCGAATTAGACAAGTTGTTGCGCAACACTACGGAACTATCGTAACATTGAAAGATATACTTCGTGCATCGAAGTATGCAGTTGTTGCACAGATGCCACAGAACTACCGTTGTACAAATGACTTAAGAATAGAATGTGTTATGTAATATAGGGATGTTCGGGACCTACAGGTCGCCGTTCGGGGCGTCGTGCATCAACACGAATGTGTTGGGGTATAGTGCCAATAGAACTTGAGATAAAAAGATGATAACGTGAGTCGAGATAAATTATGAGTTGGACTTGAGAAGGTGCTTATGATTGTGATGGCTTCTTAAATGTTGTGCGTATTGCATGGTCAATAGACTTGGACAACATGTGCACGGGTTTTGGTATCCCTCGAACGAGTTTAAGCTGGGACACCGGGATCGTTCGGCCTAGGAGAAAATTATGATTGGTATTTATGGTACATTTCATTAGGACAGATTACGACCGGCCATTGATGTGATAAGCCACAATACTAGTAAGATTGGGGTCCTTAGGATACTAGGCTAGCAACCCGTATGGGAGCGACCGTCGTCTTACATTGAGATACAGTCCATTATGGCTCGAAATGCCATAATGTGAGTCGAGATAAATTATGAGTTGGACTTGAGAATGTGCTTATGATTGTGATGGCTTCTTAAATGTTGTGCGTATTGCATGGTCAATGGACTTGGACAACATGTGCACGGATTTTGGTATCCCTCGAACGAGTTTAAGCTGGGACACCGGGATCGTTCGGCCTAGGAGGAAATTATGATTGGTATTTATGGTACATTTCATTAGGACAGATTACGACCGGCCATTGATGTGATAAGCCACAATACTAGTAAGATTGGGGTCCTTAGGATACTAGGCTAGCAACCCGTATGGGAGCGACCGTCGTCTTACATTGAGATACAGTCCATTATGGCTCGAAATGCCATGACCTTTCACATAGATAGGGTCGGTGGGCTGAGATTAGAATCGGGTACACGGATAGATCTTGGCACCCTTATGGTTTGTGGAATGTTGACGGTTGCTGGTTTGGATGTTTGGACGATGCAAATATGGGTACGATCACTATGTTCATGAATATTATGCGGCTAACAGTGTCTGCTGCAGGGGCACGGTACTTGACACATTGCGTTTCAAATGTTATAGTTAACTGAATACATGTTTTACTGCTTTGAAATTATGCCATAAAACTGAACATAATGCAATAATAAAAAGATCACCAAATAAGATGCTTGCTTCACTAATTACTTAGTGTTGGTTTAGACGAGTGGGTTACCTCACTCTTCCGTACACGGCAATGTACTGACCCACATATTGGGCATCATTTTCAGGTGCTCGTGCTTGGGAGTCGTTTGATCAGTGTCACGACGGCGATGAATCAGATAGATGTACAGAAGCTCTTCCTACCAGATGATGCCTTCTACTATATGGGATATGATGTATGGAACGAAGAAATCCTTTGTGAGCTAGAGAGATCATGAGTGTCGTAAGCCTACTTAGCATATTCATTGGGGCTATTCAGAGCCTTTGTATTCTGCTTCTTAATTAATAAAAGTAATTCTTTCGTATACTCTGATGTGTCTCCACCCTTTTTCCACTACTTATATATTGAATTGAGACGACCATTTTGAGAATCTGCCATCTTGCCTTGCACGAGTGCAACTCCAGACTCATGCGGCATCACGACCCAGCAAGGACGATCGATTCCGGTAAAATCGATGTGAGGACGAACAATTTCCCGGGTCGGGACATGACAGCTATAGCCATGTATGTGCCTGTGAATGGTTGTTTATGTGTATGTTTTTGTTTGTAAACATGCAGATGCATATGAACTTGTTTATTTTCAAATATGCACATGTATGTGTCTGAAGGACGTGCAAATAAAGTGTCATGCGCCCTGGCACGTAAGGGGTATTCCTTTGCTATAACTCTTATGTACTATACTGCACGTGAACTTGTTTATTTTTAAATATGCACATGTACGTGTCTGGAGGACGTGTAGATAAAGTGTCATGCGTCCTGGCACACAAGGGGTGTTCCTTTGCTATATATAGCTCTTATGTACTATACTGCACGTGAACTTGTTTATTTTCAAATATGCACACGTGTCTGGAGGACGTGTAAATAAAGTGTCATGCATCCTGGCACATAAAGGGGTGTTCCTTTGCTATATATAGCTCTTATGTACTATGCGTAGAGGATCCATCGGAAATAAAGGAATCATTGTCTTCTTGTTCAGCTCTTCTTAGCTCCTGACCTTCTTCCTTTTTTATTTACTTCTCCTTGCTCCTAAACTGTTAAAATTATATTTGATAGGAAAAAAAAGTTGCTGTTCCAAAAGTTGAATAATCAATACAAGGAACAATATAGCAACTGAAACAAGATCTCTCAAGAGTTGAGACCACAAGAAAGTAAAACATGTCTAAACATCAGCAGATTTTATCAATATGTTTAACAAGGTTTGCGCTGAATTCATGAAACAGATCAATAAAAATCTAGGACTAGGTCGGTCTCCGTCTGTTGATTATTATCTATGACAGTTACAATCAAACTCATGAAACTAAGTATCATTAGTATCTGCACCAAGAGAACCATAATGTAACCTCTCGACCATCTCAAAAGAAACACTGAATATTTTGGCATCATTAGGCGGTAGACCACCCACAACCGGTCTATCTTCAAGAAAAAACGTGAGAAATAACTAATCATATATGACATTGTCGTCCCTATATGCATAAATAAAACAATGTTGTGCCAACATATTGTCTATGCACAACTTAATATCTTAAAGCAATTTTGAGACTCGTGAAGGCAGAGTTCATGGGGGAAACAAACCGCAAGAATTGAAGCTGCTCGTGACTCGGCAGAATAGGCATCAATAAATTCAAGTCTTTTATATATCTCCTCAAGTCGTTTTGAGGTTGCATCGTTGTCCACTCCTCCATTCGCCTGTTTACCACTGTTTCCTGTTTCTGCCTCGTACTCGAGATCTCTCTACAAGACAAATATAACTGGTTAATTGAATTTCGAAATAACAATGCATATATCTAGCAATCAAAGATTAACAATAATTGATTAGTAAAACCTGTTGAGAAAGTAGGCGAGCTTCTTCATCCAACAACTGAATCCTTTCATAATCAGAGTTCAGGACACACTGTAAGGCTGATGTATCATCACCGACAACTTCTTGTTCCACATGTAATATTTGGCAGTTCTTAGGGATTCCATCAATAGCATGCATGGCCATATGCCTAAGGAAAGATGTTTTCCCCGTGCCATTTCTCCCAACAAGACCTTTAAAAGTATGACAAGATGCATTCAATGATAAAAGAAAACGCATGAAACCATGCAGTATAAATTTAATATAAAGAGTGTGCCCTTGACTCTAAAACAAAAATATATAGCCATTATAGGAATTTGACAAATAATCCTAAATCACAGGTAAGACGTAGTAGTTCATGGATCAAATTTCTAACGGCCTAACCTGTAGTACAGTAATAACATCAATTACATATTTGCATGTGCATGTACCATCAAGTCATTTTTGTTTTTCATCAATTAAGCTAACTCCATTACCCTGTACTGTTTCCAATAAGACAGGTTATTGGTCTTTCACAACTTCATCCAAAATCAGCATTGTAACTGACCCCTGTTTATTAAGTGTGTTATGATCCTCGTGATATTTTCGCCTAAAATGTTAGCTTAAAAGTAACAGATAGAATTATACTGTTGAAGCCATTATCACACCATATGAAGACACTTCACACATTTCCTCAGACCCCTGTTTGACCAATTAGGTTGTCTTTTATATTATAAATAAAAGATAATCTTACTGAAGTATCTATAATCAAAATTCAGATTGAGACCCTAATTTCAATTCATTACAACTATTTTTGCAGCCAATATACTAAATTATGATGGTTTCCAATACAGTTATACTGCAAACACACTTTTCAAGTAATTTATCTACTTCTAGCCCCAGCTTTTACTATGATACCATTTGGAAACAAAACATATATTTGATATTCCCATTATGACATCCCTTTCTATAGTTTACCAACTAGATCTGTAAAACCAGATGTTATGGGTGACAACTCACCCTTTCTGAAAGATAGCCTACAACTGGAAACCAACAAAAAGACGTGTAACATCAACTCAGACATGAATTATGCTGATATGTTTCAAAACTCTGGTTTAACACCAAAGATTTCTTCTGTTCATTCCCACTAAATCCATTACAAAAACAATAGCTGTTAGTTACTTTATCAAAATCAATTCTACATAAATAGACATCTACCTTTCCTTAAAAAGCTTTGGCAATTGAAGTATATGTGTAAGATCAACTACTTCGTGATCATGGGGGGTATTTCACATAATGGAATGATGGGTTAGAACTTAGTAAGAGCATTGGCCGTCAAGCAATTAGACATGTATAACGCTTATTCTTAATTGTATACTGTGTATTACAATATTATATATCGAAACTATTACTTGCTTCATTTTGTTTATAAAATGATATTTTTAACGATTGTTAGATTTTATCCGTTGGAAATGATTTCACAAGCTAATCTATCGGATTAGCCAAACATGTAAAGCAAAGGTTTACTTCTCAATTAGATTCAAAACATGAGCTGATTACTGCTGATGGTTTTCCTACCATCTTTCAGCACCTTTAGTATATCTAAGCATATATGTACCCTCAGATGCATGTGCATACTCTTTCTCATACGTCATAAAGACCTCCCTTTCAATTTAACCCAAACCAACATGGCTATCTATGACACAAATACCGGTGGTAAGCATAATGTTTATTTCACACTGTAGAGGACATTCATTCTCTGATCATTGCTATTAATAAACTAAACTTATGTCTTGCATTTTTAGGATGAAAGAATCTGACAGCCTGTAAGGACTCTGAAATTCAAGATAACCAAAACACAAATACAACTAAATAACTAATTATATAATGAGGTTTTGGTTTTGAAGAACTCTGAGGTCAATAGTAGTCCAGCTGGTAGACTGGTTTGATAATTCACTCAGATTCGGTGCAAAAATTATGTCACCACTCACGAGTCATGACAGGTTCGGTGTAAAACCAGATACAAACAATACTAGAAAGAATAGGTTCAGTTAAAATTACAAAATGATACTTCTCCATCAAATTAATGACGGGAGCAGTAAAACTAAACAGATGTTAAAAGCTTTGCAAGGAAGGTCTCCCTAGCCTTGTTTTAAGCTCATTTTCTAAACCACAGTATGAGAAAACTGACCCACTAAATGAACCCGAAACGGAGATAATAAGCTCGTAAATGTGGATTATGTGAGATGATCATATCAATGAAATGGTCGCAACAAAGAGACAATGATATGAAGAATTGGAAATGAAAAGTTATCGAGAACAAAAAACAACTTACTTGAACTATTAAAAAGGTACTACTCATGGACTCATGATAGCATGCATGACGCTCAATCATAGTTGAAGAATACAAACAATCAATCATGAAGGATTTAGATTCTTTTGGTGACAATACTATTGATGATGATGATTTGAATCTTTTGGTGAACGCTCAATGATAGTTGAAGAATACAAACAATCAATCATGAAGATTTAGATTCTTTTGGTGACAATACTATAGATGATGATGATTTGAATCTTTTGCAAGCCTCACAAATAAGATGTTCTATTGATGGTGAAAATGGTGGTCATTGGTAAAGGAGGCATTGGTGGTTTGACAATTAAAATTAAGATGGGTTTTGTGACTTTGTCCCCTTCAAAATGTGGATTCACGTCCCACCTCTCAGGCTTGGAGGAGGTGGAAGTGAGATCGTAAAAGAAATTTATTCTCTTTTAACTTACACTACGTGACAAGTATACAAATTCAAGCCAATCCACTTGCACGCTACCAAACATATAAAGTGATAGAAGTGGCACTTTCAGAGGCACAAAAAAATTGTAGCCAAACGAGATATCTAAAAAATTCACTTAACAAAAGTGGACTTTTGTGAAGTCACTTCTTTCACTTCAGTCTACTCCACTTGCTTGCAATCAAACACACCCTAAAGCAATGTTGGTGGAGCATGAATTATTAAGAGGGTAAAGTGCTATGTGCCTAAACTTCATTGATTGTAGATATGGAATTCAATGCTCTTTATTTTCCTCTCATTACATATTTACATTTATATCAATGTTGAGCAATGATGAACACCAGCTTCATCAGATCCTGTCAGTGAGATATTGCTTAAAATAATGAGTGGGCAAGTAACATTGAAAGTTATAAACTAGTAACTTAAATCGTGTTATATATCCAAACAAAAGATTAGTTATTTTACTTCATTATAACAAAAGCAACAGAGCCCTTATCCCAAAACTTAGGGTCGGCTATTTGAATCATTTTCTTCCATACATCTTTGTTAAGGGTTATCTTTGTTAAGGGTCATGCCCTCTGAAATATTAGCAAAAAAACATGTCCTTCTTTAACAACAACACCCCCCCCCCCCCAAATACAAGTTCATTTAGGCCTACCCTAGTTGTAGCCATTATTAGAGGGATCGGACAACACCAAAACCGTTGAAACTACTAAAGCCAAACGAACGATTCAAAACCAACCAACCCCCCCCCCCCCCCCCACACACACACGAAACTACTGATATCAAAACTCATAAGGGTCCAATAATGATTCCAACACCGATATTGTGAACCTTGGTTCCAAGTGCTCGTTTAATTAATTTATCGTTCCTCTTAACTGACATATTTATTAATCTATGTTGCACATGTCCAAACCCACTTGAAAAAATTTCTCGGCTTATCGTCAAGTGGCCCCACCTCCAACTTTCCACAAATACACTTATTTCTTATCCTACCTTTCAATGAATTGTTGTCCATCTAGGGGTTCTCATATCAGCTATGCTCGCTTTTTTAATAAGTTTTTAATTGTCAAACACTCAGATCCATAAAGCATTGCAAGTCTTATAGCTGTCTTACAGAATTTATATCAACTTCAAGGTTATCATGCGATCTCAAAAGCACTCCATTTCAACCATTCTATTTTGATTATTGAACATCTTCCATAATTTCTCCATCATTAAGAATGATTGATATTAGATACCTATTTAACTCCTAGGTATCGCTTGCCCGTCAACATGTACTCATTTACTTTTGACTTTCGACTGAAGTTACTTTATTCGAAATGCTACTTATTCAGAGCATCAAAAACAATTTCACAATGTCTTACACATCTGAGGTTCAGTTTCAGTTTTTAGACTATCCTATGAGCATAAATATAAAAAAACTTTGTTTGGAAGTAGTTCTTAATTCCACATTCCTCAGTTTTAAGCATAAACAGATGAATCAAATACAGATTAATAAAAAAAAGAGTCCTAGAGAGTGAACTAATGGACTAAGTAGATAATGATGGTAAATACAACTGTAGAAGTAAGAAAACTTACCATAATGTCTTCCAAAAGAAAGTGTCACTGTACAATCTTGTATAAGATCACGGCCTCCAACAGAAATAGTGAAATTATCCATGTGGATATCCCTGGGACCTCCCCCACCCTCGTTTCCGTTATGATTAACACTGACAGTAGGCATCCCTGCTTTAATTGCTTCCATCTCTGCCAAATGCATTTGATATTCGGCCTGTGCAATATTAAACCATTGTTCAGTTACACAAGCCTCAACCTAGCTGGGTATCACCAGATAAGAGTAAAATCAAAGACAAAAAATACAGCAAGAACATCACTAACAATACTACGACCACTGAAACTATCTACCACAGTTAACTAAACTAATTTGGCTAAGAAATCATTACACCTATTGCATCAAATTCTTGTTGAGTTGGAGCCTAGTGAATATTTGTTGAGTTATCATTGCCTTTCACATGACATATTGCAGTGTTCAAAATTTCGGCCTAGACGGACGTCTAGGCGCTAGGCGGCCACCCGCCGCACCCGAAATCTCATGTTCGGCCTAGCTAGACGCTTGTTCGGCCCTATTCGGGCATGTTCGGCACCTAGACGGGCCTATTCGGCGATATGCAGTTGTTCGAATTTTTTTTTTATACTTAGTTGTATTGTGGATATGTTGTTTGGGTTTTAAGATTTGATTTGGATTTAGGGACATTGAAATTTCAAAGTTCAAAGTTCAACATTTTCAAATTTGACATTTCAAAAGAAAAATATGAATTGTATTATGGATTTAGAAGTTATAACATGTTTGGATTTCAAATTTGTATTATGGATTTCAAAAAAAAAATGTTCGGCTGCTTAGATGCTAGGCGGCCCTCTACGGCATCGATTCCGCCTAGCGAAATTTAGAACACTGAATTATTGAAAACAATCAGAACAAAAAAAATGAAGAATTGTGGAACATATTTACTTCAAACACTCTAAACCCAATTGAACCTCGTTGATAAGCGTTACAATTCGATGTACATTTGCAATCCAGAACGCTATGCTACGAGAACTGGATCACCGATATTCTTCCTACAAACTAGATTTTGCATAGGATTCTTTCAATTATGCGTTCTATTATTTTGCATCAAGGCTCTTTGACAATTTATTTTGTTTTTTAGGATAGTTATCAAAACCGTGCCTCGATTATGGGAACAAGCGCTCAGACACGCACCTCAAACGCTCAGACACGCCCCTAAGTGCACTTTTTGCCTCTTAACAACTATGGTATAACTAGAGTAGATCAAATCAATTCCGGCAAACCCATTTTGGTCTCAAATGCAATAACAAGTAATTAATAATCGAATCGAACCGAAACAAATGCCTAAAGTCATATCACATCTACAATCAATAGGCTAACGTAAGGGTTTCAGTATACTGGGGCCGTTAGTTCAAGTTCGTAATTACAAGGACAAAAGAAAACAAAGGTACAAATAAATCGAAGTGAGATTATACTACCTCCCTCTGGCGCTCTTCTTTCCTCTTCCTCCTCTCGAGCTTCTGCTTGTCCCGCTCCGACAGCACAGGCCCCTCGAGCACCTCCGGCTGCTTCTTCGGCGCCTCCTCCTCGTCCATCCCGTCGAACATCCTCAGCGGCGTGGTCAGGCTCCGCACCGCCGGCTTCGGCTTCACCAGGCCGTGCCTCCCGAACTTTTCCGACAGCTTGCTGCATACCTGCACAACCATTTCCATCTAAGAGGAAAATCAACAAACAGCTGGTGGGCGTGCAAAAATATGGAGGAAGAGAGGACAAGAAAGAGAGGATGGTGACCGATCGGCACTCGGAGAAGTCGGTGACGCAGCCGGAGTCGACGAGGAGCTCGCCGATGGCGTCGAAGGCTCCGTCCCCGTCGAGGCCGAAGTCGAAGTCCTCGTCCGCGAGGACGTTGACGATGTAGTCGATGATGGGATCGTCGACCTCGCGAGCGCGCGGGCCGAGGACCTCGTGGACCACCGAGCTCGCCACCTCCGTCATCTTTCTCTCTCTCTCTCTCTCTCGGCTGCGGCTAGGGCTGGATGACCGGAACCCAAAATGAAAACCCAGATATTTCTTTGGGTTTGCACGAACCGAGTGTGTTTTATCCCACCGTGAACCGGAACCGGAACCGGATCATATTGGTTGGTCTGAGTCACTCCAAAACTAGACTGGATCCTAAAAAAAAAAAAAAAATTCCCCTCAAAAAACTATTTAGGAGTTTGTTATGAAACCCTTATCTATTCACCATTATGTCATGTCATGAGTTACACATGACCCTTGGGATCATGTAACTCATGACCCTTGGGTTGTCCCTTATACCTATATATATGGCCCTTGCCATATGATGAAATGAGAAGAAGAAATATACTATTCTACAATTTTAGTTTCCCTTCAAACACGTTATCAGCACGATTGCTGAAGCAAGGAGAATCGACGTCCAGATCTCGACGTCATCCTTCCTTTTTTTCCTAGTCGATCCGACCAGAGGCTGGTAACACTCCTTAAAAAAAAATTTCACAAATTAATTGTTTGAATGAAAATTAGCAATATATATATCTAACAATCTAAGAGTAATATTATTTATATTGCTAACGTTCAAAACAAATTTGCTTCTTATTAAAACAAATATTGTTCACTGTACAACAAATTGACTAATTGTTAGACCAACTTGTTGTTGAACAAATTGTCTTGTTGTTAAATCAATTGTTACTATTTTGTACAACAATTTTTGTTACTTGCTTGTGTACTCATTACTACTTACTGTTCTGTGTACATCTCATTAAAAAAAAAAAATTACTTACTGTAATATTGACAGGGAATATAAGAAATGTTGGTATGTTGCAAGAAATTGTTTTGTATTGTGCCAACTATCTTGGCCTCTCAGCTTCTAGACTGATATACCATGCTAAATTAACATGCACTCACATATTTATCAGCTACCAGTAGTCGAGTAAGTCCAGGCGTCGTCTACACAAACATGGAAATAAAAAAATATTTCTGAAGTCGCACAGTCATGAACTGCATGTTTATAGAAGATTGACAGAGGAAAAATTTATACTTTTCCATTGTCGCCTTTAAAAAAAAATTAGCTTATCACGTTATCATCAAATGGAGTAAGTCATTTACTTTTATCAGAGTTTGGCTTAATACTATATCAAATTGGTATACCTTAAGTATGTCAAAATTAGTTCCAACTTTTGAATGTGACATAAACAATTTTCTAAGTCACTTCAGAGTAAAGCAGTGAGAAGAAAAGTGTTTATTTTTCTTCAGAGTATCATGCAATCATATTGACAGATTGCATATTAGCTTCTGGACTGAACTGTTTTATTAAACACCGTGATATTTTTATTATGAGTTTTGTAATATTTATTATTATGCATAAATATTTAATTTTAATTTATGCATGTTTTTCACATGATAGATAAAATGGCCAAAATAGCGAGTGTCGATTTCGAAGTACTAGATGCTGCTGGAAAAAATTATTTGAGCTGGCACGTGGACCTGAAGTTCCACTTACGTGCCCAGGACTTATTAGCCACAATTTCAACTCCTCTTTCATCGGCTCCGGCCACTGGTACGAAAAATACAGCAGACACTGCTGTGGTTGTTTCTACAGTGAAAGTCTCTGATATAGATAAGGCGAAAGCCATTATCTACATCAGGAGACACATTGATCGGACCCTGAAGGCCGAATACCTCACTGTAGAAGACCCAAAGGAATTGTGGACTGCACTGGAGGACCGCTATAAACATCAAAAAGATGTAATCCTCCCACGTGCAAGGTATGAGTGGGAAAACCTTCGACTTCAGGACTTTAAGTCCGTAGCTGAGTACAACTCAGCTCTCCATAATATCACCTCACGCCTGAAGTTGTGTGGTGAAGAAGTCTCGGAGTATCGCATGTTGGAAAAAACTTATACATCCTTCCACGAGAAGGACGCAATCCTCATGCAACAGTACCATGAACGAAAGTTCAAAAAGTACTCTGAATTGCACTCCACCCTGATGATGGCAGAGCAAAATAGAGAACTTCTCTTGGCCACTCATAACCTACGCCCTGCAGGCTCAGCTCCTCTCCCAGAAACTCATTTTTTTCCAAGAAGCAGAAGAAAAATAAGGACAGATCTAACATGGGGAATGCCCATAAGAGGCCGGCCAGAAGTCCACCCCAGAACAACTTTCATCCCCAGAGCAGCAAAAATGGGGCAAAGAAAAAGTGGAAGAAGACCACAGAACTGATGTCCATTTCCAAGAAAAATTGGGAGGACAAATGCCACAAATGTGGCATGACTGGACACTGGTCCAGAAACTGTCGCACCCTGCGACATCTATAAAATCTGTATCAAACGAGCCAGAAGTCTAAAGTTGAAACAAATCTGGTAGAAAAGCAGCCGTCTACTTAGTTCTCGGCGGAAGACTTCGAGAACGACGACCTACTCGACTAGAGCCACTATCTTATTTCATGCTTTTAAAAACTTGTTGCCGCATTTTCATATTATGCTTCTCTTTTAAATTTCTTGAAAAATGATATTTATTCTTACATTTGACAAAGAAAATTTTACGAAGTCTCTCTGAATAGGCTCACCTATTTGGGTATGATGTCAGAAAGAACTTGAGGCTTGGTATTTAATTGGTCCCGGTGACCTTCCTCCCTCATTTTTCTGCCTGGTCATATTCACGTAGAGCTACCGAAAGGGGATGACCGAATATTATTTTTTTGCTCAAATTGTATTTATAAATTATGCATTTTTGTAAGCAACTTATTGACCTCTCTATATCGGTCCGTCGATCGATATAAGAGAATTTTTTTTTAAAACAAAAATTGTATTTCAAAACCGTTGTTTTAATTACGATGGTTTGTTGTTTTTTCATAGATCTATAGATGAAGTGTGAATGCCTTGTGGACAACGCCTCGACGCACACAATCCTTCGAGAAAAAAGTTATTTTTATAGCTT
This sequence comes from Iris pallida, assembly GCA_029216955.1. Classification (NCBI taxonomy): domain Eukaryota; kingdom Viridiplantae; phylum Streptophyta; class Magnoliopsida; order Asparagales; family Iridaceae; genus Iris; species Iris pallida. The sequence continues at coordinate 2,159,813 of JANAVB010002198.1, forward strand.
ATATGATTATGACGGTCCCGTTATTACGATATCAGGACTATCAAACATAATAGAAGGATCTGGTGAAGCAATTATATTGCTCCCAAATAAAACAAGACTAGTAATAAAAGATGCACTATTCTCTCCTAAATCAAGTAGGAACCTGATAAGTTTCAAGGACATTCGTTTAAACGGATATCACTTAGAAACAAATGAAATAAATGAGGCAGAATATCTGTATGTTACTCGTCTAAAAGATGGTTCAAAAACTATCTTAGAACGATTCAAGGGACTCCCGTCGGGTCTCTATCATACTCATATTCAATCAACAGAAGCTAACATGATTGTGCACCAGAAGTGTCATTCATCGCCAAAATTTAAACTTTGGCATAATAGACTGGGTCACCCAGGATCAGCTATGATGAAACGAATCATAAGCCAATCCAGTGGACACAACCTGCAAAATCTGAAAATTCTTCAGAAGTATGATTACTCGTGTCTACCTTATTTTCAAGGCAAAATTATAACGAGACCATCCCTTTTGAAAGTAGGACTAGAGTCTCCTAGCTTCTTAGAGAGAATTCATGGAGACATTTGCGGACCTATTCACCCCGCAAGTGGTCCATTTAGGTACTTTATGGTACTTATCGATGCATCTACTAAATGGTCTTATGTGTGCCTTTTGTCCACCCGCAACTTAGCTTTTTCTAAGCTATTGGCACAAATAATTAAGTTGCGGGCTCATTTCTCCGATAACCATATCAAAAATTAAGACTTGATAATGCGGGTGAATTTACTTCACAGATTTTTCAAGACTATTGCCAAGCAACTGGCATCGAAGTTGAACATCCTGTAGCTCATGTTCACACCCAGAACGGGTTAGCAGAATCTCTTATTAAGAGATTACAATGGATTGCTCGTCCATTGTTGATGCAGTCACAGTTGACTGTGGAAGCTTGGGGTCATGCTATATTGCATGTCGCATCACTTATTAGAATACGGCCTTCTGGAGGTCATTCCGATGCAGCTCGCTTATGGTTCACCTCCAAATATCTCACATTTGAGAGTTTTTGGTTGTGCTGTTTACGTCCCCATTGCTCCCCCACAGAGGACCAAAATGGGTCCACAACGTCGATTAGGTATCTATGTTGGGTTTGACTCACCCTCTATAATTAGATACCTAGAACCCCTGACGGGTGACGTATTTAAGGCACGTCTTGATGACTGTGAGTTTGATGAAGGATTATTTCCTAAACTGGGCACACAATCTAAGAAGCAGAAGCTTCTAAGACAATTTCTTGGGACACAAAAACTTTGTCTCATTTTGATCCGCGTACAAGTCAATGTGAAGATGAGATCCTGAAGATATTATATCTTTAGAACACTGTACATCTACTTCCGGATACATTTACTGACAACCAGAAGATTGTCAGATCATACGTCCCTGCTGCCAACACGCCAGCTAGGATTGATATCCCCAAAGATGGATGCAATCCGCCGACAGCAGAAATAGCAATACCTCAATTAAAAAGAGGACGCCCACCAGGTTCGAGAGACAAAGTCCCTCGTAAAAGAAAAAACCCTGGAGAAATTAAGAAGATCCCAACACAGGATGCTGAGCTCAGATCAGCTACCTCTCCCCTCCTAGTTTCCCCTGAAGAGGAACAAACAGGAGAAATATCATTAAATTATGTACGTACTGGAGAGGTACTGAACAGAAAAAGCACAGTCGTCGACGACGATTTTTCGTTCAATATTGTCGTTCACGTCACTGAAAATAACGATGACATCGATCCACGGTCTCTAGCAGAATATAAACGCAGAGGCGATTGGCCAAAGTGGAACGAGGCAATAGGAGTAGAGCTGGACTCACTCTTGAAACGTGAAGTCTTTGGACCTGTAGTCCAAACACCTGAAGGTGTAAAACCTGTGGGATATAAATGGATCTTCACAAGAAAAAGAAATGAACACAAAATAGTTGTGCGCTACAAAGCACGCCTTGTAGCACAAGGTTTCTCCCAGAAACCGGGAATAGATTGTGAAGAAACATATTCTCCGGTCATGGATGGGAATACCTTCAGATTCCTGATCAGCCTCTCTTCTCTGAAAAGCCTAGAAATGCAGCTCATGGACGTTGTGACTGCATATCTTTATGGAAATATAGATAAAGATATCTATATGAAACTCCCTGAATGATATAAAATTTCACCAGAGAAAACAGATAGACCTCGGGACACCTATTCTGTAAGGTTACAAAGATCATTGTACGATCTTAAACAATCAGGAAAAATATGGTATAACAGACTAAGTGAGTTTCTTGCTATGTAAGGATTTACTAATGATAAAGTCTGCCTGTGTATCTTTATAAAAAGATCGGGAACATGATTTGTTATAGTCGCCGTTTATGTCGATGATTTAAATCTCATTGGATCTCTTGCAGAGATCACTGAGATATCTGAAAGCCTTAAGACAACTTTTGAAATGAAAGACCTAGGGAAAACAAAGTATTGTCTTGGCTTACAGATCGAACACCTAAAGGGTGGTATCCTGTTACACCAATCTACATATACACGAAGATTACTTAAACAATTCCACATGGATAAATGCCATCCCCTTAGTACACCAATGGTCGTTCGATCATTGGACGTAAAGAAGGACCCTTTCCGTCCACTGGAAGAGGGGGAGGAATTATTAGGTCCTGGAGTACCTTACCTAAGTGCCATTGGGGCACTACTCTATATAGCTAACTGTACGCGTCCTGATATAGCGTTTTCAGTTAACTTATTAGCCAGATACAGTGCAGCGCCCACAAAGCGTCACTGGAATGGAGTGAAGCATCTTCTGCGCTACCTCCAAGGGTCTATAAACTTAGGACTATATTACTCGAATAGTGGGTCTCCCACTTTACTTGGTTATTCAGATGCAGGTTATAGATCAGATCCCCACACAGAGAAATCACAAACTGGATTTGTATTTACTTTCGGTGGTACGGCTATCTCCTGGAGGTCCGTCAAACAGACCAGTGTGGCTATCTCATCCAACCATTCTGAACTCCTAGCAATCTATAAAACAAGCAAGGAGTGTGTTTGGCTTCGCTCTGTCATTCAGCATGCGTAGCTCAACTTCAGAAAGGATACATAAAGAATGACAAGACGAAGCACATATCCCCTAAATTCTTCTAGACGCACGACCTTCAAAAGAAAGAACAAGTCAAAATACAACAAATTCAATCTTGTAATAACTTAGCAGATTTGTTTACCAAAACACTGCCACGATGTATTTTTGTAAAGCTTGTAAGAGGAATAGGGATGAGGCAACTAAAAGACCTGCAAGCCTGAAGCTTGTATAGATCAGGGGGAGTAAAACTATAGGATTGTACTCTTTTTCCTTAGGACTGATGGTTTTTCCCACTGGGTTTTCCACAGCCAAGGTTTTAATGAGGCAAACTAAGTTTACTCTGGATCCAGCAGTATCCACCCCATTAGCTTATTGAATCCTGAAGTATTTCATAAGTGGATCCAAGGAAATGGATGAATAAGGGGGAGTGTTATGAAACCCTTATCTATTCACCATTATGTCATGAGTTACACATGACCCTTGGGATCATGTAACTTATGACCCTTGGGTTATGTAACTCATGACCCTTGGGTTGCCCCTTATACCTATATATATGGCCCTTGCCATATGATGAAATGAGAAGAAGAAATATACTATTCTACAATTTTAGTTTCCCTTCAAACAGAGTTCATGTTTAGCCAATAACAAAGAATAAGCCATACTTAACCCGTCTTGATTTTTAAAGCAAAAATCATAAGCATTGAATAACAAGCTTAGACTAAATTCAATTATGGGCTTTGAAATAACAGGCTTTAGTCTTATTCAATTAAACTTATATTCATAATGGGTGTAATGATTTTTTTTTACTTTCAACTGCTTGATATCTCTACTAATATAAAGGGCTTCAAAACGGCTCCAAATTAAGCCGTCTAAGTCGTGTATATCATCAACCATTAATTTTTAAAAAAAATAGAAAATAAAAGTTCAAAATTAACTACCTTTCTTATCTTCTGTGGATAACCGAACCCTCTATCCTCACGTAAAAAAATTAAAAACCACCCGATATTATAATATATTTAAAATTAAAATTATGTTTAAACTAACTACATAATATTATATAATTAAATACATATCCAGAATTTTAAAAATAATCATAATAAATCATATTAAAATATATTTAAAATATTCTATATTTAAATTTTTATATACTTTATTAATAATATCATTGATTTTTTTATACGTGCAAACGCACGTGAACATGACTAGTATACAATAAAATCGTTGAATTGGAAATCTTGATTAGGAGAACATCATAATAGGAAGTTATGTGCTTGCTTTCAAATTGAACTCGAAGTACATCATTGATTTCTCTTCATACAAAAAACCGTTTGTTATCTTCTCATTGTTTCGTAAGACATATTAGAGTGGAAGTTGTCTCATAAAATTTACTGTGAGTCCAAGTTCTGTAGGTAATTAATTGCAAGTCTTCAACTCAAAAAAAAAATTAGTTGCAAGTCTTAAAGATTGTGGTTCAATCTCATATATTTTTGGCAACATCAAACCCTGTATTCCCATGAAATAATAGAACTACGAGGTTTCTTCAGATAACATGAAACCAATAGAACCAGACTAGAGGTTTCTAAATTTATTGTTGTTTCTAAAGTTATCTATTGAAAGAAAAAAATGTTGGTGCTTTCTTTACATGGAGAGAGCTTGCTCTCAACATGCCTTGTGAATTTTAGTCCCACATCGGAAATGCACCATGAGTTATCTCAACATATATACTTGGGTGTATTGTTAAGAGATGCACATGGGGTGGTGACCCTAAGGAGGGAACCATGTGGGTGATTTTACAAGGAGGTAAGTATAAGGCTCCAAGGATTAAGCATTAATGCTTTTGTCATTCTCTTGGATTAATTCCACTTGGAGCTAAGCCCCAAAGGGGCTTAGCGACTCGGACTCGGGCTCATGAGGCGTAATGTGGCATTTTGTTGGCGCACTTTGCACTTAGCACGTCAGCAGTCATGCGGTCTTTATGCGGCTCATATGCGGCCATGCGGTCTTATGCGGCATGCGGCTCATATGCGGTCTCATGCGGCTCATGCGGCCATGCGGCTCATGCGGTCCATGCGGCTCATGCGGCTCATGCGGTTCATGCGGTCCATACGGTCCATGCGGCTCATGCGGTCCATGCGGCTCATGCGGTTCATGCGGTCCATGCGGCTCGTGCGGCTCGTGCGGCACATGCGGCCCAAGCGGTCCATGCGGCCAGGCTGCTGCTGCTGCTGCCGCATGGAGGGCTACGCTGACTGTGCAGATTTCAAATCGGTTATGGAAAGGGTGAATCAATACGATTAATTCAGATCCTATCTTTGTGGAATTTGAATTAATTTCGTTACTATATTTGTGGGATTTGAATTAATTCAGTTCCTATCTTTGTGGGATTAGAATTAATTCGTTGCTATCTTTTTGTGATTTGATTCAATCTTTCCATAACTGAAGAGGCGGCTAGGATTTCCACCCTCTCTCTATATATACTCTCTTCTGGCCTCCTTTGTGGGTACTACGAAAAATAGAAGTCAGAAAAGGAGAAAGAGAGAGAGAGTTGCTGCCGCCATTGCAAGTCCATCCGAGGAGTCAGAACAGAGGTGACTTCGAGCGTTCCACAAGTTCTTCAACTTGCTGGTTCCTGGAAGCAGATCGTGTGGGGCGAATCTTGCTTTGAGCAACGGTGTTTTGACACCCCAGCATTGTTCTTCTTCTCATCTCTCTCTAGTTTTACTGTAACTCGTTCTGTCCCAATTGCAACACGTTTGCAAGGAAGAACGAGAGATCTTCTCTTCTCTTTTTCTCTCCTTCATATTATAATTTGGCTATTTAGTTTTATTCGTAGATCTTGAGTTTGATCATCACAAAGTTTTGTGTGACATTTCAGATCTCGATTGCATTAGTTTTCATCTTTGATCAAGCCCCCGGGACTAACAATCTCAAAGCAAGATCCGTATAGATGGAAAACATTAATGCTTCGCTCCTCCAATCGGACTTCTGCAAGTTGGAAAAGTTCGATGGAGAGCACTATCAAGTCTGGAAGAGAAAGGTATACCTAACTCTTCAACTGAAAGATGTTGATCATGTTCTGTTGGAGGAAGAACCCTCTATTCCAGACACTGGATCTACTGCCGCCATCAACGCGGCTACCAAACTCCAGGCCAAATAGAGAAGGGAAAATAGCATCTGCAGGCTTATCATCCTGAATGCTATGGAGGACTCCCTGGCAGAATCCTACTCGAAGAAGGAACTTGCCAGAGACATATGGGAGTCTGTGGAAAATCTGTATGAAGAAGACAAGAACAGGAGCAAAATGTTTGTGGTTGAAAAATATCACAAATTGCTCTTTGAGGACGAAAAGTCCATGCTGCCACAGGTGAAGGAATTTCTGAAGCTGCGTCAGAAACTGGAAGACGAAGAGATGCCCCTTCCCGACAAGTTTGTCGTCGGAGGGATCGTATCAAAACTTCCTGCTGGATGGAGTACCTTCTATACAAGGATGCACAGAAAGAAGCTAGACATTAGTTTGGGAGATCTACTTCAAGAGATCCATGTTGAGGACTAGATGCGTTCTCAACAGAAGGTGGACACTCTGTCCAAACAATTGGCTAAAGCCAATCTTGTGCAGACGAGAGATTCCAAAGGGAAGCAGGCGGCTTCTCATCCCAAGAAGAAGGACTTCACTAATCTGAAAGTGAAGGGTCCTTTATTCAAGCAACAGAAGACTAAGTCCCACGTGACTTGTTATAATTGTGGCAAGAAAGGCCACTACAAGAGTGAATGCAGATCTAAGCCTAAACAATCAGAGAAAGGTGAGCCTAATAAGGTTTCATTGGTTTCTAACATTGTTGCTATGATCGGACAGGTCACAACTGTGGGGGTTGACTCTGACTGGTGGATAGACACTGGTGCGACTTGCCATGTCTGTTCTAACAAGGAATGGTTCGTCACATACCAGCCGACATCTGAGAAAGTTGTCATGGCGAACCAGGCCCAAGCTGAAGTACTGGGGATTGGGACTGTGGGGCTGAAACTCACTTCTGGGAACACTCTGATGCTTCAAGGAGTGAAGCATGTTCCTGCGATTGCCAAGAACCTAATCTCTGGGAGCCTGCTCTGTAACGCAGGCTTGAGGATGGACATCAACGCTGGTCAGATGGTTATGTCCAAGAAAGGAACATACTTCGGGAAGGCTTATCAAACCGAAGGAATGTTTAAAATTCAGCTTGTCAACCAGTTTGATGACATTAATGCAGTTGCATTTTCTTATTATTCTCTTGAGTTGTGGCATAATAGACTAGGACATGTTCATAGTAAAAGAATCAACAAAATGTCTAGTCTAGGACTTATCTCCAAATGTGGGGGTAAGGTGGAGAAGTGTGAAGTGTGTGCTCAGACGAAGATCACAAGGAAACCCTTTCATCGGGTCAATCGAAGCACTGATCTTCTGGAGTTGGTGCACTCCGATATCTGTGACTTCAAACATTTCTCCACGAAGGCCGGGATAAAGTATTTCATAACCTTCATCGACGACTTCTCAAAATACGCGTTCGTCTACTTGCTCAAGTCCAAAGACGAAGCTTTCGAGAAGTTCAGAGAGTTCAGGGCCGAGGCTGAACGGCAGACTGGACAACAACTCAAGAGGCTGAGAAGTGATCGAGGTGGGGAGTACAGGTCTCACGAATTCGCATCGTTCTACAAAGAACATGGAATCATATGCGAGACTACTGCTCCATATTCTCCTCAATCCAACGGAGTAGCAGAGAGGAAGAACCGGACATTAACAGAAATGATGAATTTTATGCTGCTCACTGCGGGTCTTCCAAAATGCTACTGGGGAGAAGCTGCATTAACGGCCACTTTTATTCTGAATAGAGTGCCATATGCAACTTCGGACGTAACTCCTCATGAACTCTGGTTCAAAGTCAGACCCAACTTGAATGTCATTCGAGTGTGGGGGTGTCTGGCGTATGTGAAGCTTCCAGATCTGAAGATTCAGAAGCTGGGGACAAGGACTACGAAGGCTATCTTCTTGGGGTATGCCGAGAAGAGTGATGCTCGGAGATTTCTTGATATTGAATCAAATCATATTATCGAATCTCGTGATGCTGAATACTTTGAAGACAAGTTCGCAAAAGACAAAAACATTATTCTTTCGGACATTCTGGAAAATGATGTAGGTACTAATGAGACTGAAATCTCATTCGAGCCAGTAGTCCAAGAAGAAGCTGTTGTTGATGAAACAACTCTTGCACCAGAACTTGCCGAGCTGTCAGCTAAGCGAGCGAGGAGACCGAAAGATTTCGGAGATGACTTTGTCACCTATCATGTGGAAGCAGATCCGCTTACCTATGATGAGGCGATGAAGACCAGAGATGCTATCTTCTGGAAGGAGGCAGTGAATGACGAGTTTGACTCTATCACCTCCAATAACACATGGGTGTTGGTAGATCTACCTGAAGGAGAAAAGCCCATCGGATGTAAATGGATCTTCAAGAAGAAGATGAAGGCAGATGGAACTATTGACAAGTTCAAGGCCAGGCTGGTAGCCAAGGGATTTTCTTAGAAACAGGGATAGACTACTTCGACACGTACGCTCCAGTAGCCCGGATGACCACCATCAGGATGTTAATCGCTCTAGCAGCCATACATAAGTTGGTGATACATCAGATGGATGTAAAGACAGCGTTCCTGAATGGGGAGCTGACCGAAGAGATTTACATGCAACAGCCAGATGGATTTGTCGTCAAAGGTCTTGAAGACAAAGTCTGCAAGTTGGTGAAATCATTATATGGTTTGAAGCAAGCTCCCAAGATGTGGCATGAGAAGTTTGACAAAGTTATTAGGTCAAACGGCTACAGAGTCAGCGAGACGGACAAATGTGTTTACACAAAGTTCGCTGATGGAAGAGGAGTCATCGTTTGTCTGTACGTGGACGACATGCTAATCCTAGGTACGGATATAGGCTGTGTCACAGAGACAAAGAAGTTCCTCTCAACCAAGTTCAGTATGAAGGACTTGGGGGATGCAGATGTCATCTTGGGCATAAAGATCATCCGGACAGACACTGGAGTAGCGCTGTCACAATCTCACTATATTGAGAAGATGCTCACACGCTATGGGTATAAGGATCTTCTAGGGATCGATACTCCATACAGGTGTGATCAGAAGCTGAAGCCAAACTCGAGGGAAAGCGTCAGGCAGCTGGAGTATTCTAGCGTTATCGGAAGTTTGATGTACGCAACTACTGCCACAAGGCCTGACATAGCTTTCACCGTAGGAATGCTGAGTCGGTTCACAAGCAACCCAGGGGTTGAGCACTGGAAAGCTGTGAAGCGAGTAATGAGATATCTCAAGAAGACTCAGACATATGCACTGTACTACAACGGGTATCCGACAGTAGTGGAAGGCTTCAGTGATGCTAGCTGGTGTTCAGAGGTGGAAAGCGAGAGATCCACAGGTGGATATGTCTTTTCCTTGGGTGGAGCTGCTATATCGTGGAAGTCGAAGAAGCAGACTATACTCTCTCGTTCCTCCATGGAATCTGAATTCTATGCACTTGAAACTGCAGCAGATGAAGCAGAATGGCTTCGGGAGCTCATGTATGATCTTCCAGTGGTTGGGGCTCAGATACCGGCGATACCGATATACTGTGACAACCAGGCGACTGCGACGGTGGCATCAAATGACCTCTTCAACGGGAAGAAGAGGACTGTGCGGTTGAAGCACAGGGCAGTACACGATCTTATCAAAAGAGGTGTAATTGCAGTGGTTGATGTTCGGAGTCAGGAGAACCTGGCAGATCCGTTCACAAAGGGCCTCAAGCGCCAGTTGGTCGATGACACAGCTTGTAAAATGGGCTTGAAGGCATTCTGATAGTGTGTCTTTGTAATCCTACCATAAAGTTTTATGCTATTAGTTCAAAGAAAAATCTACTAGGCATCTAACTTTTGGTTCAAAGGAGGATCACTGACTGGGAAACTATCAGGTAACAGTGGGTACTTGTTCTCTGGAACATGGAAGGGATACGGACCCATAACCACTGTTGTCTACTATGTATTTTTCTGCGAAAAAAACAAATCCTGTGGAAGGTTGGCTTAAATGCCTTAATGAGTTCTCAGGCAGAGTGAATGTCTGGTGTGCTTTACAGGAAGCACGGTAGAGCAGCACTACAAGGAGTGAAACTCCATGCTACAGTGGGATGACTCCACCATGAGGTTCCCAGGTAGGGGTAATGCCTCGGCTTTGCAAGCCAAGTCATAGCGGCGTAGCACCGCAAATAGGCAGGTAGCCTAATGCTGTATGACGTAATTAAAGAGTTGTAGACAGCACTACAAAGGGGAGGATGGCCCCATGTTACAGTGGCACGACACCACGATGAGGTACCCAGGTAGGAGTAAAGCCTCGGCATTGCAAGCCATGTCGTTGCGGCGTAACACCGCAAGGAAGCCTTAGGCTTCATGCTGGGTAGTTTGGCACTACAAAGAGGCTTGTGACCTCATGCTACAGTAGTATGACACTACGATGAGGTTTCCAGGTAGGGGTAATGCCTCGGCTTCAGGCCATGTCATAGCGGCGTAGCACCGCAAGGAAGCGCAAGGCTTCATGCCATATCTCTTTAATAAAGAACTCACCTATAGTGTATGGAAAGAGATATCAGGTCGTCTCTTGAGGGTAAACTTGTAGACGCCCAAAATTATACACTAAAACTAGGCTGGCACAGGGCCTTTAATGTGCAGCCAGAAGCACACGTAACTACACTTTGTGAGTGGGAAGAATTACAATTGTGGTGCAGAATTCAAGGCGTAGTCCATTCTTGTATCACATTGTTATTTAACCCATGCGGGAAGATTCAAGTCGTCAGCGACATCTATCCTAATGCAAAATGGACAGTTACTGTGGGGAACGCTCAACCCTGGACACATATATATGTTGTGATATGTGGGGGATTGTTGGTGCTTTCTTTACATGGAGAGAGCTTGCTCTCAACATGCCTTATGAATTTTAGTCCCACATCGGAAATGCACCATGAGTTATCTCAACATATATACTTGGGTGTATTGTTAAGAGATGCACATGGGGTGGTGACCCTAAGGAGGGAACCATGTGGGTGATTTTACAAGGAGGTAAGTATAAGGCTCCAAGGATTAAGCATTAATGCTTTTGTCATTCTCTTGGATTAATTCCACTTGGAGCTAAGCCCCAAAGGGGCTTAGCGACTCGGACTCGGACTCGGACTCGGACTCGGGCTCATGAGGCGTAATGTGGCATTTTGTTGGCGCACTTTGCACTTAGCACGTCAGCAGTCATGCGGTCTTTATGCGGCTCATATGCGGCCATACGGTCTTATGCGGCATGCGGCTCATATGCGGTCTCATGCGGCTCATGCGGCCATGCGGCTCATGCGGTCCATGTGGTCCATGCGGCTCATGCGGCTCATGCGGCTCATGCGGTCCATGCGGTCCATGCGGCTCATGCGGTCCATGCGGCTCATGCGGTTCATGCGGTCCATGCGGCTCGTGCGGCTCGTGCGGCACATGCGGCCCAAGCGATCCATGCGGCCAGGCTGCTGCTACTGCTGCCGCATGGAGGGCTACACTGACTGTGCAGATTTCAAATCGGTTATGGAAAGGGTGAATCAATACGATTAATTCAGATCCTATCTTTGTGGGATTTGAATTAATTTCGTTACTATATTTGTGGGATTTAAATTAATTCAGTTCCTATCTTTGTGGGATTAGAATTAATTCGTTGCTATCTTTTTGTGATTTGATTCAATCTTTCCATAACTGAAGAGGCGGCTAGGGTTTCCACCCTCTCTCTATATATACTCTCTTCTGGCCTCCTTTGTGGGTACTACGAAAAATAGAAGTCAGAAAAGGAGAAAGAGAGAGAGAGTTGCTGCCGCCATTGCAAGTCCATCCGAGGAGTCAGAACAGAGGTGACTTCGAGCGTTCCACAAGTTCTTCAACTTGCTGGTTCCTGGAAGCAAATCGTGTGGGGCGAATCTTGCTTTGAGCAACGGTATTTTGACACCCCAGCATTGTTCTTCTTCTCATCTCTCTCTAGTTTTACTGTAACTCATTCTGTCCCAATTGCAACACGTTTGCAAGGAAGAACGAGAGATCTTCTCTTCTCTTTTTCTCTCCTTCATATTGTAATTTGGCTATTTAGTTTTATTCGTAGATCTTGAGTTTGATCATCACAAAGTTTTGTGTGACATTTCAGATCTCGATTGCATTAGTTTTCATCTTTGATCAAGCCCCCGGGACTAACAAAAAAAGGGATCAAAAGATGATTAAATAAACCAAGAATGACGTATGTTGAAATAATTGTATGTTTCTACCACTTCATGAGCAAAATTAGTTTCTTCATGAGTAAACTACTTTAAATAGGCGTACTTATAAAGAAAATGTACATTTGGATTAAACTATTCTATATCATGTCATTATTTATATGTCTTTTATCTGCTAGAAGGCTGAAATATGTTGGTGATATTGAATTTTTTAGTGTTTTTGGATAGTATAAGCTATTTGCTTGCTTGAGTTTTGTACCACCCAAATGTGTAAGCCCACTTCCTGATTTTATTTTATTTTATTTATTTGATTACGATCAATTTCTATGATCATAGGGGTTATGCCTAAGCTCAAAGGTGAGCTATGACCATACTATTGTCATATAGCCTTTATATAGCTTATATATGTGATATTTATCTATTTCATATTTTATTATAATTTTTGGATATTTTTAGATATTTATTTATGAAGGTTTAGTATTTTTAAAGGTTTCCAAGATTTACTATAAAGTTGTCCGGGGTTATTTTTGGACCAAATACTTTTATTTGAACTCTAAATGACTAAAACTATTTTCTATAATATTTTAGAATTTTTTTTGGATTTTTCTAGAATTTTTGGGAATTTTTAGATAATTAAAACCAATAGAATTTATTTTTATAGGCTTTTGGAATTTATTGTGGGGTCACACGATGATATTTTGTATTGAAATATTTTTATTTAGGTTCTAGATATTTAGAAATATTTTCTAGAATTTTATAGGATTTTTTTGAATTTTTTTGCAATTTATTTGGTTTTATTTGGTATTAAAATAATTTTCTGAATTTCAAATAACTATTTACACAGTCATTAGCATCCAGTCAGCCGGGGGGCCCACCCGTCGACGCCCAACTGCCTCTCTCTCTCCTATATATATGTTATATTTTAGGTTTTCGAAAACCCTATTTTCTTGGCCGAATTTGAGAGCTTTTGATCTTCGGAGACTCCTAACTTCGCGAAGCGATTGCTGCCAACCCCGACGTCCTTTTCGTGCATCGTTTTTTATTGGAAGCTTATTGAGGTATAGTTTATGAATATCTAATTTATTTTCATAAATTTTAACCTAAATTTCTAGAAAATTCGTAGAGTGCTAGTTGCCCGAAATTTGACACGTTTTGGTGTTTTCAATATTCTAAAGAATCAATAATCAGAATCATGAACAGTTTGAAGTTTCGGAAAGCTAACACAGATCTCTACGAAAATTATATTTTTCCAGAAATTAATGCATTCATCTAGTATTTTTTTTAATTCATAGAACTTAGTTTTGTCAATAAACATTGGTCACGGTTAGCCATAACGGCGATATCTTTTGACCGAAGCGTGATTTTGTGGCACAGTCTATTCCAGTGCACTCGTGGCACTAAAATCTACTAGGTTGCACACTCAAGTCATAGAGTTTATGTCATTTGACTATTTAGTCATCGATGTGCCTCGATTTGCGTGTCACGGGTTCCGAATTGGAAACCGTGATCTTCCTTGGCTAAAAATTAGTATTTAATCATAATTCCAGAGTTATATTAGATTAAATTAGGTTTTTAGATGATTTATTTCAGAATTAAATAGAATTAGTTATGTTAAACCATTAGCCACTTTCTAGAATTTTTAGAGTAAGATTTTCACATCTAACTTATGATCATTTATGTGTCGGGGTAGATCAGACGACGCCGTGAGTCGCGACTTCATCCTTTTTCGGAGCAAGACAAGTATCACTGTGACCTGTGTTGCCTTTATTTTATGCTGCATGTTATTCTTTTCCTTAAAACTGTTAGTCTTATCTTTTATACCATTGGTGCACGAGAGTTATAATTGTTACCATAACCATACATGTTCACTTATTGCTTTCGTTCAATGTTTAATGTTTAAATTTAAAGCTAATGTTAAAGTGATCATGTTTACTTGTGAGAGAGTCAGGAGGGAGAATACAACTAGTATGCATATGGTCTATGCAATGCACAAGTTTTCCTAATATCAATGTTAGTAGCAGTCGTTGCACCTCATGTACCGACTGCCAGATGTCCTAACCCGTCCGCATGCGGAACACTTGTATTCTAAAACACACAATACATGTGACTTGATTCTGGTTGACATATTGTCCAGTGGTTTGTCTTATATTAGTCGTTCTCGCATATTGTCTTCGTGTCTTAATTTTACCTTCAACTGTTGCATGTCATAATTGTACTCTCAAACTATTTTTCCAGGTATAGTGGTCTCTTTTGTATCATGTTATATTCATCTTTTCCTTATTGCTATTCTGCGTGCTTGTATATTATATTGTGTAATGTAGTTTATGGTGATCTTGCTCCAATCCTGACTGGATAACCGTTTTTTAACTTTAGACGGCGTGGTTTGCCCCGAGGTTTATGTTGCGTATCTTGGTGACACTGACGTTACCAATGTGCCGATTGCTTCTACTGATACGGAGTAGCATATTTTTTTTCTTATGCTCTTTCATATTATTCTTAGCTAGTGAGTTTAGAGGACTTTAGTTTAGTTTTTTATATTTATTTTTAGCGGGTTTGTTCCCGAGACTATCTTGAGTTGTAGTGGATCTTTCTTTAAATTAATTATTGAGACTTCAAGTTAATCTCTTTGTCTTGACTTAGTTGTGGATGATATATGTTGATTGTGTACTTATATGGATATTGCTCATCATAGACAGTGTACTACTGTCGATGTTGCAGTATAGGTTGGGCTTGGACACGTACTCGTATCCCAAAAGCGGGTGCGGGTCGTGACAAAATGAGTGCATGTATGACAGGTGTTTGCGTTGCATGTTCGAAAGAAACTAGTTGTTCGTGAACTAAATTTTTGCAGGTCGCAGCAGATCGCTGGTCCCCGAAAGGCTAAAAGTGAAAATACCAACATAAATGTTGGTATTTCAATAATATAGTTCTATTATCCTAAACTATAAAGTTTCCAAATTTGTGCCATAAGATTGTTCTATTCGTATGGATACTACGAATGTATTATTGTCTTACCAACTATCATAAACCCGAAGTTTTATGTTTAGAATTATTATTATTGATTAATAATATCTTTATTTGCAACTATTGATAAGATATTGTCATATCTATAAACTAAAATCCATAGAAAAAACTAGATAGAGACATCTTATGTATGATTGATAGTGCTACTACCAACATCATTCTTGTGATTAGGATATCCTTCTCCAATATATATACTAGTATGAAAGTAGTATCCATGATAGCTGGCCATGCTCATATTATTGAAGACTTCGGCATAGCACAATTAGTTTTACCCAATGGAACCCACCTACTTATACAAAAGGCCTTATACTCTCATAATTTTATAATAAAATTATAGAGTTTTAAGGACATAACGACAAACGGGTATCATATTGAAATTACGAGTGAGAAAAATAAAGAATACATTTGTATAACCTCTAACATAAGAAAGAACCAAAAGTTTGTTCTAGATATATTCTCTAGCCTATCATTAAAGATCTGCTGTAATCACATTGGGTAGTCAAGTCACATACTAACATAAACCATAAGCTCAATCATAAGGGTCCATTGTGGGCTAGAAGTCGAATAATTATGTAACTTTTAAAAAAGGTGGCATGGTCGAGTAAGACACCCCGAACCAATGATGATTATAATTATCAAAACTAATTCATATGGTCATCTCTTAGCAAATGACAGCCAAAACTAGCGGTTAACTAGCTCTCCTTAACCTAAAGATAACTCATTTCTAAACAATCAATCATGTATATATATTGTTTTTGAATAATAAGTAGTTTAGTTTCCTTTCGAATTACATTATTTTGAATCTATATTACTTATTGTTTGCCATCGAAAATACGACAAGGTTTTTTTATTGATAGAATTTTGGTATTTCAAGTACAAACAGAACTGTATACAATATAGGACTTAGATGTAGTCCTAGGAGTACACTTTTATTTTTATCTGGGAACTGTATCGGTGGAGCGAGTGGTAATGCGTTGACTTCGTTGACAATGTGACGACGATCTTGAATTCTCTGAAGGACTGGGCTACTCTGGATGCTGGAGCGTTTGGAGGAGAAGTAGACGTTACATGTCTCTTCTGGTCTCTGTATATAGATATGATGATCTTCCCGTAGATGAAGGAATGATCCTTCTATTTATATGCAGCAGACTGGTCTGATCATGCGCGTATATGTAGGATACGCCTGTACGTGGGAACGCCACGTGGCTGATGCTGTGGGGCGCATGGACGATGCACCCTGAGTTGAAGCCAAATCTGTTGAACTGTTCTCTTGGGCTGAGGTGGAGCTGACACCTGGCAGTTGTGGAGATTCGGTTGTTGTTGAGATCTTGGGTGGTTAGCACCCATTCTTGAGCAGAACTGAGTCAGAATACACGTAGCGTATGTCTGTGACTCAAAGATCTCTAATTTTGTGGAAGATGATCTGTCAGGATGCACCTAGGATTAGGCACATAGAGAGTGACTTGGTATATGATAGACCAGTCTGGGTGAATAGCTTCTGAGACACAGGATGAATTTTTGGCGCATATGTCACTCCCCGTTCCCAGAATACGTAATTTTTTGATTTTTCTGTATATGGTATCTGGCACCTGTATCTTGATTGTATGTATCATATATTTGTAACTAGCCATGGCATGGAACAGTATCTTGTCGCGGATTAGTGTGCCACCCCTTGTCCTTGTTTGGTTGTAGGCGTGGTTCACTGCTTCGATGATAGGATTTCTGGACCGTGTTGTGGTTAGGATTTTTATTTAATTAATTTGATTAATTGTTTTATTGTTGCATGAAGCATTTAACATGTCATTAGTCATATGGTTAAGAGCATGCTTAAGGTTAGGGTTTCTTTGAGTCAACCCAACCCCTATATATATTCTCTTCCCCTCTCTCTCTCTCTCTCCTCATTCATTTTTTATTTCATTTCCTCCAACCAACATTTAGGCAAGTACATCTTGCACCAAATGGAGAGATTCTTGCACTTTTCACTTCTTAATTTTTCTTTGATATGATTTGTCTATATTGTTCTTCTCATCATCCTCTACAAGTTTAGTTCTTGGAGTTTTTGATTTTAATGGTTAGTTTTGTGTAGATCTAAGTTTCTAAAACTAGGGTTCTATGGATTTTCATGGTTTTGATCTATCAAACTTGGTTGTTTTCAAAAACTAATGGTCCTATGTTGTAGGAAATTTGATTATACCCAATTTTGACCTTTGAAAAGTTAGATTTTGACTTGTTTTGAGGAAGTTATGGCCAAAACAATATTTGAACATTTTCTAGTTCATCTGTCCTAGTTCTGGCAGGGACGATGAATAGTGCCGCATGGATGAATAGTGCCACATGGCTTGCATAGTGCCGCAGGCTTGCATAGTGCCGTAGGAATAAATAGTGCCGCAGGCTTGCATAGTGTCGCAGGAATGAATAATATCGTATGGATAAATAGTGTCGTATGGCTTGCATTGTGCCACAGGCTTGCATAGTGCCGCAGGAATGAATACTGCCGCATGGATAAATAGTGCCGCAGGAATGAATAGTGCCGTATGGATGAATAGTGCCACAGGAATGAATAGTATCGCATGGATGCATAGTGCCGCATGACTTGCATAGTGCCGCAGGCTTGCATAGTGCCACATGGATGAATAGTGCCGTATAGTGCCTATTTTGGTTGTTTTTAAATGTTTTATGTTCTATTTGGCTAATTTGTGGCCAGAATTTCTTCCAACTCCCAACATAAAAGTTGTAGATCTTTGTCTTGGCTTCAAGGATCCTCATATCTCACTTTAACCAACATTTATATGTGACTTTTATGTCATGAGGGGTCCGTGTGACTTCCTGACTTGACCGTATTCCTGACCTGATTACCTGTATACGTGCTGGTACCTATTCTAAGTGTGTATTGAGATACAATATTAGTATGCACTGTGGTGCTATTTATTGAGTGCATTAAGGTGTGACTCTATATGCTATGTGATCATTCGTGTTATATGTCAATACATGTGTACCTTCCAGTACAGTCATAGTAATTGGTCAGTAATAGTGTCGTGGTATAATGATTGTTGTTTGATGCATTACACTAAGCATGGATCTAGATTGAGCCGATGTGGATTCATACTTAGGGTACACGTACTATGGTACGACATATATGAGGATGACCATATGACCACGACATGTAATTCCAATATCAAGATAGGGTTAACCTAAGCAACTTAAATCGGTAGAAGCATTGGAAGGGAACAGAATCCCGAGATCGTGCCATACTAGCCACCCCAGGTCCAATCCTGACGTGTCGGGTTGGCCGCCACAGATATGATTTCATCCGCCTATAGTGGATGACTATATCCGACTCCTACGTGCTATGCGTTATATGTTTTAGCACGGTGGCCTTACGGGGGACCGGTACATAATCAAAGTGCTAAGTGTATATGCATATTATATGGTTTGGCTAGCCCTGCTGGGTTGACACGATATGAGGATTCCTATATTGCATTACTGGGATAACCCAGACAAATCACAGAAAGTCGTAGGATTGATTGGCCGCTTGTAAGCCGACTTGTTTATGACATATTTTTTTCTGTTAGCAACTGAGGAACATGGACAATCGTGGTGCGTGGTCCAACCTATGTCCTTGTTTGGTTATTGGGTTGGGCTATTGTGCTGCGATAGGCTATGGACCGAAGTCGCGATCAGAAGTCCTTCACCTGCCCATGGTTATAGGATATATCTTATCTCGGCACGATATTGGCACCGTTTATCCTTGTTTGGTTGTAAGGGTGTCATATTATCTCGATGATATGGTATAAGCCTATAACTCGTGAATCAGGTCTTATTATTATGCTTGGGTTTTATCTCACTCTTTTGTGCTCCCTTGTGGTACTTGCTATTCGGGGCCTGACCCCGCTGGTTTTGTTTGGCCAGATCTTGTAGCAGCGCCAGAGGATCCAGTCTTCTACCCGAACAATGGTGCACACCAAGAGTATGGGCGCCAGGGACCATGAGTGGGTTTCTTATTCACTGCTCTGATATTTTCTATTTTGTACTTGGCGCTTAGCTACCGGCACCTGTTTAGCCGGCAGTTATGGACATTCAGTTCCGATACATGATTGTAATTAAATCAGACTGCAGTTGACTACAGTTATGTACTATTGACTCTCGGTACTAGCTTATCATTTTGTATAGCTAGGCTCATAAATTATTTTGATGAAGCGTCGGAGACACCTTACTGCTTTGTTTTATATGATCATTATTTACTGCTTCTTGTTTTGATTGATTGAGACATAGATGCTCTGTGGGACCATAGAAGACTTGATTGTAGCATGCACCCCTTGTCTCTTGACAGCCATGATCGCCATATGATGTTTATATACCTCATATGGAGTAGCTGGCCTACTCCATTTCAGTATTCCGGTACTGGGGCGTGACAGCATGGCTGTGAAGACGCATGCAAAGACCTAGCTTCTATCTTTTAGGATCAGGAGCGAGTCGGGGGCGCATAACTTTTGAGGCACATGCGGACTTTTAGGCGCATGGCTGTAGGGGCGCATGCGAATGATCGGTCGGCCACGTGGCAACGACAGCTGTAGCCGACAAAAAAGGCAAATAATAATGCTGACCTCAGCGGCTCTTCATTTCTTACAAAAAGCTACCGATTGGTCATTCTTTGGGGGATGTGTTGCTAAATCTGTCACGTAGCATTAAATGCTTGATGGGTGATGAGTTGTAATGGGCACATCAGCTCGTGCCATGCTAGGCGCATGGGTCAATATCCCATCAGTATAGAGCGCATGGTGCTGCAGGCGCATCTGCCACATGGCATAGCCTTATTGGTCTGTCTGTTGAGTTTTTCGAGATGTTAATGGCTGTTTTGACTTGGCTGAATACAAAGAGGCAGATTTATCGTCATTAATGCAAATTTATTGCACAAAATATGAGGAGATTGCCACTTGGCGCATGGGCGAGGGTTGCCCCGGCCTATAAATAGCTTTGTGAAGATTTATTCGTTTCATTTGGCTTTCTCTCATGGTGACGAACTCGATCGGTCCCCTGTCTCGGCGAGTTGTTGATCTCCTCGTTCACAGAAGCTTTGACGACGAACTCTTTCCGAAGACGAAGATGTGCCGAGTTGGTTTATTCACTATCGGCCATGTTTTCGTACAAGCCTGTGAAAGTGCCTGTTGCATCCAAATATCGGGATCGTCGTATCCCGACACAGGCTGAAGGTGCCTGTTGTATCCAAAGATCGGGGCGATCGTACCCCAATTTTTGTTATACTGGAAGAGCCACATATCGGGGCTATCGTGCCCCGATTTTGTTAGGCTGGAAGAGCCACTCCTCCTGTTAGAGTACCCACACGTCGACGAGGAAGTGATTTGCTCTGACTATGCACGGTGATGCGCCTGTGCTGATATGATGGGATGATACGCTTGGGTGAGGCCTCAGAATGATGCGCCTGACAAGTGATGCACCTGGCAATAACACTTCAAGTGATGCGCCTGACAAGCGATGTGCCTGGCTGTAGCTTTTAGGACTTTCTTTCTCTTTGTAGAAGAATTCTCTTTTGTAAAAGAGTTTTAGACATGTAATCGACTTTTATATGGAATAAAGGCCTATTTTCATGTCTTTTTGCTATTTTCTTATGTGCCAAGTGTTCTGCTGAGTTTTTCAACGCATGTCAACTTGGGACGCATGAGATTTAGGGCGCATAGGAGTTCTGGCCTTAGATGCGTCTGAAATTTCGTGCTTCTACAAGACCCCCTTCAAAGTTTTCAAAACTTTTTGCCAAGTTTTGGAATACCTTGGACAAGAAGCATGGGTAGTCGTTGTTCTGGGCGCATGTCCTCGTCTAGGTGCATGACTCTTCTGGGTGCATGACCGCTTCGCGCATTGCTGTGGGGGCACATGCTTTTCTCGATTTTAATGCAAGAAGATAATGCCTCGAAGTTTGAAAGATTAATGATAAATCTTTTTTGGAAGATATGCAGCCGTCAGTTTTACGAAACCCGAAGAGTTGTGCTGACGTCATCTTTTATCGGTTCATGCGCATGGCTCATGCCTATAAATAGGCGTCTGTGAGGGAGAGAGAGAGAGAGAGTCTTCTACTTTTGTTTTCTCCTTCTCCTTCTTCCTCTAGAGTTTTTCGAAAACCCTAGCTTCTTTGTAAAACCCCTAAAATTTCTACTATAATTTTTTTCTAAATTAATTTGGAATCAACTTTTATTTTCTAAATTGTACGTCGCGTACGAGTTCGCGATTTTCGTATTTGTACGTAGCATGCAAAATTGCGAGACGATATATATTTTATATACAATTATTTTTAAAAGATTCCTTTGCATAGGAAAAAAAGTATTTATTTGTCGCATCGCGATTGCCAAAATTTATTTTATTATAAAAGGGCTATTAATTATTTTATTGGTAATTTAGAAAAATATGATTTATGTAAATACTCTATTTGCGAGGTACATGAAATTTAATTTCGTGTATATTTTAGTTTTCAAAAACCTAATTATTCTATTCAATTAAAAAATAAAGTATTTCAAATATTTAAATATTTATTTTAATTTTTGAAATTAATTATTATTATTATTTTATTATTTTGAAAAAGATATTTTAAATATTGTTTGATTTCATATTTAATAAATTACGATGATTTAAATTGGAAAAGATTTTATTGACTTATAGCTTTAAATTTAAAAATGGTTTTAAACGAGTTTAAATGAATTTGAATTTAATATTATTATCTGATGGAGGGATTTAAACAATCCTAATCCCTATCCAACTGGAAATTCCCACCTCCTATATAAGGAGAGGTACTCTTCCATGATTTCTACCATCCATATTGTGCATCGTGTCTGTGTCAATCTTATTCCATATCTTTTACAGTTATCCCCGTCGTGTCCGACAATCCCGGACACGATGGTTTCCAACAATCAAATCCCAGCCAACGCCCAACATATTTGTATCAAGAAAATTTATTATCATTATATGATATCTTTTTATCTTCGTGGATGAGATTTAGTGTCTTGGCTTCCTACATTTATAGCTTATGTATATATACGAGCCGTATATTTACTCGTATGTATACAGCTGGCATGACACGTTCGTAGTCCTACGTATTTTGGGACTGGAGCGTTACATATTTTTGTGGTGGCCCATGCAGGTCAAGTTTGCCGTTTCGGTTACATGACTGTACCGAGCGGGCCTGCAATATAGGATTAGAATCTAGGAATCTCATCTACATACTTGATCACCTTCCTTGATTTCCATATTCCGACTCCCGTGGCTTCCCTTGATTTTTGCATCTTGCTTGAACTCCTTCTACCAACACCCTAGCATCTCGTGCTTAAACATGGTTAAAAAGATGACTACACTACTATATACTTATTGGTCAACCCTATGGCTAGAAGGAGTATATTGACAAATAATATCCATTGAGGTTATATTTGAGTATAAAGGCATTTATTTTTCCTAAAGATATGATCCTAAGGATTAGTTAATTTCAAGTTGGGTAGTAGCATATTACCGCCTTCAAAGGATAGTTAGAATTTTATTATTACAAGGTGGTATACACAAGAGGATAGCTAGATCGAGAAAACAAATTTTTGTTTTACGAAATTATTTTGAAATGGTGAAATAGTTATGATTTATTAGGAATGTGAAATCGATTGAGAAATAACTTAAGTTTTTTTATGACGCAAGATTTACGGTTAACTTTAAAAGTTTGGATTGTAATATATAAAGGTTATCTCGAGATTATTTAAGGAGTTTTAATTATGATATTTAGACAACTAGAGAGGATGAAAGTTTAGTTTGAGAGAGCTTGAGGTTTAAAATTGAGTCGTATGATTTATAAGTTTATTTAATTTTGAGTTAAAGAAATGATGGTAAAATTTTGTTTAAATATTTGGAGGATATGAAAGCAACTTAGAAAGAAAAATTCAAAATTTAAATTGTGTCATATGATCTATAATTTAAAAAGTTAATTAGATTTCAAGTTTAAAGCCTTGATTATGAATATTTAAATTTTGGTAAAAAAAAAAGTTTACATGATTTGCGATTGATGAAACGAGCTAAGAGTTTATCTCGAGGTACATTTGAGAATTGGGAAATTTTGAAAATGATGGCTTATTATGAAAATTTAGTTGTGTCGCATTAGATATGATGAAGGATTTTGGAATTTATTGAAAGGAAATTAAACTTTAAGTTATGATTAAATGCTTGATGGAGTATCTTGAGATTTTATTTCGAAACTGTGGAGGAACTTGAAATTTGAAATTTGATCATATATTAGTAGAGAACCAAGAAGCAAGCAAATCACCCTAATGGGATACAGGTATTCCTCATTAATTGCCAAGATAGTTGTATATACTCAAGTGTTGTTAGTCATCTACAAATCATGTGGTTATATTTCAATTTTGACTCACTCGACATTCCCTCGAACCTAGATTTTATTGTGACTTTCTCATACCCTATCAAGTGGCTATCATATCTCTAGAAACGGTATTCCTAACTTATTTTACCTTGATCTACTAGAATCTGAATTATCTTTATTTCATGCTTTTAACTTGTCAATTAATTCGTGCGTTAATTATTATCTCATGAACTCCCACTTTCTATTTTAATTCTTTTGTGTCCTTTACCGTGACTTGGATATTTGGAGCACAACACTAGACTATTCCATCCAACAAATTCCATATGCAAGACCTAGACGAGCCCACCTTCATGTAGGTATATCACGTGCCACTAAAACACGTCCCCTTGTGCTCTATTTTTTGATGCGACTTTCGAGTCAAAATGGCTAGCTATAAATCCTACCATAATACTATGGTCTTTATGACTTCGGTTGGAAATCAAATCTTGACTCAAATCTTTCGGCCCAATATATGATTGATCCACTTAATTTCTTACATGCTTACCTTGTGTTTTATCTTGACTGCTTAACCCTCGTCCTTTTATTTTCATGCCTTATCTTGATTTACTTAGACCCATAACACCCTTTTACTCTCCATACAATATTAGCAACCCTTACTTCTCTCCCTCCCAATTAAATTATTTTACTCATATTTCACTATGATTCCTCCGTGGTTTATGCAACTATGTTCATTTTTGTTCTAAGATAAATTGATCATGACATCCTATGGCTAGAAAGAGGAGAGTGGTGGTACAGTTGAATAAGATGATTGAATATGCATAAGTAAAATCTTGCGGTAAAACCTATGAGGCAGAGTATATTTTATGATCAAGGGAGAGTAGATTCTTGTTCGACAAATTGGTTCTTTATTTTACGAGATGATAATGGAGCGTTTGAAGAATTAAAGGAGGGTGTAATACCTAAAAATTAATTCAGAATTTAACTATGCGATGGTTGTAAATATAAAGGTTATATCAAGGTGCGATCGATTTTACTCTTGACTAATTAAGTGAAGAAATTTTTAAAGGAAGTTTTGCAAGAGGAAACTAGTTTGAAGGAAAATATATAGGAAGAAGAGTATTAGAGATTTATTGAATTGGAAGTTTGGAGTCATCAAAATCCTACGATTATGGATATAATTATCAATCGAAGTAACCTTGATTATCTTCGACTAAATTGAGTAAGGGTTGACTAAATTATTTTGGAAAATTTTGAAAGACGAGATTTGGTTTGAGGAAAATAATTGCTAGAGATTGATTGAATCCAAAACTTTAAATTAAAGGCGTTCTATTAGGAAATATCGAAGGTATATATGGGTTGACATCTAATATTTTGTTCATAAATCTCAAAGTTAGGAAAGTATGTTTTGCAAAAAAAAAAAAAAAGTTCGATGGAATATCAATTGGGAAAAGAAATGATTTTTTGAAGATTAGTGATAAAAAGGAGAATGACGATTCAAAGAGTTAAGGGAATTAAAAACCACAAGTGACTCGAAACTAACGAGCTCGTAATCAAGATTGAGATAAGGAAGTTATTACCATTGACAAGATTGCAAGTTTATAGGATAATGTGAGCATTGGTTGATTTAAACACTCATAGGTTGTCATGCATTGACCATCTTCGAGCTGTTGATTCTATTCGAGTAGAACTATCTAAATTACCCATTTTCCCCTCTCTCCTTGACCGAGGATTTAAATCACGATTTTATCGGCTAAATTCTTCCATTCCCCTTTGTCGTATCTGCCCTCATTACTCCTAAATTTCGAGGACGAAATTCTTTTAAGTTGGGTAGGATGTAAAACCCATAAAATTCCTACTATGATTTTTTTTTCAAAATTAATTTTGAATCAACTTTTATTTTCTAAATTGTACGTCGCGTACGAGTTCGCGATTTTCGTATTTGTACGTAGCATGCGAAATTGCGAGACGATATATATTTTATATACAATTATTTTTAAAAGATTCCTTTGCATAGAAAAAAAAGTATATATTTGTTGCATCGCGATTGCCAAAATTTATTTTTATTATAAAAGGGCTATTAATTATTTTATTGGTAATTTAGAAAAATATGATTTATGTAAATACTCTATTTGCGAGGTACATGAAATTTAATTTCATGTATATTTTAGTTTTCAAAAACCTAATTATTCTATTCAATTACAAAATAAGGTATTTCAAATATTTAAATATTTATTGTAATTTTCGAAATTAATTATTATCATTATTTTATTATTTTGAAAAAGATATTTTAAATATTGTTTGATTTTATATTTAATAAATTGCAATGATTTAAATTGGAAAAGATTTTATTGACTTATAGCTTTAAATTTAAAAATGGTTTTAAACGAGTTTAAATGAATTTGAATTTAATATTATTATCTAATGGAGGGATTTAAACAATCCCAATCCCTATCCAACTGGGAATTCCCACCTCCTATATAAGGAGAGGTACTTTTCTATGATTTCTAGCATCCATATTGTGCATCGTGTCTGTGTCAATCTTATTCCATATCTTTTACAGTTATCCCCGTCGTGTCCGACAATCCCGGACACGATGATTTCCAACAATCAAATCCCAGCCAACGCCCAACATATTTGTATCAAGAAAATTTATTATCATTATATGATATCTTCTTATCTTCGTAGATAAGATTTAGTGTCTTGGCTTCCTACATTTACAGCTTATGTATATATACGAGCCGTATATTTACTCGTATGTATATAGCTGGCATGACACGTTCGTAGTCCTACGTATTTTGGGACTGGGGCGTTACATTCTTTTGGAGAGATGGCTCCCAGGACTCCGCTGTGGTGCTGGCCGAGAAAGGGGCAAGGGCAAGGAGCCCATGGAGGTCGACATGGAGGAGGTCCCCGTCGTTGCAGCGACGCCAGCCGACGTTCGACCGGTGCTGATCAGTGGGTGATCCCCTGCCTTGGTGTTTTTACTTCATTGCAACACTGTTGGGGCGCATGGATGTGACTGAAATGAGTCGCATCCCCATTGACACGCCTAGGCTTCCCATTACTGACGCGCATGGACTTTGTCCTGATGATGCGCCGAAGCTCCTTTTGCTCACGCACATGGACTTAGGTCCTGATGATGCGCCGAAGCTTCTATTCAAATATGCCTGGGCCTCGGTCCTGTGTGTGCGCCTCGATAAGATTTCATCTGTGCGCCTGGGTTTCGACTCAGATGATGTGCCAGATTGTTGATGCGCCTCAGATGCTTTGCTTGAGCTTCTAGTCTTTTGCTAACTTTTATTTGATCATGTTGCAGTATCCAAGCCGAAGGCAGAGGTTATCGTGAAGGAGGAGATACTGCCTCCTCTCATCAAACAAGGGCCGGTGACTGTTAAGGAGGAGGTGATACCAAAGGTCGAAGTCAAGGAAGAACCGGTGACCATCAGGAAAGAGATTACTCCCAAGATTGAAGTTGCCGTTAAGGAGGCACTGTCAGAGGATAGTATGTCACGTCCTGCTCCCGTAGGAGCGATCGTCCTCACTAAGGCGTGATGTCGCGTGAGCCTAGATTGCGCTCACGCAAGACAGGTCCATAATGGCCGATTACAGGCTAAGCGACGGGGATCGTCGCACAAAAGTCCAAGCAGAAATATTAAATATTTAGCAGCGGAAATTTAAATACAAAACACAAGTCATGCAAGGTACTCTTTATTGATATTGCACAAAGATTACATTGGGGGCACGAGGCCAAATTAGAAGTCTCTCAAGCTCAATTTTCTCTCAAGTTACAAGTCACTCTGCTCTCTCTCATTCTCAATACAAGCTTCAAGGCGACGAGTGACAGATTCTGTGGAATAGCGATGTCCATACATTATGTCCCATATAAGTCCTGACTTTATGCGGCCGTACGCCTCGAAATGCCAAGGAACTTCATGCCTCGACGCATCCAAGCGAGCTCCGCACCATCGGGCTTCTACCTGTGCCTGCACATAAAAACTGTGTGGGTGTCAGTACTTAACTGTACTGGTGGAGTGAGCTTCTCGCCCACCCATACAAAATCGATACGTTCATTTACTTTGTGCAGCTTAATCCCTTTTTGATTGTCTTGCTAGTCTTGCCTTAGGATCAATTTTAGGACAGAGATGTCTTGGCCTATACTTGGCAACACAATGACAGGGTCGTGCTATACTCTATTCATGAATTCAATGTATTCGAGGCAGTACCTCGTCGAGTAGAAACTTATGCAACTCGACCGTGCCACGACTTTTATTTCTTTCATGTGCCTCTAGACCATTCGCGTGCCCAAGACGTCAAGGGGACGACTCGTGCTGGTCGTGCCGATACACTTGCTCGTGCCTTACGATTGAGGCCGTGCCTCCCAAGGATCTTTTCAGACTTATCCAACTTGCCTTACGGCCCTTCCTGACTTAACTCGAGAGGACGCCACATTCGTGCCGAAGCACGTGTCCTGCTATAGCCAAATCTTAGGCTCCAGATTGGTGATGCAACCGTGCACACCTAACTAATGCCGATTCAAGGTTAGCGTTTGCTATAAGCATAACTTGATAACCCAACTCGTAACCTGCTAGTACTCGATGCAATCCAAAGGCATACACGCGGATAGCCGCTCTTATGCCGACACATCTATATGAGTGGTTACTAGCAATGTCAAGCTATCCTAGATCTTTTGCATACGGTGACCATTCGCGTGGAGAGGTACGAGCTTCCACCGAATGAACCATAACATGTATTATAATGGTTCACTTCAATCGAGTCGTACCGTCGATGAAGGTTGTACAATATCTGTAATTTCTCCTAAGCCGACACGAACCCGGCGCCCCGGGATTGCTCGAGGAATTTTCCCTTGCACGCAAGTTATCCAATGACCATGTAAGACTCAACTCGATCTATCAAGTCCTTCCTTAATCATGACCATGCTTTCCATCTTTCTATCGAGACTCCAAAGTAGTGGGACTGATCTCGTGAAATTCTTTATCGAGACTTATCGAGATTCCCAAGTAACGGGACCGATCTCGTGTGCTTCCTTATCGAGACTTATCGAGACTCCCAAGTAGTGGGACCGATCTTGTGAACTTCCTTATCGAGACTTATCAAGACTCCTTGTCACGCCCCGCTCCCGTAGGAGCGATCGTCCTCGCTAAGGCGTGATGCCATACGAGCCTAGATTGTGCTCGTGCAAGGCAGTTTCATAACGGTCGATTACAGCGGCTGCGACGGGGTCGTCACACAGAAGTCCCAAGCAGAAACATTGAAACATGCAGCAAAAATTTAGATGCAACACACAAGTTATTCAAAAGCACTCTTTATTGATATTGAACAATAAGATTACAATGGGGCACAAGGCCCTGATTACAAGTCTCTCAAGCTCACTTTTCTCTCATTTTACAAGTCACTCTGCTCTCTCTCATCTCTCGATGCAATGCTTGGGCCAGCAAAAACTTCGGAAGGCAATGTCCATACATTATGTCCCGTATAAGTCTTTGACTCCACACGGCCGCACGCTCCGAATCGCCAAGGAACTCCGTGCCTCGACGTGTCCAAGCGAGCTCCGCGCCACGAGCTTCTACCTGTGCCTGCACATGGAAACTGTGTGGATGTCACTACTCAACTGTACTGGTGGAGTGAGCTCCTCGCCCACCCATACAAAATCGACACGTTCATTTACTTTGTGCAGCTTAATCTCTTTTTGATTGTCTTACTAGTCTTGCCTTAGGTTCCATTTTAGAATAAGACGTCTCGGCCTATACTTGGCAATGCAACGATAGGGTCGTGCTATATTCTATTCCTAACTTCAACATATTCGAGGCAGTACCTCGTCGGGCAAAAACTTATGCAACTCGGCCGTGCCAACACTTTCACTTGTTTTACATGCCTTAAGACCATTCTCGTGCCAACGACGTCAAGGGGACGACTCGTGCAGGTCGTGCCAATACACTTGTTTGTGCCTAAATCTCGAGGCCGTCCCAAGGATCAATCTGACTTAACCAACTTGCCTTACGGCCCTTCCTGACTTAACTCGAAATGGTGCCACATTCATGCCGAAGCACGTGTCCTTGCTATAGCCAACTCTTAGGCTCTAGAATGGTGCTGCAACCGTGCACACCTAACTCGTGCCGATTCAAGGTTAGCGCTTGCTATAAGCGTAACTTGATAACCCAACTCATAACTTGCTAGTACTCGACGCAATCCAAAGGCATACATACAGATAGCCGCTCTTGCCGACACATCTATATGAGTGGTCACTAGCAATGTCAAGCTATCCTGGATCTTTTGCATATGGTGACCATTCGCGTGGCGAGGTACGAGCTCCTACCGAATGACCCACAACCTATATTGTAATGGTTCACTTCAACGAGTTGTACCGTCGATGAAGGCCCTACAATATCTACAATTCCTCCTAGGCCGATACAAACCCGGCGCCCTGGGATCGCTCGAGGAATTTCGCCCTTGCGTGCAAGTTGTCCAATGACCATACAAGACTCCAACTCGATCTATCAAGTCCTTCCTTAACCATGACCATGCTTTCCATCTTTTTATCGAGACTCCCAAGTAGCGGGACCGATCTCGCGTGATTCCTTATCGAGACTCCAAAGTAGCGGGACCGATCTCATGTGCTTCCTTATAAAGACTTAGCGAGACTCCCAAGTAGCGGGACCGATCTCGTGTGCGAGACTTATCGAGACTCCCAAGTAGCGATACCGATCTCGTGTGCTTCCTTATCAAGACTTAACGAGACTCCCAAGTAGCGGGACCGATCTCATGTGCGAGACTTATCGAGACTCCCAAGCAGCGGGACCGATCTCGTGAACAAGACTTATCGATCAAGACTTAGCGAGACTCCCAAGTAGTGGGACCGATCTCGTGAACACGACTTATCGAGACTTAGCGAGACTCCCAAGTAGCAGGACCGATCTCGTGTGCGAGACTTATCGAGACTCCCATGTAGCGGGACCGATCTCGACGACAACCAGTCGCATAGACTTCCATTGTCCGTGGCATGCTATTCACTAAACCGACCGTGGCTCGTGCCTTAGACAGACTTTGTTCTCCAAGCGGCGCTATCGCTCAAGTCATATAATTTATACGACGAGCCTTGTTCTCGAGGGACTATACGACTTGACAACTGCAGATAGAGCAGGACAGTGCTAGAAATGGCCTAGATCGACCGACATAACTTTGCCTAATTTATTTGTGTAACGACTTGACGAGCAAAGGCTACGCCAAGCTTCGCATCGAGGAAACGTGTCGTATACGCGTTCGACTTGAACAACAAGTTCTTGGGTACCTAGACTTAAGCCACAAGCCGTGCAATAGGACTTAACCCACGGGACATGCGAAGGCTATGCCAAGCCTTGGACGACGGGACCGTACATGCTTTATCAAACATTCATGCGGGCAACGTCTATGACTTAGGCTAATTCGAGTGTCATGGCAACTTAGCAACTTAGGCCAACTTCCTTCTCCCAAGCCACGAAACGAAGGATCGAGTGTCATTTTGAAAGCACACTGAGCCGGCTTCTAAGCAGACCGTGGGACCTTTTTCTATGTTCTATATATTTTGACCCGTCGGGATTATTCCCTTAGCTATGTGGATGCGTCTCTTTCATTATCAAGCCTAACTTGTGCAAGTTGAAAACATGCGAGTTATTATGTGAAGACTAAGATGAGGCAAGTTCATCGAAACTACCACACCTAAGCGAGGAGTCGCCTCGACCGAGCGAGTCTTCGAGCAACCGTTGCAAGGCTAAGTCCCAATGCTGTCGGCATTTCGATTCCTTCGATTGACTTTGCGGGACGGGGCATTACATCATACACCACTCAGAAAAAGTTTCAACCTTGAAACTAACTGAGTACTTACACTTAGACCACTTGATCCAAGAACTCTCGTACGTACTACGCCTACGCGCTTCTTCGATTCTGAGCCACGCTCGTACTACTATCAATCTTCCCCTTTAACACGATCTCAAATCCTTAATACTTTTCCATTTCCTCAAGTCTTACTTACAAAGTATCACTTGGTTGGATCGTGCACGCATTCCAGGCATCCCCAAAATACATGCATTTCAGCCAAGCCGTATGATAGAGAATTTGTCATTCTCACTCGAGTCGTATCGTGCACATATTCAGGCGTCCCTGAAATATATGCATGTCAGCCGAATCTCGTGAGGGGCATTCCTATATTCTTGATTCATTATATCCATCCCTACCAATCCTCAAGATTAATCTTTCGAACCGCTAGGCCATTTCTCAAGACTAAGTCAATGTCAGGATTGGAATCATAGTTCCCCAACAATAATGCCAACATTGACCCCAATCCTAGGGTCAAACCAAAGTCAGTGGTACGAGATTTTCTACCCAAGCTCACGTCACTCAGATTTCTAAACACCGAGCATGATCACCTAATTCGTATCAAGGCACGCGTTGCTCATATTCGAATCTATTCAAATCACCAATTCTAACCAATTCATGTATTCGATCACGAGGTCGTCTAGCTTGACAATATGTTGCGCCCCAATCTTACGCGAGTCCGATTATTCACGGTGGTTCATGAATCACCATGCAACACTCCCGTGGAATAATTATTCTCATTGGGGCGTAACTCCTGTTTGAGTCTAGACTAATTCATTTTTGATACGCGGATTGGACCTACTCAATCCTCAAGTTCAATCGTCAAGCACACTGAGTCATCCGCGAGTCCACCTACGCGTCAAACCACAAGTCGAAGCAATCAAATTGCCACGCCATGCAAGTTCGATCACCCCCGCTGTATGAATCACCATACCAGTGCTTACGCGGAGTGATTGCCCTAATCGGCATGACACATGTGCGAGGCTGGAGTTGCGCTCGTATAAGACAAGAACGTCAATGTTGTGGTTATCGTCGAAGCAATCCAAATATTTCATTTTATCCAATCCAAGTTCGATAGTCTGATCGTTATTCATTCCTCTAGAAATTTTCCTCGATACATTCCAACATCCCGAGTATAGCATCCATCGGAACAATGATATTTTACACGATCATCGTTCCTCGAATCAGAGTACCCCTGAGTTATCGCACATCGATCTTTGATACGCCTCAATACCATCGATGATGTACGTAACCTGACGATCTTCCTTTGCAACGAACACCGAGTCGTGCAACTGATGCTATTGTTCGAATTGGATAACCACAATTCCATTCGACCAAGTCCAAAATCAAGCGTGATCCTCTAAGTTTCCTCAATCGAGACATTCATTTTTATTCGTCGTTCCAAATCTTGATTCAAAATCGTTTCCTGACTCGCATGCCCCATTCAGAAGTCGTCCAAACGATATCTCGTTCGGGACATTCGAAGTCACGACCAACTAAGCATGACACGTTCTAAGGCTTTCTGCGATCGCATCGCCTCGCCGACGTACTCGTTATCCTTAATCCTCAATTCTCGCTCGAATGATTTCCAAGATGGACCATACACCGCTAAGGATTCGAGCCATCCAATTTAGTCCAGAATCACTTTCGCATTATTCGCTACAACATCTTTTAGATTCGTTCGACGAATCTTTAGCGAAATCACTCACGTCATCTCGACACACTAAGTCGTTCGCACTATTTTTCAAAATCTAAACCAATCTTTCGTGTATACTTAAGCGTTAGTTCGCTAGCGTTTCTATCGATATACACTCTAAGTGTATTTCCATTCCCGGCCGAGCAATACTTAATATTGCTCACGATTCGTTAGCACCAAAAAGTCTAGGTGCGGGACACGCGGCACAACTTAGCCAAAAGGCCGTGTGTATAGCCATCCCGTGTGGACTATATCCGAGTTTGTATGCTCATTTGCTAATACTGATGTAGGACTAGTTAGACACGCACGCGACTTGCTAACTTTAGTACGTGTTTTCTATCAAGTCAAGTTTGACACCGTTCGGCACAAAGGCCATCGCCTACCGAATGCGTTCAATCGAACACTTGTACGAGCTTTTGAAAATATTTAGACTTATTATATGGATATGTCGTGGGACATTTGAGAGAGAGCGCACACTTCTTTTCCATGAACGAGCTTTCAAAACTAAGAGATCGACATGAAGTACAAGGACGTAAAGCCGTGCTTTGATACCATTATGTCACGCCCCACTCCCGAAGGAGCGATCGTCCTCGCTAAGGCGTGATGCCGCACGAGCCTAGATTGCGCTCGTGCAAGACAGTTTCATAACGATCGATTACAGCGGCTGCGACGAGGTCATCGCACAGAAGTCCCAAGCAGAAACATTGAAACATGCAGTTGAAATTTAGAAGCAACACACAAATTATTCAAAAGTACTCTTTATTGATATTGAACAATGAGATTACAATGGGGCGCAAGGCCCTGATTACAAGTCTCTCAAGCTCACTTTTCTCTCATTTTACAAGTCCCTCTGCTCTCTCTCATCTCTCGATGCAATGCTTGGGCCAGCGGAAACTTCGGAAGGCAATATCCATACATCATGTCCCGTATAAGTCTTTGACTCCACGCGGCCGCACGCTGTTTGCAAAAACAAAAAGTTTATTCCAAACTTATAAAAGAATAGTACAAAGTACAATGAATTCTGGAGAAGTACAACTGTAAAAATCTGATCAGAAGACGATCACTTTATCCTTTGGACTATGTGAACTTGAAGACTGTAGCATTTGGAGAATGCAGCAGCAATTTTGCAAGAGTTCTTGATCTCTGTGCGTATATATCTGATGCTTTAACAATGATTGGAAACTCTATTTATAGAGTTCAGGAAATAACTATTTTAGCAGTTATTCTGATGTATGCGAGGCTAGATTGTGCCACATTGGGTTACACCAACCTCCTGTTGCGCCAACTTTCATTCACATATAAGTCGTGTACTAACTGTATTTAGACGCATGGCATCGTGTGATTGAGATGCGCGTGGTCGTGTAAAGAATAGTAGACACGTCTTGAGAGATTAGTGGCATGTGCGCCACGTCATCCTGCTTTAGAAATAAAAATTGTCTCAACTTTATCAGGTTGCACGAGCTACAGTCAATGAGTAAAACTGCGCCTGATTGAGCTGCACCTAGACACGTGGCAGCTTTTAAGCAGAAGTCATTCAGATTGCGCCTAGGCGCAACTAAAAATTTTGTCTGGATTGCGCTTAGGCATAACTTACAAAGCGTACAGGACAACTGTCAACCAACTCTCCTCGAGTGGCACAATTCGCGAGATTCGAAGAGATTTTCCTCGTTCACTGTGGTGTCAGTTGTCAGTGCTATCAGGTAATGATGGCTATTAAATGTCAGACGCCACGTAGATTTTGGCACAATAAGACTGGGTGCAGTCTGATATATGGCGCATCCTGTACAGTAGCGCAGCTTATTCTCTAAGCTTTATATCAGTGGCACAACTTGATTTTTGGGGCACAACTTGATCACTGGTTAGTAGGTTCATGGCGTAACTTGATTTTTAGGCCCTACAAGACCCACTTCAAAGTTTTCAAAACTTAAAAACATTTCAAAGTTTTGAAATACTTTGAATTTAGAAAAGTTTTGACTGAGTCAAGTTGCGCCAGTCAATACCCGGTCATCACAATTAAATTTCTTTCATGAAAACACTCAATCTTCTCTTCGTCTTTCCGAGTTTCATTAATGATTTTTTCAGTTTTCCATGAGGAATATGAAGAGTCAATTTGATGATATATATATAGGGGCTAATTTTTATACTTTATTCTTCACTTCTGTAATTTCGATGGCATCTAAGAAGGAGATGGAGGCTAATGTTGTCACCAACATCAAGTCTCCTGAAGCAAAACCCGACGTCATGCCTTCGACTTATTTGTTGGAGGCTGACCCGACACTGAGGGCGACGAACTTTCTAGACTGCTTCGGCTTAAACCCAACCGTCTTTAATCGCTCGAGTGGTGGGCCATCCTCTGAAGAGCGCGGCGATTCAGAGGGATTCCTTAATCTGATGCGTCGCTCGGGAATCCGCAACATGCAAGAATTGGATGCCGCTCTTCGTCAGACCGATGAAGACAAGAAAAAAGAATAATGTTTTTTGCATAACAACTTTTTATTCTCTTTTCTTGTGTCCTTGTCTGTAGGGGTCCACCCATCTTTTATGCAATGAAATCTAAAATTTCTGACATATTATGTGGCTGTGATTTCAAATAGCGCACGTAGATACGTTCCTTTAGCTAATTCAAATGCCTACTGTTTCGTTGAGGGATACATGGCAGTTATCACATGGCTTCCACCACCTATTGTTTAGTTCTTTTCCAAAAATAGGCTCCTAGAATGATGTGTCTGTTTCATCTTTAACACCTTTAAAAGGACATCCAGAAATGAAAGAGCCATTCATACTTTTTTAAAACAAATGGCATCACACAAGGTCTTACTATTTATAAGTTCACTTGCGCCACTTCGTCCCGATGCTATTCGTTTGCATACTGTGCCTTCAGAAATTGGTAAGTCTCAACAAAGGACCAATGGTATGAGCATTTTTCTTTTGCGTCACTTTTGAAGATAGGTACTGATCTGTATGTCGTAGACACCGTTGATAGGCACGTACTGCTGATATGCGCCTGTTTGATCGATGTGCGCTGTTTGAGACGCGCCTATTGTTCGATTTACTATTTTGATATGCAACTGTTGATCAGTGCACATTATTGAGATGCGCATGTGCTTCTGAGAATAGGCGCACATTGCTGATAGGCGCCTGTTGATCATCGCACTGTTGATGTGCGCCTGTGCTTCTAAGAGTAGGCGCATATTGCTGATATGCGCCTGTTGATCAGCGCACTGTCGATGTGCGCGCAGTTTTGATTTTACTGATTTTTTTGTTGTTTGTATTTGCAGAACTTTGGTTGGCAAGCTTCTTCAAAACTGGCATTGGTGACCTGGATGCTATGGAGAGCATTTTTCTGACACCCACATCAGACAGCTCATGTGATTCTGACACTCAGATCAGACAGCTCAGGACTGTATTCCAGAAGGGTCTTCCTCAGATGGTAGGAAGAGCCTTTATACATGAGAGTTGGATGGTGGAGAGACAGAATTAGGAATCGTATCACAAGGGTGATCTTATTTCTAGTTCTCCAGGTGGGCCATCTTCTCTCCACCAGTTGTATTGATAGCAGCTCATCTTTGAGCTGCTGTACTCTGTGGTTCTCCTCTCGTATTTCTGAGAGAGAAGACCAGAGTTGATTCCATTGTCTGGCTTGTTGCTTCAGGTCGCGACGACAAGGAACTGGCACCAATAAAATAAGAAGATCCAAAGATGTAATAGACCTTCATGTTATATTTAGAATGAAAATCCGAGATGTAATAGATTTCCATTAAGATGTATCTATGTTTTTAAAGAAGGAATAAAGAATGATTTTCTCTTCTTTATGATTTGATTTTGATATGGTGATAAGAAACATAGAATCAAGGAAAAATATGGATGTGACAAATTGCTTATGTAATACAAAATTCAGAAGTATAGAGAATGTGAACTCTCATTAGGAAAAGTGAACAGTCACTTCAATTTTCGAGATAAAGACATTGAAATAAACGAACAGTCACATCGGATAATGAACGAACAGTTATAAATGAACGAACAACTATAAATTAACGAACAGTTATAAATGAATGAACAGTTGGGCTTCTTTCAAAAAGTCGCATCAGTTCTCTAGATCGACTATCTAGTTGTTTTGTCTATAAATAGAACAAAACTTTAGTGGATATCTTCAATCTCTTTTCTTTCTGTAAAAAATGTCTTCCAATGATTTGCTCACCCCGAAGTCTGAAGGAGAGACCGAGATGCCTCCTGTTGAGCCTCCAGTGCCTCCTCAGAAAGAAAGGGGTGAAGGCTCAACTGCTCCTGTTCCAAGACGAGACTTGATTACTGAGCTAGTGGAACCTGGGAAGACTGCCGAAAAAGAAGCATTGAGGATGGCTGCTTGCGATTTTTTTGTGAGTTCCAACAATGAGATGTTTGAACGAACGGCAAACTACATATTTAATTATGAAGGATCAGGGCCTCCTTCCCGTCCTTAATATTATGTAACTCTATTCTGCTTTTGAATAAAAAATAAACTTTTATTTACATCATGTCTCTAAAAATAAAGTACATTTTGCCTTTATACATAATATTTCTTAAGAAATTTTCCATTGATATGCATCATTGCAACTCTGCCATCCATATCTGTTAATTGGTAGGCTCCATTTGAGAAGACTTTATTTACCACATACGGCCCTTTCCATTTTGCCTCGAACTTGCCTTTGCTCATATGTGTCATAGTCATAGGATGTCTGACTGTAAGAACTAACTCACCCTGCTGAAATATTCGCACTCTGACTTTGCGATTGAAAGCTTTTGAAATCTGGGCTTGATAAAGTTCGATGTGCTGTTGAGCCAGTAGTCTTCTCTCGTCGAGTGCTTCCAGTTCTTAAAGTCGAAGACGATCATTGTTTTCTGTAGTAAGCTCATTAGCAATGGCAATTCTCAATGATGGAATTTGAATTTCCAAAGGTAGAACAACTTCATATCCATGTACTAAAGAAAAAGGTGTGCAACCTGTGGAATTACGGACAGTAGTGCGATATGCCCATAGACATTTTTCAAGTTTATCACTCTAATTACGTTTGTTAATAAAGACAAACTTCTTAAGGAGTTTGATAATGGTCTTGTTGAATGCTTCAGCCAACCCGTTAGCCGTATGATTATAGGCCGTAGAGGCAACATTATTGATTCTGTTGTCATCACAGAACCTATTAAACTTCTGGCTGATGAATTGCAGCCCATTATCATGGATGATTCGGCGAGGGACACCAAATCTGTATATCACATGATGTTTGATGAAGTTGATGACATTACTAGTCTTAACTTCAGCCAAAGGTATAGCTTCTTCCCACTTAGAAAAATAATCGGTTATAGCCAAAATAAACCGATGTCCTTTAGATGAAGGAGGATGATAGGGCCAATTATATCCATGCCCCAAGCTTCAAAAGGCCATGAAGCAGCAGTCGGATGAAGAAATTCTAATGGTTGATGGATGAAATCTGCATAAATTTGACATACACGGCATTTTTTTGCATAGTCAATAGCATCTGATACCATAGAGGGCCAGTAGTAGCCCATATGTCGAATACGATCATGTAGTTTAGGACCAGGCTGATGTGCTCCACAAATACCATCGTGAGCTTCACGTAATATCTGTTTTGCTTCATCACCAGCGAGACATCTCAAAAGTAATCCATTAAACGTTCTTCGATAGAGAGTTTTAGTAGTGTGATTATAGTAGAATCGAAGCGATCGGCGACGGATACTTGTAGCTTCCTTAGGATCTTCTGGCAAGATGTCATGTACTACAAAATCAATGAAAGGTGCTCTCCAGTCCTCATAAGTGATATTGACTTCAGTTAGATTACTTAATTCAATGTTGTGGTTGTTTTCGACACAAAATAGTTCTCTATTAGAGATAACAACCATTTGTTGTCTTTTGACTGGAACTGCCAATACCGCAGCTAGGTTAGCTAAAGCATCAGCTTCTGTATTGCATGCGCGACGTACATGTTCAATGAAGAACCCTTTGAATGAAAAAGCTATCTTAGTTGCTGCTTCATGGTATGGTACCAAATCTTGATGTCGGACTTCATATATGCCTCTAACCTGATTAACAATCAGCTTAGAATTGCTATATACTTCGAGATATTCAATATCCAGTTGTTTGGCCAATTGGAGTCCAATGAGCAAGGCATTGTATTCTGCCACATTGTTACAGCACGATTCGTCTAAAGAATAAGCCCTTTGAATAGCTAATCCATCGGGTGAAACGAGAACAATTCCCACTCCCGCAACAAGAGTACCTCCAGGTCCAATTCTAGAAGCTCCATCAAAGAACAACCGCCAAGTAGGAAACTCTTCTGAGATTATATTTGATTCCAATGTTTCGTCTAGAATCTCATCATAGAGTTTAGACGTTTCAGGGACAGGATGAGCTGCTAAGAAGTCAGCAAGTACTTGGCCTTTCACAGACTTTTGAGGAACATAAACCATATCATATTGCGCTAATAATATGGCTCATGTGGCAAGCCTAGAATTGAGTATACTTGGCTTCTTCATTAAGACTCGAAGAGGATTGACTCAGGATATGACATGAATAGTTTGGCCTATGATGTAATGTCTTGTCTTCTGAACAACAAATATTAAGGCTAAACATTCCTTCTCCACCGGACTATAACGATGTTCAGCTCCAATCATCGTTCGGCTAAGATAGTAGATGACTTGTTCATGACCTTCCTTGTTCTTTTGAGCTAGCAAAGCTCCCAATGAATGATCCATTGCCCGAATATACATTAAGAAAGGTATTCCTGAAATTGGTGGTACAAGAACCGGTTGACTCATTAAATACCGCTTTATGTCATCAAATGCTCGTTGATATTCTTCTGTCCAAACGAAATATACACCTTTCTTCATTAATTGAGTAAATGGTCTGCAACGTTCAGATAAATTCGAAATGAACCGCCTGATGTACGCAAGTCGACATTGGAATCCTCGTAGCTCTTTTAGGTTGCGTGGAGAACGCATCTCTTGAATGGCTTTAATCTTCTCGGGATCAACGTGTATACCCTTAGAGGTAATGACGAAGCCTAGAAACTTGCCACTAGAGACACCCAAGAAAGACTTGGTGGGATTCATTTTGAGTTGATGCTGGCGCATTAGATTGAAGATAGTTCTTAAATCTTGAATGTGATCTTCCTTGAGACGACTTTTGACAGCAATATCGTCAATATAGCATTCAATAGTCTTTCGCAGATGATCTCGAAAGATAGTACTCATAGTCCGCTGGTTAGTTGCACCTGCATTCTTTAGACCAAACGGCATGACTGTATAACAGTATACTCCATGAGGAGTAAGAAACGAAGTATGTTTCTCATCTTCAGGATTCATCCGGATTTGATTATATCCAGAAAACCCATCCATAAAAGAAATTTGTTCGAACCCACATGTGTTGTCGATCATGACATCAGTAATTGGGAGAGAGAATTCGTCTTTAGGGCAAGCATCATTGAGATCCCGAAAGTCTATGCAAACTCGAACCTTTCTGATCTTCTTCAGAACTGGTATAACGTTGGCTACCCAGTCAGGATGCTGTTCTTTTCTGATAAAACCGCAAGCTATAAGCTTTTTGACTTCATCATCAATTGCATCCATTATTTCAGGCTTGAATCGCCGTTGTTGTTGTTTGATCGGTTTGACATTCGACAAAATATTAAGCTTGTGAGTTACAATTTGAGGATCTAGTCCCAGCATATCTTCATAACTCCAGGCGAAGATATCAATATATTCACGAATAAGGTGAATTAATTCTTGTTTATCATCCTCTGGGAGATTTTTGCTAATGAAGATTGGTCGTGATACGCGTTTCTCTCCAATATCGATTTGGACTAGTTGATCCTCAGTAGGTGGCTCTCGTTGTTCAAAACGAAGTTCCTACTGATTGTCCATCCTTTGTGTCCAAGGGTCCATTTCAGCAGCTTCCTCA
The DNA here is from genome assembly GCA_029216955.1 of Iris pallida. Lineage (NCBI taxonomy): Eukaryota > Viridiplantae > Streptophyta > Magnoliopsida > Asparagales > Iridaceae > Iris > Iris pallida. The sequence continues at coordinate 2,201,091 of JANAVB010002198.1, forward strand.
ATGTCATTTTCGTCATCTTCCAAAAATTTGGCAGACACCATGTTAGAAGATACTATCATCCTATGAACATGACCAATGCTGGTATCAGAATCCCATGAGATAGAATCAGAAGAGTTAGATCATTCTTCCTCATCAGATTCTGAAGGTACTGGAGTTGGGAGTGGTGAAGCATAACCTAGTCCTCGTTTCGTTTTACTGTGGTATTGTTGTGATTTTCCTTTTGGAACAACAATACGAAGAGGAGTTCGCCTCCCTTTACCGTTGTTGAGGCCTGTTCTGAAATCATAGCCCATTTTATGGATGATTGCATTAGATTGTGGACTATAACGGCGTAATTGTAGCCTTCCTGTATCATCTCTATTATCGTTATAAAGCATGATTTTTGGCTCCTCTCTTTTGTTGAAGAATATAGGCTTTTCATCTTTCTTTCGAGATGGTACTAAGAAGTACGACTCTTGTATTGAATCTAGTGATACCATATTTCGCAGAGATGATACGACTTTTATTGTAAGTGGTTTAAAGCTATCTAGCATATCCAAATAACATTGAGTATAGTAAGAGACGTCAGTATACTGCAAAGGAGATGCTTTATTGATTTTTACACCATCATTTACAACAGAAACTTTAGCCTTAGCAGGCTTAGTCAGATTGATGACAAGAGGGGGAGAAGAAGAACGAGAAGGAGGAGGGAGCTTCTTGTGACGAAGATCGATTACAAGCGGCTCAGAAGAGGTGAGCTCCTTTTGTTCCTGACTATCACCCTTAGGTTGCTTCTCATGGGAAGGAAGGTAGATAGTCAGTGGTTTGGAAGACTGAGGACATGAGGTACGTCCTTTGACCGGGATCACCAGAGTATCATTCGACACACTTTTCTGTTCTTCATCTGTATCCATTGCCAGTACCACCTTCATGAATTCTTCTCTGTACATACGAGAATCGTTGCAGTATGCTTCAACTCCTTTGAAGGGACTCAGATCTGCAACCTCTTTTTGGACTTCTCCCTTATCATCCACATATTTGAAACATTGGTGGAGAGTAGAAGGTACAATATTGTGTTCGTGGAGGAATGACCTTCCTAACAGAGCATTGTATGAGCCATGATTGTCAATAACATAGAAAGTTACCTTTGTACGAAGATTGCCAATTTGAAGTTTTAGGCGTATCTTCCTCAAAGGTTCACTTCTTCCTTGATTGAACCCCAAGATGGTAGTAATAGTTGTAGAAAGGTTATGCACTGGTTTCTTTAAAGCATCCAACAAAGATTTCGGCATGATGCTAAGTGCAGACCCCGAGTCAATCAAAATGCGATCGACTTTCATGGTGTCCACATACCCCGTGAAATAGAGAGGACGATCATGACGATTGTCTTCTAACAACATGTCATCTTGCGTAAAAGTAATGTTGGGCAATAATTCAAATACACTATGATAATGTGCACAGCTGACGGGTTCCTTTTCAGGCTTCTTGAGAAGAGTAAGACAAGCGTCAGCCTGCATCAAGGCTTCACTTAACGTCTCTCGAGTTTCTTTTGAAAGACGTAAGAGTTCAAAGATTGACAATCTTGCTGGAGTATTGGCCAATTGAGCCAATATGTCAAAGTTATATGGCTTTTCAAGTCAGACGAGGACTTTTTCAATGCTTTGTCAAAACGAACAGGTTGCTTTCACTTGTCTGCTGATGTCGGTTTAGGAGGAGATGGTTCAGCCACCGACAAGGATGTAGATGGTATATTCTCAGCAGGAGCAGATGATGAAGGAGGAGCATCAGGAAATGGAGCATGATTCTCTTGATTTTTGGGATATTCTTGAAGGTAGGGTTTCCCAGATCTAGTGTCCATTAAAATTTCTTCCTTTGTTACTAGTTCAAAGGATACCATGTTACAGTTTTTAGATTTGGATTTGGAGTGCTTCTTTTGCTTAGAAGAGGGAGGCATTTCAAAATCTGCCACCAGATCTGGATGAATCCACATAATCTATCCCCTGTCAGTTGACATCGGAACAAGACCTTCATTTTGAGGAGGTGGAAGATTCACGATCTCAAGAGTAGTCCTTGAAATAGGGACAACACCATCTTGTACAAAATGTGGTAGAAAATCACTGAATTATTGAGAAACCACATTAGTAGTCACTGTCTTCTCGTCTTGCTGTAGAGTAATTGCTCCAGAGTTGACCAACTCCTGGATTTTGCCCTTGAGCACGTAACATGCTCTGGTTGGATGTCCTATAAATCTGTGATAAACACAGTATTTAGGGTGATCGATTTTACCCATTTCTTCTGGCCCTTTTGTTTCTGGCAGCTGAAGCTTATTGCTTTTGATCAAGCAATCAAAGATACTTAAAGTATCATCTTCATCTAAAGAATACTTTTCTTTTGGATGATGTGTCTTCTGTGGTGGTGCTGATGGAGTGGATGCTGTATGAGTAACATTGACAGCCAAGGACTCCTTGCCTTTGAGATTGATGGCCAGTATTTCTTTACCCTTGCGGTTATTCTGGCGATTATTACTCCCGGGTATAGAATGTTCGTCTTGGTTAGGACGAGTCATCTGAACTCCTAACTGTTTGAACTTTTCGGTACTGACCTCTGCCACTTTGGCATTCACAATGAAAGAAGGCCAATCCTAGAATTGTGTAGATCCTATCCACATATTGATAATAGGCAACAAGTTTGATTTGTAAGTGTCTATTGTTACAGCAGATGGAGTTCCTAAAGGCATTTTGAGTGCCTCTCGGCAGAATCTTTCAATGAAACTCTCCGTAGATTCATTGTGCCTCTGTTTAATCTTAATGAGGGCAGACATTGTCATGTCGTTGACTCTTTCCAAGAACATTTGCTTGAAACCAACAAAAGAATTTATGCAACCATCAGGCAAGCTACGATACCAGTCGTATGCTGTGTCAGCTAAACAAACGACGAACACTCTGGTAAGGAGAGCATCATTTAGCTGTAATTGGTCAGTCATCACCTTAAAGTGATTAATGTACTGACTTGGAGAGGTGCTGCCATCAAATAATATAATGGTTGGAAGCTTGTATTTAGGAGGGAATGGAACTTCCTTCCACTCTGTAGGATATGGTTACTTTATGTCCAGTCTTTGTAGGCCATCCTTCTGCTTGAAGACCTCAAACTGAGTACGTAAGAGTTTCACAGCCTCATTAGCATCCCCTGATGTTTGGGAGTTGATGGGCTAGTTAGAAGTGTTAGGAGGAGGAACAACGTGGTAATTATCACCCCCAGCACCAGACTGACTAGGATCAGCTTGAATTAGCACAAAAGCAACCTGAGGAGTTGGTACCCCCAGACTAACAGGTACAGAAGATGCTATATATTGACACAAAGTCACAGTCAACCAAATATTGGTAACATTGACTAAACAATACTTGTGATAATTCAATAAGACACACAACGACTATATCCTGCTCAAGCCAGACGACAGCTCAGACGATAGCTCAGTTGTGCAAATACAAGTCGTTTTTGTGTCTGTACTTTTATATTTTATTGAGTCTAGAATTATTGTAAGCTGAGTCATGCTGGGCTCTTGAGACTCAACCCACAACCTATCCAAAGCCCATAAAGCTCATCATCCAAACTTAGCCTATTTCACCCTTGGACCAGTTCTGTGCTCTGGAGATAGAGTTCGGGCCGAACTCTGCCTCCACACAGAGTTCGGGCCGAACTCTGTCCCCTAAAAATCAGCACCCTAATTTTTAGGGTTAGCTGGTTGCTAGTTGTCCAACGGCCAATTTTTTGAAAATTTCTACCAAAATTTTGGCCGAATTCTGCCTGTTAAAAACCTATAAATAGGCCAAGAATTCTCTCATTTTTATTCATCCAATCTTCTCTTCTCTTCTCTTAAGCTCAATATAAGCCATACCCTTCTCATCTACTAGCCACAAGTTTCCTAAGTCTCGAGTGCTCAGCATCTCTCAGTTAGGAGTCTTGTGCAAGAGTTCAAGAAGTCGCTTGGAAAATTCCAAGCATCGCCACTGCGATCCATTGTAAGAAGTTGACGTGCTCTTCTGAAGTAAAGGCACGGGTTGTAACTACTATTTCACAAATAGTGGATTTAATCCTGAGCTAGAGTTCTCAGGCCTGGACTAGTCCTCCACGAGGAAAACCAGGTTAAAATCGGCTGTGTTTGCGTATGCTCTCTTGCTCCTTATTTATTTTCCGCATTTACTCTGATTATTTTTAGATCGTGAAAGAGTTAATTTTTTAATTGGTTATTATTGCTATAACTCTATTCACCTCCCCTCTAGAGTTGCCATCTGTTCTTCAATTGGTATCAAAGCTCTGTTCTCTTTACAAGGACTTACATCCTAGAGCTGATCCATGGCAACCACACAATCCTTGATTTCCAATCACGGTGAAGGACAGTCCACTCATAGGCCTCCCCTATTTGATGGAACTAACTACACGTATTGGAAAACAAGGATGAGTATTTATCTCAAGTCACTAGACTTTGACCTGTGGACTATCGTCACTGACGGTTACAAAAAGCCCGCCAGAATAGTTGTCAATGGCGATCTCGTTGAGAAATCACATGACAAATATTCTGACGAGGAGAAAAAATAGGCAAGTCTAGACGCGAGAGCTATTAATGCTTTATTCTGTGCTATAGACAGGAATGAGTTCAACAGGGTATCCACATGTACCACATCCCACGAAGTATGGAAGCTTCTAGAAGTGACGCATGAAGGAACCACCCAAGTCAAGGAATCAAAGATAAGCCATCTCACTCAAGAATATGAGGCTTTCAAGATGAAGCCAAACGAGACGATCACGCAAATGTTCACAAGATTTCTCGACATCATCAACCCCCTGTCTTCGCTTGGGAAGCAATATTCAAATCACGAGAAGATTCGCAAGCTACTTAGGGGGCTACCAAAAGTTTGGAACCCTAAGGTGACAGCCATCATAGAAGGAAATGATCTCACAACCATGTCTATGGAGACCTTGATGGAAAAGCTAATGACTCATGAGCTTGACCTCAAGGACTTCGAAGAGCCTACTCCTAAGGCTAAGGAGATCGTACTCAAAGCTCACCGACGGAGGGCTGAACCCGAAGAGACGGATGACGACAACTCAGAAGACGATGATCAAGCCCTCATGGTTCGCAACTTCAAAAAATTCCTTCGCTTCAATCGAAGAAAGAAGGAACCACAAGAAGATGAAGAAGAAGAGCCTACTTGCTACAGTTGCAAGAAGACGGGACATGTCCGAAAAGACTGTCCATTCTTAAAGAAAAACAACCGCTATGAGAAGCCACACAAGAAGACCTCCTCAAAGAAATATGCCAACACAAGTATTTGGCATGAAAGTGAAGCTAGTGACTCCGAGGAAGAAAAGAACTCTCCTCAAGATACGGCTAATGTGTGTCTAATGGCGACGTCCAACAATATATCAAATGAAACTCTTGACGACTTCACTTTTGATGAACTTGGTGTTGCTTTCACCGATTTACTTAGTGATCATAAAAAGGTCCTTGGTAAATACAAACAAGCCAAGGACAAAATCAAAAGTCATGAAGTCGAAATACAAAGACTTTCTCTATTACTTGATAATATTAGAGACACTACACCCACGGATGTCACTGATGAGGTATCTAAGCTTAAAATAAGCTTACATGATGCCGAGGGACGTATTGAGCAACAAGCACTAGAAATCACAACACTAAACACGGAGCTTGCAGAAGAAAATAGTAGACACAAGATTACTATTACTAAGTTGTATGGTTTGAATGCTAAGATTACTGAATTGCAAGCTGTCTCTAAGAAACTAGAGACTAAATTAGGAAAACAGGTTGTTCAACCTCAAACCCAATCACATGAGACACACACAAAGCATGACACAACTCATACTAGTCAACCACGTCATCCTCATGCTGCTCACAATCATGCTTACATGTACACACACTTTCACAAACCACATGCACGTAGAAATAATCATCATATGTCACATAAACATCATGCTACACATAGATACAGTCATCACCATGTTGTACAAAGACACAATCAACATCACTCCACATATAGACAATCTCATCATGCCATGCCATATAGACAATCTCATCATGCCATGCCATATAGACAACATCATCATGCCATGCCATATCAACAATATTACCATGCCACTCCACATAGTCATCATCACCATGCTGAATCTACATATCATCAATATTCTGCTTATAGACATCATCAGCATGCTCCTAATGTAAATAGGAATGCTACATGTACTTATTCTGGTTTACATGGACACATTTCACCACAATGTAGAATTAGAAGATTAGTAGATAGAAAGATATATACATGGTTTCCAAAAACTAACTCTTCAGGACCCTCAAGAACTTGGGTACCAAAGGTCACATCTACTCTTGATGTAGGTGGACCTTCCCTCCTCAACTAAGAGTAAGTAGATTCTCGATAGTGGATGCTCGCGGCATATGACGGGAGACACATATCTTTTCGCATCACTATCGATGAAAAGAGAAGGATATGTATCCTTTGGTAATAACCTAAAAGGTTATATTATAGGTAATGGTATTATTGGCTATCCTCCCTCTCCCGTAATAAAGGATGTATGCCTAGTGACCGAGTTAAAGCATAACTTGCTCAGCATCAGTCATCTTGCTGACCATGGTTATGACATTAACTTTGGACAAAACAAATGCCTTATCTATGATAGGTCAACAGGAGACATTGCTTTTGAAGGGGTAAGAGAGGATAATATTTATATTTTCTATTTATCTGGAAATACTAACAATGCAGGTAGATGCCTATATACTCATAAAGATGAACGACTATTATGGCACCAGCGTCTTGGTCATGCCAATATGGATACCATATCCAGGCTATCAACCAAGAAGCTAGTTAGAGACTTGCCCGACATCACATTCAAAAAGGACACCGTATGTGCCGAATGTCAGTTGAATAAGACAACCAAGTCATTTTTTCATTCAATAAACTCTTTAAGTACTACTAGACCCCTGCAACTACTCCATATGTATTTATTTGGCCCTAGTAGAGTAGCCAGTCTTGGTAGAAAACTCTATGCATTTGTTATTGTTGATAACTTTTCAAGATTTACTTGGATTTTCTTTCTTACTTATAAAAGTGATGCTATTTCAGTTTTTAAGATTTTTGTCAAGAAAGTTCAAAACGAAAAAGGCTACATGATTACTCGAATCCGAAGTGATCATGGAGGCGAGTTCGAAAATTTTGATTTTGAAAAGTTTTGTGATTCCAATGGTTTTGATCATGAGTTTTCTTGTCCAAGAACTCCCCAACAAAATGGTGTTGTGGAGCGGAAGAATAGGACTCTTGGCGATATGGCTAGAGTCATGTTGAACAAGTTTTCACTTCCGAAATACTTTTAGGCTGAAGCTGTCAGTACAACATGCCACATTTTAAATAGGGTACTTATTCGTCCTATTACGAAGAAAACACCCTATGAGCTTTGGTTCAGGAAAACCCCAAATGTTTCTTATTTTAGAGTTTTTGGCTGTAGATGTTTTATCCTTAACACCAAAGACAACTTAGGCAAATTCGATGCCAAATCTGACGATGGTATTTTCCTTGGCTATGCTGCCAAGAGTAAGGGATACATAGTTTTTAACAAACGCTCATTAATTGTGGAAGAGTCTACCAATGTGACTTTTGATGAAGATAACATTGCAGCAGCTACTCTTGATGATGATGTTGAGCCATCAACGTCTACTCCAATGAACACCACAACCGAAATAAATTCTCTGGAAAGCTTGTCTAAGAAATTCTCTTTTAAGCCATCACATCCAGAAAATTTGGTAATCGGTGAGGTTTCACGAGGAGTAACTACTAGATCATCATTAAGAGACTCTATTGCTAGCACTGCCTTTATTTCACAAATTGAGCCTAAAAACATTTTAGAAGCTTTTAATGATGAATTTTAGATTTCTGCTATGCAAGAGGAACTCAACCAATTCGAGAGGAGCCAAGTATGGGAACTTGTTCCTAGACCGGCTAATCACTCGATTATTGGTACTAAATGGGTTTTTAGAAACAAAGTGAATGAATATGATTCAGTCACACGCAAAAAAGCTCGTCTAGTAGTCCAAGGATACAACCAAGAGGAAGGTATCGACTACGATGAGACGTATGCTCCTGTTGCTAGATTAGAATCCATTCGGATGCTTTGTGCATTTGCAAATTTTCAAAATTTCAAATTATTTCAAATGGATGTTAAAAGTGCTTTCTTGAATGGTTTTATTAAGGAGGAAGTTTATGTAAAACAACCCCCTGGCTTTGAAAATCACAAATTTTCCGACCACGTGTTCAAGCTAAAGAAAGCGCTATATGGCCTCAAACAAGCCCCTAGAGCTTGGTATGAACGGCTAAGCAATTTCTTGCTTGAGAAAGGTTTTTCAAAAGGGAAAATTGACACTACACTTTTTATAAAGTCTTTCAAAGACACTATTCTTTTAGTACAAATATATGTAGATGCTATTATTTTTGGTTCTACTGATGAAACTCTTTGTCAAGATTTTGCCAAGTGTATGCAGACCGAATTTGAGATGAGCATGATGGGAGAACTCAACTACTTTCTCGGGCTGCAAGTTAAACAAATGTCAAATGGAACCCTTATCTGTCAGTCGAAGTACACAAAGGACATGCTGAAGAAATTCGACCTTGATAACGTCAAACCAATCAGCACTCCTATGGCTACTTCAACCAAACTTGAACCAGATGATAGCGGCAAACCCGTAGATCAACGTAAGTATCGAGGTATGATAGGCAGTCTACTCTATCTTACTGCTAGTCGCCCTGATATTATGTTTAGCATTTTTCTGTGTGCTAGATATCAAGCAAATCCTAAGGAATCACACATGACCGCGGTTAAGCGTATCTTTCGATACCTTAAGGGTACGGTTACAGTAGGCCTATGGTATCCCAAGTCAACATCATTTGACCTCATTGGTTATTCTGATGCTGACTTCGCCGGATGCAAGGTCGACCGTAAAAGTACGAGCGGCACGTGTCATTTATTAGGAAAGGCTTTAGTCTCTTGGTTTAGCAAGAAGCAGAATTCTGTCGCACTATCCACAACAGAACCTGAATACATCGCAGCTGCGCGTTGTTGTGCACAAATTCTATGGATGAAGCAAACCTTGAAGACTATAATTTATCTTTCATGCATATTCCAATCTTTTGTGACAACACTAGTGCAATAAATCTTACTAAGAATCCCATTTGTCACTCATGCACGAAGCACATTGAGATTCGACACCACTTTTTGCGTAATCATCAGCAAAATGGCACGATTAACTTAGAATTTATTGACACTGATCATCAGTTAGCAGACTTCTTCACCAAACCATTATCCGAAGAGTGCTTCAATTTTCTTTGTCGTGAACTTAGAATTTTAGATGAAGCTGTTATAAATTAAAATAAACCTGCATAAATATCGAATATATTGTGATTCTCTTATGATGAACTTGCTATGGGTACAAGCCGAAAGGGTCCTTCTGACAACAAGGCGTAAAAGCCTAAGCGACACGGTGCACTAGTCCTCAGGACTACCGCTAGCTGGGATCCGGCCCCTGCAGCTAACCCATGGCAGCTTCAAAATATTGAATTATGATATAATTTCTTGTTTATTACACGGTTCATTTTTATTTATCACCTGCTAAAATACTAATTTTTCAAACTTTATAATTCTTGAAATCACTATCTGCTATCCATCTACTTACTTATTGGATCTTTTTTTTCTGTACTCATACTCTTGTAGTACATTGGTTTTTATCTTTACTTAACCATTTTTGACTCAACTCAGCCAGATTCCAGTTCTGTCCCCAGGATCCGGAATTCGGGCCGAACTCTGCCCCTACCAGAGTTCGGGCCGAATTCGGCCTGCCTGTTCCAGAACCGGGAACAGGCTCAGCCGTTGATCCAATTATTGATCCAATGGTCACAAATTGACCCGACCAAGAGAAACCCTCCCCTTTATTTCGGTTTCTCTTTCCTCTTCTTCCTTCTTACCACCTTTTCTACTTCTCCTACTCAAAATTCTCAAAACCGTAACCCTAGTTTCTCCTCTTTTGTGGTCCATTCTTCGCCAAACTCAAGGAGGAGGCTCAACTTTCAATTCTCTTTCATCATCTTTCACTATCTTGAGGTATAACTCCTTTCTTTTCTACATCTCAAATTTCTTTATTATCTATCTATTGTGTTATGGCTCCACGATTGCTTAACCGTGGAAAGAGACTTCGGACCGAGGGTGCGTCCTCGTCGAATGCTCCTCCTCCCGTTGAGCCGCCCGTTGCACCACCCGTTGCACCGGCAATTGAACAACCAACCCATCCGTTGTTCAATCCTTCACGCCCACGTGATCCAAACACTTTCGACGACCGAATTTTTATATCACTAGACGCATCCAATGAATGGTTTAGTGATTTTCGGACACGTCCGGTGTTTGCGGGACACCCCATAAACTTTACAATTTTCTCACAATATGATGCACTCTTTAATGACCTCTGTCTTGATGAACTCGTTACTTCTAATTCGGTCATTTATCGTAGTACCATACAAATGTTTTATTGCAATTTGACTCATGATGATACTCGTATCTATTCACGTGTTGCGGGTATTGATATCTCATTTGATGATTTTGAATTAGCTGAATATCTTGAACTTCAAGAGCCAAATTCTTGGAAAAAGCTTGTTGAAGCTAGATCCTTTATCTTTCCCGAAGGGATTTCTCTAGAGAGCTTCAAGGACGACCTGTGTAGCCCTAACACACGTCCTCGTAAGCTCTTGGCAAAGTACCTAAATTCTTATTTCTATAAGCTTCATCGGATCATTTTCAACACCATTCTACCCAAAGCGGGCTCTACCGATGAAGTTACTTATTTTGAAATATCGGCCTTATACCATCTCCACTTCCATGTTCCCTTCAATCTTCCACGCACAATGATGGATTGGATGATCAACTGTAGGAAGAAGCCAAGATCCTTGGTTTATGCTTTATATCTTCCTATGATCTTTCGTGCGTTCCATGTCCTGCTTGATGAGTGTCCATTCTTGCCTGCCCCTGCCTTTCTCTCCAAGGCAAGGAGGCTTCATGCGGCCGTTGGCTCCCCGGTCGTGTCTGAGCATTCTGAGGATGAGCCGGATGCCCCTTCTCTCGGACAGGATCCTCCTCCTCCTCCTGCCACTCTCGAGTCTATTCAGACCATGCTCCGAGATCGGTTTGCTTTGGAGGACGGTCGTTGGACTTAGCTGGATTATCGGACCATATTGCAGATGAGTGCTATCAGCAACTCGCTGCATGACATCCGGTATTCTATGTTTCGCCATCCTACCATGCCCACTCCTATGGAGCGAGATCCCGATCGTGAGGGCTTTCGTATTGATGACCCTTGGGTTCGTCGCTACATGGATCTGGATGCGGCTTTTGTGGACCCACGTCGCTCCTTTACTGATCCATCGGACGACGCCGGGCCCTCTCGTGCTCATTGATGGTTTTGGACTGCTACTTGAGGCTGCTACTGGAGATCTTAGATTATATTTTCTGCTTTCTGCTTTAGTTACTTTTATGTACTTGGTTTGTAGTAGACTTCTTATGCATTATGCTTTTGAGACATTGGTAGATCTATTATCAGTTTATATGACTCTTGGTCATTATCTTATTTTATATGCAGTTTCTTCTCCTTTACGTGTGTTTTGCCTGATATTATTTATCTCATATTGCTAAATGCCAAAAGGGGGAGTTATGTGTATATTCTGTTTGTTTGGTTTATATGTGCCTTTGGAAGAATATTATTAACAGGACAACAGAGATTAACAACATTGTTTATGGGGGAGCTACTCCTACTCTCGGCACTTATTATGGGGGAGCTATGTCGTTACATGTGTCCAGGTATGGATATTGAATATACAATTATTATTTTGTCAATTATCAATATGGGGGAGATTGTTGACACAAAGTCACAGTCAATCAAATATTGATAACATTGACTAAACAATACTTGTGATAATTCAATAAAACACACGACGACTATATCCTGCTCAAGCCAGACGACAACTCAGTTGTGCAAATACAAGTCGTTTTTGTGTCTGTACTTTTATATTTTATTGAGTCTAGAATTATTGTAAGCTGATTCATGCTGGGCTCTTGAGACTCAACCCACAACCTATCCAAAGCCCATAAAGCTCATCATCCAAACTTAGCCCATTTCACCCTTGGACCAGTTCTATGCTCTGGAGACAGAGTTCGGGCCGAACTCTGCCTCCACACAGAGTTCGGGCCGAACTCTGTCCCCTAAAAATCAGCACCCTAATTTTTAGGGTTGGCTGGTTGCTAGTTGTCCAACGGCCAATTTTTTGAAAATTCCTACCAGAATTCTGGCCGAATTCTGCCTGTTAAAAACCTATAAATAGGCCAAGAATTCTCTCATTTTCATTCATCCAATCTTCTCTTCTCTTCTCTTAAGCTCAATATAAGCCATACCCTTCTCATCTACTAGCCACAAGTTTCCTAAGTCTCGAGTGCTCAGCATCTCTCAGTTAGGAGTCTTGTGCAAGAGTTCAAGAAGTCGCTTGGAAAATTCCAAGCATCGCCACTGCGATCCATTGTAAGAAGTTGACGTGCTCTTCTGAAGTAAATGCACGGGCTATAACTACTATTTCACAAATAGTGGATTTAATCCTGAGCTAGAGTTCTCAGGCCTGGACTAGTCCTCCACGAGGGAAACCAGGTTAAAATTGGCTGTGTTTGCGTATGCTCTCTTGCTCCTTATTTATTTTCCGCATTTACTCTGATTATTTTTAGATCGTGAAAGAGTTGATTTTTTAATTGGTTATTATTGCTATAACTCTATTCACCTCCCTCTAGAGTTGCCATCTGTTCTTTACTATAAGCTCAGGATTTGTAGCAGGATTTACAATCGGTGGTACTGTATGTTGAGCCACGATTATAGTGTGCATGCTAGCAACCATTTCTACCATGGTCTTTAATTTGTATTCTAATGCAACAATTCGTTGCTCTTGACTGGTTGAAGTAGAAGCATCTTGATCTTCCGTAATGGTATATGCCATCACTTCTCTTGCTGCTATTGATGAGATAGTTTGTTCAGAACTTTCACTATCTGCATCAAACTCTGAGAAAGAGTCCTCTCCTATAAGGGCGATGGGGAGATCTTCTTGATTAAAGTCACCTTGGTTCAAATGTCGATTTCTTGATCTAGTGTATTAAAAAATACCTTCACTGGATGCATGAATTCGATCCAAGTATTACTGACTGGGATTGCGGGATGTACTACGTCTTGGACGTTTCCCACCCCAGTGCCTTGAGAAGTCATATTGATAGAAGCATATAATAGCTCGTCTTCATCTTCTATTATATGTTCGGGAGTTGAAGTATAGTTCAGACAATCGAAGACAGATTGTCGAGCTGATTGACAGTAACAGTTGATGATGACTTCATGAAGGTAGTAGCGATTTGAAAAGTGATTTAAAGGTGAAGGAGATATTCCTGCAACCTCCCATCTTTGTGTAAGATCTTTCCGAAGATCAGTTACCACTACAGGACGAGAAGAGGTCGGAGGGACATATTCCTTAATGATATTAGGAACATATCTCCTATTCTTCAGATGTTTAGTTCCCTGAGGGTATAAAGATGTACTCAACTCATTAGCATAAGTGGTTGGGTCCTTCTTTTCAAACTTTGGCTTCTGGTACAGATTGGCCTTTGGCATAGGGTTCTTATGTTTCACCAAAGTTGATACTGGTTGATGCCTATTGAGATAAGCGCATAAATCAGAAAATTCTGCTCCAGGTGTCTATATTTGTGATACCCTCAATTTTCCTTGCTTAGATCTTAAAATTTGCAAGGTGGGAAGATCTTGACTAGACCCCGTAGGGGTAGGTAAGATGCCCCTTTGATCAGTATTCTTTCCGATATCAGAGATCCGAAGACCTCTGCTTAAAGGAATAGAATCTGATGTGTCTTCCTCTGAGTCATAGACCAGAAAAGTTTGAGAAAAGACCAAAAGATGCTTTCCTTTATTTTGTAGAGGGTTAGCTAAGAAGCGTTCCCCTTTGTTTTGTTGTGAGACCATTTTAGACACAGATTGCGCCAATTGAGAAAATGTCAAAGGACACTTCCTTTTGTTCTGTCTAGTTTTGGCACTAGAACATTGATTCTCTAAGTTTAGAACTTGAGAATTAGAAGAGGGAATGGCCAAAAGACTAGTTCCCTTGAGTTGCGCCAGAGTAGTAGACTGCGCCTGAGTTACTGATTGCTTGGGTTGCGCCATAGTCCTACGGGCTACTGGTTGTAGCCTAGCAATATAGGCTACTGGTTGCACCTTGGCAGCAATATAGGTAGACTGTGCCTCAGTAACAGTCTGAATCGACTGCGCCTTGGCAGTAAAGAGAGTGGTGGACTGTGCGCGGGCAGCAGGAAGAGTGGATTGTGCCCTGGCAACAAAAATAGGCTGTGTCGGAGCCAGTGAGGCGGATTGTACCTTAGCCACTGAGCATTCAAGTTGCGCCTGGACAACAGCAACTACAGGAGACTTAGGAGTCGATACAGTCCTTTTCTTGGCGATAGCCACAGTGCGCTTGTTGCTCTTAGTGTTAATCATATCCTCGTAGGCTGTCTGGTTGACTTGAACAACCAGAGTCTTCTGCGTCTTGCCGATCGATGCAGTATCATATTGAGTTGTCACCTTCTCGTCGGAGGCGAAAGCCGTCCCCAACAGAGTCGCCATTTTGTTTGTAAAAATAAAAAGTTTATTCCAAACTTATAAAAGAATAGTACAAAGTATAATAAATTCTGAGGAAGTACAACTGTAAGAATCTGATCAGAAGACGATTACGTTGTCCCTTGGACTATGTGAACTTGAAGACTGTAGCCTCTGGAGAATGCATCAACAATTTTGTAAGAGTTCTTGAACTCTGTGCGTATGTATCTGATGCTTTAATAATGATTGGAAACTCTATTTATGGAGTTCCGAAAATAACTGTTTTAGCCGTTATTCTGATGTGCGCGAGGCTGGATTGTGCCACATTAGGTTGCGCCAACCTCCTATTGTGCCAACTTTTATTCAGTTATAAGTCATGTACTAACAGTATTTAGATGCGTGGCATCATGTGATTGAGATGCGCGTGGTCGTGTACAGGATAGTAGACACGTCTTGAGAGATTAGTGGAATGTGCGCCACGTCATCCTGCTTTAAAAATAAAAATTGTCTCAACTTTATCAGGTTGCGCGAGCTCCAGTCAATGAGTAAAACTGTGCCTGATTGAGCTGTGCCTAGACACGTGGCAGCTTTTGAGCATAAGTTATTCAGATTACGCCCAGGCGCAACTAAGGATTTTGTCTGGATTGCGCCTAGGCACAACTTACAAAGCGTACATGACAGCGGTCAACCAACTCTCCTCGAGCGGCATAATTCGCGAGATTCGAAGAAATTTTCCTCGTTCATTGTGGTGTCAGTTGTCAATGCTGTCAGGTAATGATGGCTATGAAATGTCAGACGCCACGCAGATTTTGGCGTAATAAGACTGGGCACAGTCTGATATATGGCACATCCTGTACAATGGCGCAGCTTGTTCTCTAAGCTTCATATCAGTGGAGCAACTTGATTTTTGGGGTGCAACTTGATCACCGGTTAGTAGGTTCATGGCGCAATTTGATTTTTAGGCCCTACACACGCTTCGAATCGCCAAGGAACTCCGTGCCTCGACGCGTCCAAGCGAGATCCGCGCTACGAGCTTCTACCTGTGCATGCACATGGAAACTGTGTGGATGTCAGTACTCAACTATACTGGTGGAGTGAGCTCCTCGCCCACCCATACAAAATTGACATGTTCATTTACTTTGTACAACTTAATCCCTTTTTGATTATCTTACTAGTCTTGCCTTAGGTTCCATTTTAGAATAAGACGTCTCGGCCTATACTTGGCAACACAACGATAGGGTCGTGCTATATTCTATTCATGGCTTCAACATATTCGAGGCAGTGCCTCGCTGGGCAGAAACTTACGCAACTCGGCCGTGCCAAGACTTTCACTTATTTTACGTGCCTCAAGACCATTCTCGTGCCAACGACGTCAATGGGACGACTCGTGCAGGTCGTGCCAATACACTTGTTTATGCCTAAATCTCGAGGCCATGCCTCCCAAGGATCAATCTGACTTAACCAACTTGTCTTACGACCCTTCCTAACTTAACTCGAGATGGTGCCACATTCATGCCGAAGCACGTGTCCTTGCTATAGCCAACTCTTAGGCTCCAGAATGGTGCTGCAACCGTGTACACCTAACTCATGCCGCTTCAAGGTTAGCGCTTGCTATAAGCGTAACTTGATAACCCAACTCATAACTTGCTAGTACTCGACGCAATCCAAAGGCATACATGCGGATAGTCGCTCTTGCCGACACATCTATATGAGTGGTCACTAGCAATGTCAAGCTATCCTGGATCTTTTGCATACGGTGACCATTCGCGTGGAAAGGTACGAGCTCCCACCGAATGACCCACAACCTATATTGTAACGGTTTACTTCAACGAGTCGTACCGTCGATGAAGGTCGTACAATATCTGTAATTCCTCCTAGGCCGACACGAACCCGGCGCCCCGGGATCGCTCGAAGAATTTTGCCCTTGTGCGTAAGTTGTCTAATGACCATGCAAGACTCCAACTCGATCTATCAAGTCCTTCCTTAACCATGACCATGCTTTCCATCTTTCTATCGAGACTCCCAAGTAGCGGGACCGATCTCGTATGATTCTTTATCGAGACTCCCAAGTAGCGAGACCGATCTCGTGTGCTTCCTTATCAAGGCATAGCGAGACTCCCAAGTAGTGGAACCGATCTCGTATGCGAGACTTATCGAGACTCCCAAGTAGCGATACTGATCTCGTGTGCTTCCTTATCAAGACTTAGCGAGACTCCCAAGTAGCGGGACCGATCTCTTGTGCGAGACTTATCGAGACTCCAAAGTAGCGGGACTGATCTCGTGAACAAGACTTATCGATCAAGACTTAGCAAGACTCCCAAGTAGCGGGACCGATCTCGTGAACACGACTTATCGAGACTTAGCGAGACTCCCAAGTAGCAGGACCGATCTCGTGTGCGAGACTTATCGAGACTCCCAAGTAGCGGGACCGATCTCGGCGATAACCAGTCGCATGGACTTCCTTTGTCCGTGGCATGCTATTCACTAAATCGATTGTAGCTCGTGCCTTAGACAGACTTTGTTCTCCAGGCGACGCTATCGCTCAAGTCATATACTTTATACGACGAGCCTTGTTCTCGAGGGACTACGGGACTTGACAACCGCAGATAGAGCGGGACAATGCTAGAAATGACTTAGATCGACCGGCATAACTTTGCCTAACTTATTTGCGCAACGACTTGACGAGCAAAGGCTACGCCAAAGCTTCTCATCGAGGGAATGTGTCGTGCACGCGTTCGACTTGAACAACAAGTTCTTGGGTACCTAGACTTAAGCCACAAGCCGTGTAATACGACTTAACCCACGGGACATACGAAGGCTATGCCAAGCCTTGGACGACGGGACCGTGCATGCTTTATCAAACATTCATGCGGATGACGCCTATGACTTAGGCTAATTCGAGTGTCATGGAAACTTAGCAACTTAGGCCAACTTCCTTCTCCCAAGCCACGGGACAAAGGATCGAGTGTCATTTTGAAAGCACGCTGAGCCGACTTCTAAGCAGACCGTGGGACCTTTTTCTATGTTCTATATATTTCGACCCGTCAGGATTATTCCCTTAGCTATGTGGATGCGTCTCTTTTATTATCAAGCCTAACTTGTGCAAGTTAAAAATATGCGAGTTATTATGTGAAGGCTAATATGTGGCAAGTTCATCGAAACTACCCCACCTGAGCGAAGAGTCGCCTCGACCGAGCGAGTCTTCGAGCAGCCGTTGCAAGACTAGGTCCCAATGTCGTCGGTATTTTGATTCCTCCGATTGACTTTACGAGACGGGGCATTACATCATACATCACTCAGAAAAAATTTCGTCCTCGAAACTAACTGAGTACTTACACTTAGACTACTTGATCCAAGAACTCTCGTACGCACTACGCCTATGCGCTTCTTCGATTCCGAGCCACGCTCGCAACTTAGGCCAACTTCCTTCTCCCAAGACACATGACGAAGGACCGAGTGTCATTTTGAAAGCACACTAAGCAAACTTCTAAGACGACCGTGGAACCTTTCCATGTTCTAACATATTTTGACCCGTCGGGATTATTCTCTTAGCTATGTGGATGCATCTATTTTATTATCAACCCTAACTTGTGCAAGTTAAAAACATACGATTTATTATGTGAAGGCAAAGATGAGGCAAGTTCACCGAAACTACCCTACCTGAGCGAGGAGTCGTCTCGATTGAGCGAGTCTTCGAGCAGCCGTTGCAAGGCTAAGTTCGAACGCCGTCGACATTTTGATTGATTGACTGAGCAGGACATGGCACTACATAGTAGCACCGGGAGTTCTGACCCCCCTGCCGCTATAGGAGACCTCAACCAGATTGAGCCTTCATATGCAAAGTGGCTGAAGGAGTGGTACATGCCTTAACGTAACTATGATCCCTGGCTGTAAGGATTCATTGGTTGTCTTAAAATCACCGTTTTCGGGAATATGAATAAAGTCAATGTCCCTATTTTGTTTTAGTATTTTTTTTCTGTCTTTTGAGATCCAAAGATGTAGTTTGTGTTTTGCTTCTTTTTGACGTCGATGTAATCCTTTATTCCTGCTTAGATGAAGAAATGAAGAACCTTTTGCTTTTGTTCATTCTTGTGATGAATCTGTGATTTTTTTGTGGACCTATCATCTTTCGTGCACCTTGATTTCTAGGTACAGATAATAAGTTGCTAAGGGAGAAAATTGACATATTTACTCAGAGGTAATGTGGACATGGTAAATACAGGTTAATAGTAGAGCTTTCCTACTCAGAGGTGATATGAACATGGTAAGAGTGAACTCTGTAGAGATGTATAGAACAACTCAGAAGTGATGTAAACGTGTATGTTCGATGATTGACGTACAACAACGCAGGAATTATTGTACGGAATATTTACTAAGAGGTAATGTGGACATAGTAAACATAGTAATGAGCATGATCCTACGTAGTATAGAATTCTGCTTTATAGGGTGTAGGAAAGCAACTCAGAGGTGATGTGGACATGGTTGTTCTCCTATTGGGGATGCAACGGAACAACTGGTTCCAGAAGCACTTGATTGTCAAAGAAAGGGAGTGAACTTGGTTATCAGGTTCACAAATTCCCTTACTGGAGAGAGAGAAGTACATTTTGAAGGATGTTAGGAGTAGTACTTCTTTAGAAACTTGTCGTTGATGGACATCATGAACAAGTTCCCATTAGGTTGGACGAGACGGTAAACACCATTTGAGTATACCGTCTCTATGATGAAGGGTCCTTCCCATTTGGGTTCGAACTTTCTCGATGTCCTGTGAGTCATCACCATCAGTCTCCTGACTGCCAGAACTAGGTCGCCTACTTGGAAAGTCCTCTGTTTGACTTTTCTGTTGAAAGCCTGTGAAATGTGGGCTTGATAAAGTTCGATGCGCTGTTGAGCAAAGAGGTATTTTTCATCCAACGCTTCCAACTCTTGCAGACGATGACGTTGATCGTCTTCTTTCGTCAGCTGGTTCGTGATTGCTACTCGGAGTGAGGGTATCTGTATCTCTAGAGGTAGTACTGCTTCGCTTATATAGACCAAAAAGAATGGTGTGTTCCCCGTCGGGGTCCGTACCGTCGTGCGATAGGCCCAAAGGCATTCACCGAGCATCTTGGCCCAGTCGCGCTTATTGGATGACACGACCTTTTTGAGTAGCTTGACGATGGTTTTATTAAAAGCTTCAGCCAATCCGTTTGCTGCCGGATTGTAGGCGGTTGATGCCACATTCTGAATACGATTCTTGTTGCAGAATCTACTGAACGCATGGCTGATGAATTGTGGACCGTTGTCGTGAATGATCCTCCGGGGTACCCTAAAATGGTAGATGACGTGATGCTTGATGAAGCTGATCACCTTTGAGCTTTTCATCTCTATTAATGGTACTGCTTCTGCCCATATAGAGAAGTAGTCGTTGATTGTTATGATAAAGCGGTGTCCCCTGGATGAGGGATGGGTGATAGATCCCACTATGTCCATGCCCCAGGCTTCAAATAGCCAAGAGGCGACCGTAGAATGTAGAGGCTCTGACGGTCTGTGGATGAAGTCGGCGTGTAGTAGGCAAGCACGACATTTTTTTGCATACTCGACAGCATCAGCCATCATGGTCGTCCAGTAATAGTCTATACGTCAAAGTCGATCATGTAGCTTAGGACATGGTTGATGGCCTCCGCATGTTCCGTCATGAGCTTCTCGAAGAGCTTCGGCTGCTTCTTCGTTTGGTAGACATCGGAGGAGAAGTCTATCGAAGGAGCGTCGGTACAAAATTTTAGTGGCCGTATCATAATAGAACCGGAGCGAACGCCTTCTGAATGAGACTGTTTCTTTTAGGTCCTCCGGGAGGATTCCGTAGATGGCAAAGTCGATGAACGAGATCCTCCAGTCTCTGACGTTGATGCTGGTGTCTGTATCCATGACATAAGTTGTCCGCATGTACAGATTGTTTCTGGGGTATACGAAATCCTGGCCTACTACTGTAATGAAGTGTTGCGTGCCGACCGGTGCTGCTAATGAGGCAGCGAGGCCGGCCAGAGCGTCAGCTTCTAAGTTTTGTAGCCGAGGCACATGTTCTATGAAGAATTTAGCAAAGATTGAGATGATGTCCAACGCTGCTTTGTGATAAGAGATCAGGTCTTCATGGCGGACCTCGTATTATTCTCGAACTTGATTGATGACAAGCTTCGAGTCGCTGTAAGACTCGAGGTATTCTACCGCCATCTGTTTTGCTAACTGGAGTCCCATGATGAGGGCATTATACTCTACAATATTGTTGAAGTACGACTCTGAAAGGGAATAGGTACACTGGATGACCAATTTATCGGAAGAGATCAGGACTACCCCTACTCCTTTGATGATCTAGCCTTTGGGGCCTGTTCTTGAAGGGCCGTCGAAGAACATCCGCCAGACGGGATTTTCTTCGATAATGTTTGATTCTCGTACTTCATTTGGAATGTCTTCATAGAGTCTAGATGATTCCGAAATTGGATGCGCGACTAGAAAGTCGGCCAGTGCTTGGCCCTTGACAGCTTTTTACGGAATGAATACCATGTCATATGGTGTCAATAGTATCGCCCAAGTAGCTAACCGGAGTTTAGCGCTCCCGGCTTTGTCATGAGGACTCTGAGCGGGTTGATTCGGGAGATGACGTGAATGTTTGCCATTGATTGTAAAAGAACAGAACAATTATCGGAGGACTGAACTTAGACTCACAATACAAACTCGCTCGTACAAAGAAAGCCTAGGGACGAAAACCTAGGTACAGCAGACTAAGTACGATTGTTTATTTTTGATTCTGGGGGATGACGATAGAGGCTCGGGAAAGCGACGGCCGCTCTGCCTTACTCCTTGGACGATCAGTATGCAGCCTTGGCTCGGGGAAGATCTGCTCGACGTTGATGAAGAAATGCTCTTCTTGCTCTCCTCGAATTGCTCTCCTGGCTTCTCTCTCTGTGATTATCAAGAAGAAAGGGGGAAGCTCTCTCTGTGTAGATCTCTCTCTTCTTATTTTTTTATTCTTTTGTTGCCGACCTCTCTTCTCTTCTTTTTCTTTTTCAAGGGAATAATGCTGGCTATTTATAATAGTGGGGGGTGATCATTAGGGTTTGCTAATGATTATCTGTTTGGAATGTCGGTGCTTCTTCATTCTATCTGAACCCTTGATCCTGATTATAGTGAATCTCGGCCATTAACGCGGATAGCATCGTATCTCATGAGCAATTAATGCTAGCTGCTTTAAATCCTCGTGATTGATTATGCCAATGTCTGATTGCTCGCCACGTGTCCCATTAGCTTGATGATAAATGATATGCCCTGATCTCAGTAATTATGACGATGATGTCAAATATATTTGTTGAGATTCGGTTAAATCTCTTATTGATCCCATGCCACGTGTCTTAATTGTGAGTCCTGTCAGAGCCGCATCGGATTGACGATCCTCGAACCGCAGAGAGATACTCTTTGTAAGCCGCATAGGACGATGCTTCATCGAGCCGCATATGCATAATCTTTGTGAGCCGCATGAGCTGGCGTTGTATTGGGTCGCAGGGAATGTGTTCCCAGGGAGCCGCATGAGCTAGCGTTGTATCGGGCCGCAGGGAATGTATTCCCAGGGAGCCGCATGAGCTAGCGTTGTATCGAACCGCATGGAACGGGTTCTCAGGGAGCCGCATATGACTGATTGCCACGTGGCAATCTGGGACTTTTGACGGATTTGGTCAGAGATTTTCTTCTTTTCCCGAGGAGTCAGTCATTATGGCAAGACCATTATGAAACTTTATGTCAGGGTCGCCACAGTGAATCGTGCTGGAGCAATAAATGAGGCCACTCCTCAAACGACCAGCTGTAGGGAAGGATCACACATGGTGCCCATCGAGCCGCATATGCTTTGCTGAACCGCATACGCTCCCGAGCCGTATGCGATTGAGAGTCTTCTTTGAACCGCATAGGGCCGCTCCTGTGTGGGCCGCATAAGCTTCTTACTCAGAGCCGCATGGATCATTATTCTAATATTTTCCATGCTTCTACAGGACCCCCTTCAAATTTTTCAATTTGTAAAAATTGGAATACTTTGAACAAGAAGCATGGCTCCGTTCATGCCGCATAAGATTTTTCTGTCTGCCTGAGCTTCCTAGCCGCATAAGTGCCTTAGCCGCATAAATTCATCTGGCCGCATAAACTTATTGCCACGTGTCCTGATCACGTGTGAAAATCTTCATTAAGTGTCCTTGATTTGATTTAACGTCGCCTTTTGGGGGAGGATCCCAAGAGTCGGTTTTGCCTTGACCGAAGCGTTTTGCCTTTATTCTTTGGGGGCGGTGCGTAATCCGAGGCATACTCCGAGACGTCCGTTCGTTTTGTGGGTCTCTTTTGCCTATAAATAGGAGTCTTCTAGTCTCTTGGGGCTTTTCTTTACCTTCTCTCTTTGCTCTGAATCTCTATTTGCCGTCTTTGCTCTTCGTCTTCTTCCTTTAGCAACCGACAATGGCTCCCAAGAAAGCTGCAGCATCGAAGGCCGCCTCATCTTCTGCGGCAGCGAAGGGCAAGAAAGCCGCGTCTTCATCGACTGCGGCGACGAACATGGCGGCTCCTCCGTTGACTGACGTACCCACTTTTCACCCTGACGTCCACCCGCCTATCGCTGGTAAGGGTCCCTTAATATGAACTGCCACGGCTACGCCGCATATTTTATGCGCGAGCCTATATTCCAAAGCACACTGTGTGTCCGACTCATGCTTGGGCCGCATAGGGTATGACCCAAGTTTGAGCCGCATGAAAGTGGTTGCGTAACTACTTCTTTAACAGGGCCGCATAAGCTCATCCTCGCTGGACTGCATAAGCTCATCCTTGCAGGGCCGCATAAACGTTTTCGAGCCGAACATACTCCTTTCGGATCGCATAAGTTCCTCCGTACTGAGTCGCATGAGTTTCCTTCGAACGGAACCATATGAGTTTATTCGTACTGGACCGCATGGGCTCTTTCAAACTGAGCCGCATAGGCTCATTTGAACTGACCTGTATAAACCGAGCCGCACTTATGCTGAGCCGCATAAGCATCATGTGTTTTTGCGTTTCAGCTATCATTTTGACCTTGTTTCTTTTGCCTTTCTTCAGTGACTCTGCCCGTGAATCCTGCTGGGGAACTTATGGTAGGCTCGCGTCAGTTTGCCTCGGGCGTTCATCGGGATGACTTAGTTTGTCAAGTGTCCGAACAGCTACTTGTTGATGAACCTTTGGAGCGACTAAATGCGATCAGGGTTCAATCCTTTCAGTTCCTTGTTGATATGATAAGCTCTGGACAATCTGACGGGAAGTATCTGAAACCGGTCTTCCTCTTGGGGGATGCGTTGGTTGTAGAAAACTCCCGAGTGTTGGATGTTTCGAAGAGTTGGGATTTTGACCTGGACGGGATGCCGATTCACATCCCTATTATGAAGCGCTATTTCCCTTTCGAGTGGTTCAATATGATCGTTCTGGATAGGCAGATGCCGGACACCCTCACTCCAACCAGACCGGGGATGTTTGTTGGTAATATCCGTTATAACAGAGCCACTGGGTCAGTGCGCGCAGTCAAAGATCCGGCCAGTCGGTCCGTGATGGGGTTAGTTCCAGGTACCTTCATCAACACCCCTGGTCCTAACTTTTCATTCTTCCAGGCTGATACCTTCCTGAGTCAGCTTGCTCGCAAAGGGTCCTATCCTATTGGTAGGTTGGTCCTGCCGAGCTGGTTACACCCCATTCCTTCGTGGGCTAATCTGTCCTCATGGATCCTACGAAAGTATGAAGAGTTTTTGCGGGGAGTCAACCTTTATGAAGCTATACGGGGTACCAGCCACGGGTTGCCCGTTAATAAGCTACTGTTCATGGCCCTTTTGGAGATGTACAATCATCGAACGGGGACCTTTTTTACTCCTGTTGGAGAATTAGGGCTCGCTCTTCACGAGATGTATGCTGTCTCCAAGCTCCCCTGGGGGGATGAACCCTTCGAAGTGTATACGCCGACGAATGAGGAGCTCCAAGATTTGGATCAGCAATTCCCCGGTTTCGTCACCGTGTATCAAGAATTATTGTGCCATCATAGCACCTGTCACCGGACGACTATCCAGAAAATGACAGCTCGGAGGGGGACTCTCCCCATATTAAATCTTGGGTTGCATATCTTTTCAAATTTAGCACGGCTGGCCGGGTTACTTCCCGAGATCGTTTTAACTCCTAAAGAAGTGGAGGTCTTGATGTCGACTGCCAGGAGATCGAAGTCTCAAAGTGACAGGTTCGGGAGCCAGATTGACTCCTTTAGCTACTTTCGTTATGGTACTCGGCGGTTGTCAGAGAAGGCACTCTTGGCCGGATTTCTAATGGTGTGGCTGCGCAACTGCGTGGTCTCAGGAGGGGCAGGCTCTATTGAGAGGATCAGTCGCCACTTCATTCTTCCTGCCGTGAAGTTGGCCTTTAGGGTCAGGCTGGCCCTCCTTCCTGCCATGGTGTGCAGTATTCAACATGGTCTTCGCGCCTTCTCGTCCAAGGTCATTGCTCGTGACGTGGCAATGGATTTTGAACGTGTATAATTGCCTTACCATTACTTGCTGGGATGGCTATTGCTGCATTATCAATCCTTGATGAGACCCGGGACGGGAGATGGCGTTACAGGTGATGACGCGTTTCTTTTCAAGTATCACCACCAGCCTTGGGAATATAGTACCATGCCGGCGTGTCGGAGGATGCTGGCGAGGGTGGATGGGTACAATTTCTTCGTATCCGTTCCTCGTTTCACTGATCAAGAGGTGAGGAGTGTTCATGTTGATGGGGTCGGACCTCCTCATTTCTTGCCTGAAAAGATGCGTTTTTGGCTGCGCAACATTCGCCCGGCGCATCTAGTTTACCGAAATCACAATACTGTGTATTTGGAGCCCTACTTGCCTAGTAGGTTTGCCCGTCAATTTGGGTATAGTCAGCTATTCCTCGGGCGCCCCAGTTCTCACCTGGGATTTGAAGGCAGCATCCTTGATGGTATCAGAGCATGGAGCTACTATGACACCTGTCATACTCGGACTAGCTTCTTGGTCCTTGCCGCAAATGTGATGGATGAAATCCTGCATATGGCAGCCCTGTATCATGTCACGGCGAATCCTCCTCCCCTCGATTTTGACTTGAGGACTAGCTTCATTGTGGGCACTCGCCTAGCGGAGAAGGTTATGACGTCGAGAGCAAAGAAGAAAGGGACGAATAGGGTTCCTTCGTCCGATTCCGAATCCTTCGACACAATTGAGGAAGATAATGAGCGGGACGGCGAAGACTCCTTTCCTTCGGGTGATAGGATAATGGCGGGTCAGCCTCCCGTTATGGCGGCTGAGATGGCGACGGAACAACCGTCGGCCGTTTTTGACGAAGCAGTAGGCCCGTTACCGTCTGCGTCGGAGGAGGTACGGCTAGATCTATCGCCCGCCATGCCTGGTCCTTCGCGTAAGCGGGGCAGGAATGAGCCTACCGGCGGAGGGGTAATTTTTTCTGTAAAGAGAGCGGCTGTCGGTCCCCGTAGGCTGCTTATTAAGGAGAAGGGTGAGGGTATAGACGATGTTCCGGAGGTAAGTCCAAGTCGGAGTTATATCTTTGTTATAGCTTTCTTTCCTCTCGGGGATATGACTTGATCATTTTTCTTTGTAGGCGTCTGATGAACCAGGCTCTCCTGAACCATCTGCTGCCTCAGTAGTTGATCCGACCCTTGCCGCTTTGATCAGCGACATGTGTGCCGCGGTCCTCTCTACGGGGGCTCTCTCAGCGGCGGCTAAGGACTCCCAAGCTGTTGAGGCCCCAGCCCGGGGTGACAAAAGTTTCCTTGGGCCCGTCTCCGAGATTTCCGAACTTCAGCGAGATGACGCCATCCTCGGTGCATCCCCTCCCGAGGATGCAAGGGCGGATGAGTCTTTTATTCCTGACTCGGGTCAAGTCGATTCATGGTTGCCTTGGCCGTGCAGGTCCTGACCCTTTATCTCCTGCCGTTGATGTTCTTGGGGAAGGCCCGGTCTACCGTGATCAGGGGGAAAGAAGCATTTCCTCTCCTTCGTCATCGCATGTTGAGGGACATCCTGCCAGCTCTGGGCATATGGGGATGGAGTTGGTGCTGGCCCCGACCTCATCTTCGACTGCTTATACGGCTCCGGAGATTGACTTCTCGGCCCTGTCGAGCATCCAAATTCTGCGGGCCGCTGAAGAGGAATTGACCGATGTTCAAGCGTCCTTCCGTGCGGAGTTGGTTTCTCTTGTGGCAGGAGCGGCAGATTCCGTCGTGTCTTCTTCCGTGCTACCAGCCACACTCCCGTTGACACAGGTTTCCTCGGAGGCTCTGAACGAGGTGACGCAGGATGTGGTTGACAGCTTCTATCACCACTTAGGGAGGGGTGTAAACGCTGCCGTGGAACGGGGGGGTCCCTTTTTCTCTGTCTCTACGGGGAGCTCGGGGCCAAATTGACACTCTGAGGGGTCTTCCTGGCGGGCTGGGGTTAGCAGCGCTCCTGGAGCCTAAGTTGACAGAGGCTGATCAGCTTGTGACCCAACTGCTGGCAGTGCGGCAGGCTGGCTTGCCCGCCGCGACTGAACGGAAGCGGAGCTTCCTGGTCGCTGCTAGGGACAGGATTAAGCTCGCTCGAGAAACTGCCGGACCGGCTGTGCAAGAGGACCTTGACAAGTTCTCCGTCTCTTATGACCGACTGGGTCGTCGGAGTCAGGCTTGTAGAGCCCGGAAAGAATCTGCCTCTCGTGGAGTAGCTGATACGAAGGAGCGGATTCTCGCACTCCAGAAGGAGTTGGCCTTCTTAGAGTCAGAGCGGGAGGCTGCTCGTGCAGAACAAGAGTTGATTGCTCGAGAGGCCGAGAGGATTTCCCGATCCTCTGTCAACCTGGAGCGGGCCTTCAAGAAGTTTGAGGACAACTGGCGAGCCCATGCTCATCTGGAGGATGCGGCGGTGTTGAATCAGGAAGCGGAGCGCCGAGCCAGACAGAAGCTTGAGCGGTCGGTTGCCTTAATAAAGGACCGTCTTACGGCGTTATGTGTTCCAGAGCAGTGATCGGCTTTCTGTCTTCTTCTTCTTCTCTCTTTCTCTCTTTTTTTATTAATTTTTTTTTTGCGAGGGGGTGTGATCCCTGCTGATGTAGCCCTTTGATTTTTGAATAAATGAGCATGTTTCAACTTATCTTTTCTTTCTTGTACTTGGGTGTTTATGGAATTTGGACTTGCTGGGGGATTTATTTATGGACCTGTTATCCTAGGCGTACCTTGGTTTTAGGTACGGATAACAGTTTAGATAGGATGTCCGGGACAGCCACGGTAAAGTGGTCATGGATGTTCTCGGTACTGGGAGAAGGAATACCGTAGAGCAGCTGGGCTCCCGGGGCATGGTAAGATGGTGGATTTATGCTAAAAAGCTTAGCGAATGGATATTTGTGGACCTATTACCCTTGGCGTATCCTAGTTCAGGATGCGGATAATGGGGTGAAAGGGAACCGATCACATTTGCTCAGAGGTTATGATGACATGGCAAACATGAAGGTTTTATAGTAAAATCTTCCTACTCAGCGGTAATGAGAACATGGCAGGAGAGACTTTACGGAAGCTATTTGTGGTCAACAGAGGACATTTGTGGTCAACAGAGGACATTTGTGGTCAACAGAGGACATTTGTGGTCAACAGGAGACATTTGTGGACCTATTATCCTTGTCGTACTCCGGTTGTGGGTACAGACAATAGGTTAAAAGAGGACCGACATACTTGCTCAGAGGTAATGTGGACATGGCAAATATGACGATTTCTTCGACGGAGCCTTCCCACTCAGAGGTAGTGAGGACATGGCAGGAGTGGGCTCAATGAAGATTGGGTACATAGAACGACTCAGAGGTAGGAGAACGTGGAAGTTCTATGCGAGGGGGCGGTTTGTTTTTGGTGGAAGTGAAGACGACTCGGAGGTAATGAGGACATGGTCGTTTCGGAAATTGGTGGATCGACTACCCTTTTTGTGCACTGGGAGTGCGGGTAGTGAATCCTGAGGGAGGATCTCTGCCAGGAAGAAAGTTCAGAGGTATAATCATACTTGACTTACTATCTGAAAGAGTGACCGAAATGTAAGTTCAGAGGTACCAGCTGGTACATAACTTGGTAATTTGGACTATTGAGGGAGTGGGAGTTCAGCGACACCAGCGGGTGCATGGCTCGATAATCTGAAATAGGGTGGATGAGAGTTCAGTGGTACTAAAGGGGTACATGACTCGATAATCTGGAGAATGATGGATGAGAGTTTAGTGGTACTAAAGGGGTACATGACTCGATAATCTGGAGAATGATATTCAAACATAGTATTTCTTCAGGAACTTGCCGTTGACGGGCAACATGAGCAAATCTCCGTTCTGCTTAGCGAGGCGATAGGCGCCGTTGGAGAACACGGTCTCGATGACAAATGGACCTTTCCATTTTGGCTGGAACTTACCGGTGGTCTTGTGAGCCATGACCATCGGCCTCCGGACTGCCAGAACAAGATCGCCCACTTGGAATGTTCTGATTTTAACTTTCTTGTTGAAGGCTCCTGAGATGCGTGCTTGGTATAGCTCGATCCTTTGCTGAGCTAGGAGGCGCTTTTTATCTAAAGCCTCCAACTCTTGTAGTCGTCGTCGGTAGTTATCATCCGTCGTCAATTGATAAGTGAGGGCGACATGGAGTGAGGGGATCTGAGTCTCCAAAGGGAGGACTGCCTCGCTCCCGTACACCAGAGAGAATGGTGTATTCCCGGTGGCTGTTCGAACCGTGGTGCGATAAGCCCATAAGCACTCGCCGAGCTTCTCGTTCCAGTCGCATTTGTTGGAGGAGACGAACTTCTTGAGGAGTTTGATGATTGTTTTGTTGAATGCCTCTGCCAATCCGTTTGCTGCCGGGTTGTATGGTGTCGAAGCGACATTCTGGATGCGGTGCTTATCGCAGAATCGGTAGAATGCATGGCTTATAAACTGTGGACCATTATCATGGATGATCCTTTGGGGCAGTCCAAAGCGGTAAATGACGTGGTGCTTCAGAAAGCTGATTACGTTCGAAGTCTTAACTTCGGCGAGTGGGACAGCTTCTGCCCACTTTGAAAAGTAATCAGTGATCGCCAGTATGAAGCGATGTCCTCGGGAGGAAGGTGGGGTGATTGGACCAATGATATCCATTTCCCATACTTCGAATGGCCAGGACGCCACTGTCGGATGTAGGAATTCGGATGGTTGGTGAATGAAGTCTGCGTGGACTTGGCAGGTCTTGTATTTTCGGGCATAATCTATTGCATCAGCCACCATCGTGGGCCAGTAGTAGCCCATCCGACGAAGGCGGTCTTGCAGCTTAGGGCCAGGCTGATGGGCCCCGCAGACACCGTCATGAGCCTCTCGTACGGCTTCTTTAGCTTCTGCGTTCGACAAGCATCGAAGTAGTAATCCGTCGTAGGAGTGGCGATACAGCATTTTCGTCTCTGTATCGTAGAAGAATCTGAGAGAACACCGTCTGATAGAAGTAGCCTCCTTCGGGTTCTCGGGCAGGATGTCGTAGACCACGAAGTCTATGAATGGTTGTCTCCAGTCTGGCGCTTCGTCGATCATCTGAGCAGAATAACTTGCCATGGCTTGAACGTTGTTCTTGGGACAGACCAGTTCGTGGCCTATTACGTCAACCGAATGATGAGCTTGGTTCGGCACTGCTAAGGAAGCGGCAAGGCCTGCTAGGGCATCGGCTTCGATATTTTGGAGTCTGGGGACGTGCTCGATGAAGAATCCCTCGAATGATGAGATAATGTTGATCGCAATTTGATGGTAGGGGATCATGTCTTCATGGCGAACCTCGTATGAGCCCCTGATCTGATTGACGATTAGTTGGGAGTCGCCGTATGCTTCAAGGTATTCTACCCCCAGCTCTTTTGTAAGTTGGAGGCCAATGACCAGAGCATTATATTTGGCCACATTGTTGGAGCAGGGTTCCGTGAGGGAGTAGGCGCGATTGATCACCAGCCCAGTAGGAGAAATTAATACCACTCCGACCTCGACGACGATGTTTTCCTTGGGTCCGGTCCTTGAGGCGCCATCGAAGAACATTCGCCATATGTTGTCGTGGGTGGCTGTATTCGAATCGGCGACCTCGTCTGGGATCTCTTCATAGATTCTGGATGACTCCGATCCTGGGTGGGCTGCCAAAAAGTCTGCTAGGGCTTGACCCTTAATAGCCTTTTGCGGGACAAAGATCATATGATAGGAGGACAGCAATATTGCCCATGTGGCGAGGCGAGAGCTGAGGGCCCCTGGTTTAGTCATGAGGACTCTGAGGGGGTTGACTCGCGAGATCACATGTATGGTTTGTCCTGTGACATAGTGCCGCGTCTTTTGAATAGCGAATACCGGGGCGAGACACTCCTTCTCTACGGCGGTGTATCGATGTTCTGGCCCGATCATCATTCGGCTGAGATAATATATGGCCTGCTCGTGGCCTGCATCGTTATTTTGTGCTAGTAGGGCACCAAGGGAGTGTTCCATTGCTCGTACGTAGAGCAGAAATGGTTTTTCGGGGACCGGGGCCACCAGGACTGGGGGATTCGACAAATATTCTTTGATGTCGTCGAAAGCACGCTGGCATTCCTCGTCCCATACGAATGAGACTCCCTTCTTCATGAGGTGTGTGAACGGTCGGCATCGCCCGGAGAGGTTGGAAATGAACCTCCTGATGTAAGCTAGCCTCCCTTGGAGGCCTCTGAGTTCGCGAAGATTTTTCGGGGGACCCATCTCCATGATTGCCTTCGTCTTCTCAGGGTCTACATGGATGCCCCGTGCCGTGATGATGAAGCCTAAGAATTTCCCGCTGGATACGCCCAAGAATGATTTTGTAGGGTTCATCTTCAGGTTGTGGGCTCTCATCAGGTCGAATACCGTTCTCAGGTCTTGCAGATGATCTTCCTTATGGCGACTCTTGACGGCGATATCGTCGACATAGCATTCTACTGTTTTGCGTAAATGTTCTCGAAAAATGGTACTCATGGCCCGCTGATATGTAGCGCCAGCATTCTTCAGACCGAATGGCATGACTGTGTAGCAGTATGTACCAATCGGCGTTCGGAATGATGTGTGCTTTTCGTCGTCGGGAGACATCTTGATTTGATTATACCCCGAGAATCCATCCATGAATGACATACGTTCAAAGCCGCATGTGTTGTCGATCATGATGTCTGTAATGGGGAGGGGAAACTCGTCCTTCGGACATGCCTCATTCAGATTACGGAAGTCGATGCAGATTCGGATCTTCCCATTTTTCTTAAGGACCGACACTATGTTGGCGACCCAGTCAGGATGTTGCTCTTCACGAATGAAGTCGCTGGCTATTAGCTTGTTGACTTCGGCTTCAATTGCGTTCATGACGCCTGGGCGGAAGCGTCGTTGTTGCTGCTTGACTGGCTTTGCATTTGGCCGTATGTTGAGTTTGTGAAGAGCGATATCGGGGTCTAGCCCCGGCATATCCTCGTAACTCCACGCGAATACGTCGATATATTCTCTGACAAGTTTCAGCAGCGATTCTCGTTCTTCGTTTGTCAGGCTTTTACTGATAAAGATCGGTTTTGGAGAAGATTCGCTGCCGAGATCCACTTGTATGACCTCATCTTCAGTAGGAGGTTCTCTCAGTTCGAACCGCTTTTCCCATTGTGCGTCTAATTGCTGGGCCCATGGCTCTAGCTCAAGGATTTCGGGGATGTCTTCGTCTTCTTCGTAAGCATCGGTGAATGCCATGTTGACTGACATGACTTGTCTGAACACATCTCCGATGCTGGTATCTGAGTCGGAAGTCGGTGATCCGGTTGAATGTGACTGCCAGTCGCATTCTTTATCTGAGCTTTCAGGGGTCGTAGTAGGCGTTACATACCCTAAACCGCATCGGGTTTTGTTATAGTAGTTCCGTGGTTTTCCCGCCGGGGCTGGCGTCTTTAAAGGTAATCGTCGTCCAGTGCCGTAGTTCAGTCCTGACGTTGTCTCTAGATCATACCCCTGTTTCTGCATGAGATATTTGGATTGGGGGCTATAGAGATACAGAGACAGTCTTCCAGCATCTGACCCGAAGTCGACTTCTTCCATAGTGAGGGGATGTGGGTTGTTCGTCCGGCCGAAGATGATCGGGTGGTCCCCTCCCTCGACTATTCGGTAAGTGTCTTCTACTGGAGTAAGTCGGATGGCGGTGTACACGTTTGTCACCTGTGTATGTAGGTGAGTGCCTATACCGTGTTCCATAGCATACATTGTACATAGCTTATTGAGCTCGGTGTAGTTCAAAGATAACCCTTTATTGATGAAGTAAGGTATCTTTTCTAGAGGGATTACATCATCTGCGGAAGGGGTATCGAAGTGGGCAGCCACATACTTGGCTAGCTCTGGTTCCTCTTCAGCTACCCCCTGTGTGAATAAAGATTGAGAGGACGTCCTGGTCAGCTTGATCTTCAGAGGTTCAACTGACGGAGCAGAGCGTGGGGTTGTCGGTAGACTAGCAACCCCCAGTCTGGTAATCGATATGGAGCAAGGAGTGGCTGGTTCGCTAGAAGTTTCAGACCTTGTATCGGGATGATGACCTTTCTTGGGAAGGCGTATTGTCAGTGGCCTATCAGAGGGATTGAGTTTCTCCGTTTGGGGTTGAACGACTCTTGGTAGTCTGATGGTAAGTGGCCCCGTTGTGGGTCTCGGCACCTGGCCGGACCTTGGCAGCCGGATTCTCATCTGTTCTTCTTGTGCGGAGAGACTAATTGTGTCCTTACGCAGAGTGGCCGTAAGGGGTACGGAATTGCCCGATTTGCGAGCCTGAAGGTGGATCGTTAGAGGTTCTTCTGATCCTGTAACCGTCTTGTTGTGAGCTTGCACATCTTCTTCGACCAGATGCTTCTTTGATTTTTCGTACAGACAGGAGTCTGAGTAATAAGATTCGACCCCCTTGAAGGGATCGATATCGGCAAACTCTGTCCTCACGAAGCTGTGCTTATCGACATATTTGAAGCACTGGTGTAGCGTGGAAGGCACGATCATGTAATCGTGTATCCAAGGCCGCCCCAGAAGGATATTGTAAGAAGTGTCGGCATCTATGACATAACAGGTGACTTCTGATTGGAGATCGTCGATCTGACACTTCAAACGGATCTTCCCTATTGGGTAGCTCCTGCCCGAATTGAAACCGCTAATGGCGGTGCTTGTAGGTGTCAGGCGATGCATCGAAATGCGAAGATGATGTAGCAGACCCTTCGGAATGATGCTTATAGAGGACCCACGATCAATGTACATTCGGTCCACCTTTACGTCGCCGATGTATCCAGTGTAGTATAGCGGGCGATCATGCAGGTTAGTTTTGATGAGCATATCTTGCGGAGAGAAGACGATATGGGGCATTGCTCCCGTACACGCACTATCTTAGAGCTCTGCAGGTTGGTTATCTCCCGTGAGGTTGACCTGAGCCAAGTATGCGTCGGCATTTTGGAGCGCCTCACTTAAAGCCGTGCGGACATCCTTTGAGAGCCTGAGGAGTTCATATAAAGACAATTTGGCCGGGGTATTAGCTAATTGCGCTAAGATGTCGAAGTTATAGGGCCTCTCCAGCCCCTGAGGTGTCTCCTTCCGGAGGGACTTGTCGAAGCGAGTCTCCTTCGGCCTAGGCTTGTCGGTCGTCGAAGGCTAAGCCGGTCCCGGAGCATCATTGGTAGTGGGCGGATGATCATCAGTCGCGTTTTCGGTCACCGGTTGGGCTTGTGTTCCAGATCGAGTAGTGACGGCCGAGACTTCCTCTTCTTCCGTCGAGGCAGTGCGGCAGGATCTGACTTTTTCACTTTTCCTTTTATAAGGTGGAGAGGGCTGGGTTACCTCGTGGACTAGGTCCGGATGGACCCACATGATTTCCTCTCGTGATGTGGTGAGGGGTACTAGACCAGCGGCTTGATCGCGAGCAGGCGGCAGATTAGCAATCTCTATTGTTGCCAGAGGGATGGGTATAACCCCATCCTGAGTCTCTGTTGGAGGGAAGCTGCCAAATTGTACGGACACCATGTTGGCTGCCACGGTTACCTCTTCGAAATCGATGGCCAGGGCGTTCGAATCGATGAGGTTTTGGATATACCGTTTCAGTTGGTAGCAGTCGTGTGTAGCATGATGGACGTAGCGATGGTAATGGCAGAACTTTGGGTTCTCCAGATCAGTCGGCCGAGGCTCCCGTCTTGGTGGAGGAAGCTGAATCCTATCTCCTTATATAAGCATGTCCAAGAT
The DNA here is from genome assembly GCA_029216955.1 of Iris pallida. NCBI lineage: Eukaryota > Viridiplantae > Streptophyta > Magnoliopsida > Asparagales > Iridaceae > Iris > Iris pallida. Next base: position 2,236,075 of record JANAVB010002198.1, read on the forward strand.
AGGCTTGACGTGACCGTCTTCAAAGGAATAAGTGATTTGAGGCCATTGTTTGTCTGCTGGCTGTGGCTCGGGCTTCTGGGCTGTATCGGTCACCATAGCCTGCTTGCCTTTGTTGTTCCGGTTGTTGGAGGGGCTACCCCCATTGTCGTTGCTGGTGTTGGGACGCTTGCTCTTGTTCTCTCCCTCCGAGATATGCAACCCAGTTGGCGAGCCTTCTTCAATCGTTCTTCAGCACTTGTAGCACTGATGATAAAAGCCTTCCAGTCCTTGAACTGACTTTCGCCCATCCAGAGACTAATTGTTGGAAGTAGTCTCTTTTGGCAAATTTCAATCAAGGAAGAATCCGGGTTGCCAGATGGTAACTTCATTGCGGTTTGACGAAACCGCTCAATGTAATTTCTCGTCAGTTCTTTCTCTCCTTGAACGACGTCCATGAGGGTAGACATCGTCACGTCCTGTCCTACCTCATAGAACCTCTCCAAGAACAAGCGTTTGAAGCCAGCGAAGGAGTGGATGCAATTGTCTGGCAGGTTGCGGTACCAATCGAAGGCGACTCCTTCCAATGCCCCAATGAATAACCGCGTGAGGATAGCGTCATCATGGGGCAGATGGTCGGTAGTGACCTCAAAGTAAGTGATGTATCGACTTGCTGAAGTCTTGCCATCATATGGGTTGATATTGAACGGCTTATATCTTGGCAGAAAGGAAACATCCCTCCATTCAGCAGGATATGGTTGCCGTATTCTGAGGTCTTGAGAGTTTTCTCAGGCGTGGAACATTGCTCGGAGCTCCTGAACCTCTCTTTTTACTTCTCGGGCTTCATCTGTCGCGGTAGGGGCCGTTATCTCGGGAGGATTATTGCCCTGGTTTGGCGCCGCTGAATTTGAATCTACGTTGATTGCGGGACCCGTGCTTGTCTGGCCAGGTGTCACTCCCTGCAGAGTAGGAAGTACCGCTTTGATCTCGTCTACCGACTTGACCAAGGCATACAATATGGCCTCCAAAGTGTCGATGCGCTGGCGATCGCTGGAACCGCCTTGATTGCTGTCTGTCATGAATACCGTCTTCACATAAGGAGTGACGGAGGGAGTGGTGGAGGATGTACCCTCCGAGTCGTACCCATGTGTCAAGAAATCATCTGGATATGTGGGGATGTTCTCTTCAGGTTCGGACTCGGAAGGAACACTACCCCCAGCTTCGGAGCTTGCTTCGTCTAGCGAATCATGGATGTCCTCGGGGATATCAGCATCTATTGTACCCGATGGAAGGGTTGTTTCTTGGGGTTCGTCTCCTTGAAACATTGGATTATTGTGGACGTTCGGAGGAGTACTACCCCCAGCTCCTACGACCCCCAGGGTCGGGGACGATGAGCCTCCTGTTGCAGCAGATTTTGTCTTCGAACGGGTGTGTTGGTATACTCCGGTGGAGGGTAACCGTTTAGCCGACAACTTCTTAGCTGTAGTGGCTGATATCTTTGGACTGGAGATGCTTGTCTTCCTCCCTCTCCCCTCGGCGGGGACCTTCTGAGCGGAATTGCAGGAGACAACAGGAGGTGCCTCATCTTCTGAGTTCGGGTGCTGTAGTCTGTGGAAGACGGACGGACGATCTTCCGTCACTGCCGCATTGTTGTAGCAGCAGTTGACAATGATCTGGGTGCAGTGACGTCCATGTGAGGATTCTTTACACGTCGAGGCCCCTTCTCTTTTCTTGCGCTTGTGGAGGATCGCCTCACGCAGGTCAGAGGAACCACTCTGTCCGTTCGCCGTCGGGGATTGGACTTGAGCGGTTCTGTACAACTTCCCATCAGAGGCCCGTGTGATAATCAGCGGGACGCCCTGATAGTCAGAGGTTGGGGCAGCTGTCTGGACTTGATGAGCCCGCGCTGCCCTAGACTTCTTCTTTCTAGCACTTGTGGGTGCATAATAGGAAGAGTCCAAGTTGAACATCACAGAGTCTGGCTTATCATCCAGAGAGTCATCAGGGTTCGGACCGTACGAGAGACGGTCGAAAACTGATCGAGAGGAGCATGGAGCAGATGCTATGCGGCTGGGAGCGGAAACCGTGCAGGCTGTCTGCATACGGTTGTCTCCTGTCGTCGGACGAGTTCTTATGCGGCTAGGGGTCACGACCGTGCAGGCTGGCCGCATGCGGTTGGCATTTGTGGCCGCATGGGTTTTCTGCAAACGATTGACTTTACTGGCCGTATGAGTCTCATCCATGCTGTCGGGAACTGTAGTCGCATAAGTTATGCGGCTGACAAAGGTAGCTGCATGAGTTTTCTTCATACGGTTGGCGGATGTAGCCGCATGGGCTTTCTTCTTACGGCTGATACACTTTTGCGGTTCGGTCCGCGTAGAGTCCCTCTTTGTCCCTGCAAGTCCAGCATCATAATATTTTCTTCTGCCGGACTTGGGGACAGCAGAGTTGTCTACGATCTGAAGTGGGACCGCAGGAGAATCTTTCTCGCCGTCTTGAGCAGCAGAGGGCATCCCATCGAGGGCTTGAGGAGGAACAAATGACTTCGGTCTCTATTCTTTACGAGCCTTCGTGGTGCGGGTGCGCTTCTGGGCCGGGCCAGCGCTGCCTTCAGAGAGCATCTCTTCGAACGCCTGTTGGTCGAAGCGGACGACCATCTTCTTTTGTGTGGAGCCAAGTTTGGCTGCATCTGATTGCGTCACCAACTCCTCAGCCGTGGAGAAGTTAGTCCCCAGCAGAGTCGCCATCGTGTTTGCCATTGATTGTAAAAGAACAGAACAATTATCGGAGGACTGAACTTAGACTCACAATACAAACTCGCTCGTACAAAGAAAGCCTAGGGACGAAAACCTAGGTACAGCAGACTAAGTACGATTGTTTATTTTTGATTCTGGGGGGTGACGATAGAGGCTCGGGAAAGCGACGGCCGCTCTGCCTTACTCCTTGGACGATCAGTATGCAGCCTTGGCTCGGGGAAGATCTGCTCGACGTTGATGAAGAAATGCTCTTCTTGCTCTCCTCGGATTGCTCTCCTGGCTTCTCTCTCTCTGTGATTATCAAGAAGAAAGGGGGAGCTCTCTCTGTGTAGATCTCTCTCTTCTTATTTTTTTATTCTTTTGTTGCCGACCTCTCTTCTCTTCTTTTTCTTTTTCAAGGGAATAATGCTGGCTATTTATAATAGTGGGGGGTGATCATTAGGGTTTGCTAATGATTATCTGTTTGGAATGTCGGCGCTCCTTCATTCTATCTGAACCCTTGATCCTGATTATAGTGAATCTCGGCCATTAACGCGGATAGCATCGTATCTCATGAGCAATTAATGCTAGCTGCTTTAAATCCTCGTGATTGATTATGCCAATGTCTGATTGCTCGTCACGTGTCCCATTAGCTTGATGATAAATGATATGCCCTGATCTCAGTAATTATGACGATGATGTCAAATATATTTGTTGAGATTCGGTTAAATCTCTTATTGATCCCATGCCACGTGTCTTAATTGTGAGTCCTGTCAGAGCCGCTTCGGATTGACGATCCTCGAACCGCAGAGAGATACTCTTTGTAAGCCGCATAGGATGATGCTTCATCGAGCCGCATATGCGTAATCTTTATGAGCCGCATGAGCTGGCGTTGTATTGGGCCGCAGGGAATGTGTTCCCAGGGAGCCGCATGAGCTAGCGTTGTATCAGGCCGCAGGGAATGTATTCCCAGGGAGCCGCATGAGCTAGCATTGTATCGAACCGCGTGGAACGGGTTCTCAGGGAGCCGCATATGACTGATTGCCACGTGGCAATCTGGGACTTCTGACGGATTTGGTCAGAGATTTTCTTCTTTTCCCGAGGAGTCAGTCATTATGGCAAGACCATTATGAAACTTTATGTCAGGGCCGCCACAGTGAATCGTGCTGGAGCAATAAATGAGGCCACTCCTCAAACGACCAGCTGTAGGGAAGGATCACACATCGCGTCCATCGAGCCGCATATGCCTTGCTGAACCGCATACGCTCCCGAACCGCATACGATTGAGAGTCTTCTTTGAACCGCATAGGGCTGCTCCTGTGTGGGCCGCATAAGCTTCTTACTCAGAGCCGCATGGATCATTATTCTAATATTTTCCATGCTTCTACAGTGAATTATCTGTCCTGAAACATAATGGCGAGTCTTCTGGATGGCGAACACCAAAACTAGATACTCCTTTTCGACGAGGTTGTACCAGTGTTCGGGTCCGATTATTGTCCTGCTGAGGTAGTAGATGGCTTGTTCGTGGCCCTCATCATTGTTCTGGGCCAACAAAGCGCCAAAGGAATGTTCCATTGTACGGACATAGAGTAGAAATGGTTTGCCTACGACGGGTGCCACCAAGACTGGGGGGCTCATCAGATAAGCTTTGATATTGTCGAAAGCTTTCTGATATTCTTCTGTCCAGATATAGGAGACTATCTTCTTCATGAGCTTGGTGAAGGGCTGGCATTTCCCGAAAAGGTTTGCAATAACCCTTCGAATGTATGCGAGACGTTCCTGTAGGCCTCGAAGTTCTCTAAGATTCTTCGGAGGGTCGATGGCAAGGATGGCTTTAGTCTTCTCGGGATCGACATGTATGCCTTTTGCAGTGATAATGAAGCCCAAGAACTTTCCACTGGAAACCCCAAGGAAGGATTTGGCGGGGTTCATCTTGAGCTGATGTGCCCGCATGAGATCAAAGACTGTCTTCAGATCTTGTAGGTGATCGCCTCGAAGACGGCTCTTGACGATGACATCGTCAACATAGCATTCGACTATTTTACGGAGGTGCTGGCGGAAGATGGTGCTCATAACTCTTTGGTATGTAGCACCTGCATTCTTCAGGCCAAAGGGCATTACTGTGTAGCAGTAAACCCCCTTCGGAGTCCTGAATGCGTGCTTTTCGTCGTCTAGGACATCTTGATTTAGTTGTAGCCCGAGTACCCGTCCATGAAGGATATGCACTCGAAGCCATATGTATTGTCGATCATTACGTCGGTGATCTGGAGTGGAAACTCGTCCTTCGTGTAAGCCCACTTCCCGATTTTATTTTGATTATGATTTATTTTTTTGGTCACTAAGGGTTGTACCTAAGCTCATAAGGGAGCTATGTATTATATTGTGGTTATATGGCCCTTAGATAGTTATATGAACACTTTTTAGCTAATTTATATTTAATATGAATTTTATATAATTTTTAGATATTTATTTCATTAAATTTTATATATTTTTAAGGCTTCTAATATTTATTATGAGGCCACTTGGGACTAATATGAGGTAAATTATTTTTATTTATATTCTAGGAGGTTAGATATATTTTTTGTAATTTTCTACAATTGTTTAGGAATTTTTAGGATTTTATTTGAGTTTATTTGGCCTTAGAATGATTTTTAAATCATTTTTTGAAAATTAATTATCCTGTCATACCCAGTCAGCGCTGGCCGGGCCCACCTGTTAGCCATTGCAGCGCCCAGTCAGTGCTGACTGTACCCGCCATATATATATATATATATATATATATATATATATATATATATATATATATATATATATATAATCGCTGAACAGTAAACCCTAATTTAATTCTGGCCGATTTTGAGGAAACTTGTTCCAAGGAGACCCCCGACTTCCCGAGGCGATTGCGGACAACTCCAACCTCCTTTTTGCGTGCCCTTTTTTTGTTGGATTCGTATTGAGGTATACTTTTTGAATATCTTATTTATTTTTATTATCTCTGAACCTTAATTTCTGTAAACTTCATAGAGTGTCGGTTGTCCGAAACTTGACACATTTCGGTGTTTTCAAGATTCCAGAAGAACCGAAAATCAAAATCACGAACCGTTTAAAGTTTCAAAAAGCTAACACAGAGCTCTACGACATATATATATATTTTTTTTCCAGAATTAATTCGTTCATATAGTATTTTAGTTATTCTGTTGAACTCAGAATTGATCGATGAATCACCGTTTTGGTCACGATTAGCCATAACGGCGATATCTTTTGACCAAAATGTGAATTTGCGACATGGTTGATTCCAGCGCACTCGTAGCACTAAAATCTACCAAGGTGCACTTTCAAAATCTTGAGTTCACGACGTTTGACTAGATAGTCAATGGTATATCTCGATTTGTATGCCATGGTTTCCAAAATTGGAAACATGACTTTTTATGGCCAAACTTGCATGTTTAGATTATATTATTAGGTTAATTTAGGATTTTTAAGTAATTTATTTCAGAAGTAACTATTATTAGATTAGTAACCTATTAGCCACTTATTCTATGAATTTAGAACTAGAATATTAGAATTGACTTGTGGTTTTCATGCATGGTTCATGGTATGATGTATATTATAGGTTGACAGCTTCTAGATTGGCAATCCCCTCATCATCGACTTGTAACTTTGGTTTGTGCAAGGATTCAGGCAAGTACAGTATTATATTATATTTTAGTTCATTATAACATTTTTTCTATCATTTTCTTGTTTGATATCCCGTTGAGACATTACTTGATATTTTGTTGAGATTTGATTATGACACCATAGTTATTGTATCCTTTCTAGTGTATCATTGATCGTTATTGATTGTTAGAGAGTCGGGAGGGAAAATACTCGGTAAGTACATGAACAAACCTAAATATTTTGATTGTGGATAGCTAAGTCATACACCCACGTATGAGTTAGCTATACCCTATTATTGTGGATAGCCATCGTATGATGTGCCGTATAGCCCAGCCGTTCACGTATTAAAAGGTATTTCACACACATAGTTGTTCCTATTTTTCCTTTATCTAGTTGATATCTTGTTAGTTCACATCTTGATAGTTTATATTTTACCAGTTCATATCTTGTTAGTTCATACTTTGCAAGTTACATCTTTCTAGTTTATATCTTGTTAGCTCATTTCTTGCTAGTTCTTTATATACCCTTTGCCATCGTTGTTTCTCGTTGTTCTAACTTATTTTGGACTAACAACATTAATTGCAATATGGTTGCACTCTGCTCCTTTTCTGACTGGATCGTTGTTATAGGTGAGGTTGATGTGCCTACTCTTACACTATGGACCATACGGGGGGAGATAGAGACTCGAAGGCCAAACCATAGAAGACTAGTTAGATGTGTGGTAGTTTTCCATAATTATAAAAGCTTATTTTCTTCTTCAAATGTAAACTTCTAATTTTTGTAAAGTTGATTTAGTTGTTATGAATGAGCAGTTAGTATTTATGAGCATTTTGTTTATTGCTGGCTAGACAGCGTACTACCGTCGATACTGCAGCGTAGACTGAGCTTGGACACGTCTCGTATCCGAAAAGTGGGTACGGGTCGTGACACTTCGGGCAAGTCGAGTTGAGGTCTCGGAAGTCAATGCAGACCCGGATCTTCCCATTCTTCTTGGTGACGGGGACGACGTTGGCTACCTACTCCGGATGTTGCTCTTCGCGAATAAACTTGCTGCCCAGGAGTTTATCTACTTCTTTTTTAATAGCGTCCATAATGTTGGGACATAAGCGTCGTTGTTGCTGCTTAACGGGCTTAGCGTTAGGTAAGATATTAAGCTTGTGCATTGCGACTTGTGGGTCGAGTCCCGGCATGTCTTCGTAACTCCAGGCGAAGACGTCGATGTTTGCCATAAAATATAAAAGAACAGAACAATTATCGGAGGACTGGACTTTTACTTTACAATACAAACTTGCTTGTACAAAGAAAGCATAGGGACGAAAACCTAGGTACAATAATCTAAGTATAATTATTTATTTTAGATTCTGGGGGGTGACGGTAGAGGCTCGGAAAAGCGACGGCAGCTCTGCCTTACTCCTTGGACGATCGGATGCAGCCTTGGCTCCGGGGAAGAAATGCTCTCAGGATGCTCTCTGTGTGCCTTTTCCTCTCTGCTCTCTCTCTTTAAGTCTCTCCAGGTGCTCTGGTGCTCTTCGGAAAAAACCAAAGTCCTCTTTTGCAAGGGAATGGCACCTTGCTATTTATAAGAGTGAGATGCGATCATTAGGGTTTGCCAATGATTGCCTCTTTGATAAGTCGGCGGTTAAGGATCAATTAATCTGGGCCATTAATTCTGATTGTAGCAAATCTAGGCCATTAATGTGGATTGCATCAAATCTCTGTGGGCAATTAATGATGGTTGTCATAAATCCTCATGATTTGTTATGCCAAGCTCGGATCTCCCGCCACGTGTTCTATTTGCTTGATTGCAAATGATCTGATTTGATCCCAGTAATTATGAAGATGGCACTAAATCTGGTTGTTGGGATTCGTTGATGAATCTTGATTGATTTGATGCCACGTGTCCTACTATTATTATGCTGCTAGCTGTAGGGACACGGGAAAAACTAATCTTCTGCCACGTGTCTTAACCGCGAGCCACTTAGGAAATCTGAGCCGCATGAGGATTGTTCCCTACTGAGCCGCATAAAGCTGGCCATGTGTCAAAGATGCTTGGGCGTGGCCTATGAACATTTGAGCCGCATGGAGATGGTCCCCTACTGAGCCGCATAAGGCTGGCCACGTGTCAAGGCTGCTTGGACGTGGCCTCTGAACGTTTGAGCCGCATGGAGATGGTTCCCATGATCTGAGCCGCATGAGCATAGGCGACCGCATGATGGGTGGCTTCTCAGTGAGCCGCATGAAGATAGTCCTCGTGAGCCGCATGGGGTAGCCTCTGCCTGAGCCGCATGGGGTGGCCTCTGCCTAAGCCGCAGGCGACTGGCCACGTGTCAAGGCCGTATGAAGGATTGTGTCAGAGATTTCCTTCATTTCCCTAGGAGTCTGCCATTATGACAGAGTCATCATTGCAGCTTTACGTCAGAGCCGTCAGTTCTCCTTTATGTCAGAGCATTAAATAGGGCCTTTGCTTAATGGCCAATTGTAGAAGCGAACCGCAGAAGGCCACGTGGTGTTACTTGAGCCGCATGACCAAGTTGGTGACTTTTGAACCGCATGATGCTCTTGAGCCGCATAAAGCTCGTCTGTTTTTGAACCACATGGGTTTTCCTGTTCTGAGCCGCATGGGCAATCATGTTCTTTTCCATGCTTCTACAAGACCCCCTTCAAAGTTTTCAATTTGCAAAATTGAAATACTTTGAATAAGAAGCATGGCCATGTGAAAGTTCTTCGGACCGCATGGATATCTCAGCCGCATGACCTCCTCAGCCACATGGATTTCTGAGCCGCATGGCCTCCTCAGCCGCATGGCCTTCTGAGCCGCATAGATTTCCTAGCCGCTTGGGCTCCCTGCCACGTGTGTGTGTCATTAATTGCCTTTAATTCGTTTTAGAGCCGTCTTTTGGGGGAATCCCAAGGGTCGGTTCATTAAATCTTTGGATTTTATGCCCTGGGTGAATCTCCTTTATGAGAGAGGGGGCAAAATCCGAGGAGTCGGTTCTGTTTTGCCTGCGGCACACGACCCGAAGCGGTTATTGGTCTACGTGTCCACCCTTCTTTTGTCCTCCTATAAATAAGAGAAATTTAGAGAAGAAATCTCTTTACTCTCTCCTTCAATTCAAGCCTTTCTTGCCCTAACTGTCACCCTCTTCTCCGATCACTGATGGCTCCCAAGAAGACTGTTGTGGCGAAGGGTAAGAAGGCGGCGTCTTCGTCGGCTGCAGCGGCGAAGGGCAAGAAAGCTGCTTCTACTTCGACTGCGACGATGAATGATAATGTGGCCGCTCCTCCGCTTGCCACCGTGCCCACAGTTTACCCCGACGTCCACCCCCTATTGCTGGTAAGGACGCTGTGTGAGCTTAAAACCCTAACTGTTGTGGCTACGTCGCATGCTTTATGCACGAGCCTTCATCTTCATGTGTACCGCATGTACGTCTCATGTTCGAGCTGCATGGGGTATGCTCCATGTCTGAGCCGCATGGGGTATGCTCCATGTCCAAGCCGCATGAGAATAAGCACTTCACCAACGGGGCCGCATAAGCTGCACTGGGCCGCATAGACTCGTACGAATTTATTTGTCGCATGAGCCGCATGAACTTTATCCGAATTCTGAGAGCCATATGAGAGCACTGCCGCATGAACCTTGGCTGGACGGAGCCACATAAGTGTTTTTCTGAGTTGGGCCGCATGAGGCTCCATTAAGTTGGAGCCGCATAAGCTTGAAAACACCAATCAGTTCTCTTTGTCCCTTTTTTTAACTTATTTCTTTTGTCTTCTCTTTTCAGTAAATTTTCCAGTTAATGCTGCGGGGGAACCTCTGGTGGGTCATGCTCAAGCCGCCATGGGCTACAAGTACGACCAGATAGTTCAGTATGTGTCAGACCAGCTTCATAGTGACGAGCCTTTGACGAGGTTGAATGCCCTCAAGAACCAACCCTTCTACTTCCTATGTGCCATGATAAATTCGGAGAAATTAGAAGGGGAATACCTGAAACCTGCGTTCTTCTTCGGAGATGCTTTGACTGTGAAGAACAGTCAAGTTCTGGATGTATCGGAGAACTGGAGCTTTATTTCTAACGGGATGGCGACCCGTATCCCTCAAATGGAGCGTCACTTTCCACTATCTTGGTTTAATATGCTCCCGCTGGACAGGAAGATGGAAGAGTCTTTCACCCCTACCCGGAATGGGATGTTTGTGGGCGACATCCATTACAACAACAACATGAAGTCAGTATGTGCGGGTAAGGTGCATGCCAGCCGTTATGTAATGGGATTGGCCCCGGGTACTTTTTTGAATGTGCCGGGTCCCAATTTCACGTTTCTTCAGCCGACACTTTTCTGAACCAACTTGCTCGGAAAGGCTCCTATCCGTTTGGCCGGTTGGCGCTCCCAAGTTGGATACACCCCATCCTCTCATGGATCAATCTGTCTATATGGATCTCACGAAAGTATGAGACTTTTCTGCATGAGATTGGTCTTTATTACGCTATTCGAGGCACCAGCCACGGCTTACCTGTAACAAGAAATTATTCATGGCTTTGCTGGAGATGTACAACCGCCATACAGGAACCTTCTATACTCATGTAGGGGAAATGGGGCTTGCACTCCATGAGATGCATATGGTTTCCAAGCTTTCTTGGGGGGATGAAGCTTTTGAGGTATAGACTCCTACGAATGAGGAGTTCGAAGAGCTGGACGAACGGTATCCTAGTTTCGTGGCTATTTATCAGGAGATATTGTGCCACTATAGCACGTGCCAGCAGATAGCCAAGAAGGATAGCAGCTCGAAAGGGAATGCTCCCCATACTAAGGATTGGGTAAGCTATCTCTTCTCGACGGAAGCCTCATGCCGAGTTACTTCCCGAAGTCCTCAATCCCGGAAGGCAGTTCATGCCTTGGTGTCGTCGGCCAAGAGGGTAACCACCAACAGTGACAGATTTGGGAGTCAAACTGACTCTTTTGGTTATTTTTATCCGGATACCCAAGAGCTGTGAGAGAAGGCGCACTTGGTCGGATTCTTGTTGGTATGGCTGCGGAATCGCGTAGTCTCGGGAGGAGCTGGTTCTATTGAGAGGATCAGCCGTAATTTTATCCTTCCTGCTGTGAAGCTAGTTTTTAGAGTCAAACTAGCTCTCCTTCCGGCCATGGTGTGCAGCATACACCATGGCCTCCGTACTTTTACATCCAAGGTTATTGCCCGCGATGTGACAAAAGACTTTGAACGGACTGAGCTGCCCTATCATTATCTGATGGGGTGGCTATTAATGCACTGCCGGTCTTTGATGAGACCGGGTTCTGAAGATGGCGTGATTGCTGATGACACTTTTATCTTTCGTTATCGCAACGAGCCTTGGGAGTACGATACCATGCGTGCCTGCCGGATGGCGCTGGCGAGAGCAGATAGGTACGACTTTTTTGTATCCGTCCCTCGTTTTACTGCTGAGGAAATAGCGGACGTACATCTCGACGGTATTGGGCCTCCTCAACTTCTAGACGGCTAGATGCTTCTGTGGTTGCGTAACATCCGCCCCGCCCACCTGGTATACCGCAACCGTAACGCTGTCTTCCTGGAACCTTACCTGTCCAGCAGGTTTGCTCGCCAGTTTGGATACAACCAACTTTTTTTGGACAGTCCCAGCTCTTGTCTGGGTTTTGAAGGTAGCCTCCTTGACGGTGTCAGGGCATGGCATTACTATGATATGTTCCATACCCGTGCCACTTTCTCGGTTCCAGCTATTGAGGCATCGGTAGAGATTTTTTATATGACGGCCTGGTACCATGTCATGGCAAATAAGCTCTCCATCGGTTTTAACCCGGGTACCAGTTTTATTGTTGGTACTGGCCTGGACGAGAAGCCCCAGGGGGCCAAGATGAGAAAGAAGAAGAAAAATAGAGTCGAAGTGCCAGACTTGGACTCCACCACTGCGGATGATGAGGACGACGAGCGTGATGCAGATAACTCTTCTTTTCCGGTGGACGATGTTGGAGCGGATCAGCAGCCTGTTTCGTTAAATAAGATGGTGGTGGATCAGCCACCCGTCGCACCTGGTCCTGTACGAAAGCGTAGCATACAAATCTTTCCTGTTGGCGGTATTCCTCACTCCCAAAAATTGGCTGCGACCAGATGTCGCAGGCTAACCATAAGGGAGAGAAGTAAGGAGGTCGATCCCGCTTCAGAGGTAAAGCGAGTTACTACCATCTTTATTCAGTTCTTCTTTTCTTCTAGTTCTGATCTTAATCATTTTCCTTCCCTCCCGTAGGTGTCAGAAGAAGAGGAATCTCAAGTTGCCGAGGTCGTGACTCGAGATGACGGGGGCTCCGATGAACCTGTCCCCGAAATTGCTGAATTTTATGAAGATGGCGATGATTGAGTCGTACCTCCTTCCGGGGTGGCTGGGACAGAAGAGCCAGCCGAATTTAACTTGGAGGTCGCAGGTGAGGAGACCACCTCAGCTGCGAGCGAGCTGCAGCTTCCATGCTCCTCCCCTGGTAAGATAAGCCGAATCTTAACTTGTGAGGAGGCCTATCTGCTCTATCATCACATCCTTCGGGTTACATCGATTGATTGTTGCTCTGGTTATACAGGTCCTGTCTCTCTAGTGCCGATGATGGACATTGTTGAGACAGGCTCTGCCGACGGGGCACTGGTGGAGAGGAGCGTACCCCTCCCCTTCCGACTCGTCTTGAGGGGCCTCCCGCTGGCTCGAGTTCAAAAAGTCAGGTGGCGGGACAGCCGGGGCAGGGGACAATGGTCCTTGCGTCCTCTTCTGCTCAGGCGGTTCCGAGAGTCGATCTCTCTGCCTTGCCGAGTGTCCAGACTCTTCGGGTGACGGAGGAAGAGTTAGCCGCTATCCGTGCATCGTTCCGCTCAAAATTTGTCTCATTGGTGGCAAGTTCTAGCGTGCCTCCTTCGACGTTGCCGGCCACGCTTTCTTTGACGCCGTCCTCTACAAAGGTTCTGGACGAAGCGTCATAGGACGTGGTTGACAGCTTTTATCGCCACGTGAAGAGGGGGGTAGCGGCTGCTGTGGAAAGAGGGACCTCTTTTATCTTGGCCCGGCAATGCGCCCAGGGTCATATTGATATCCTTAAGACTCTTCCTGGTGGGGCAGGGGTAGCTGCGCTTCTGGAGGCAAAATTGCTGGAGGCTGATCAGCTGGTGGCCCAGCTTCATGTGCTGCAGCAGGCTGATCTGTCTGCTGCTATAGATCAGGAGCACAGTTTTCTCATAGCTGCTGTAGAGAAGGTAAAGACTGCTTGGGATAAGACCAGGTCGGCCATACTGAAGGACCTCCGCGATCTGTCTGATCGATATGATCAGTTGAGCCGCGAGAGTAAAGATATTATGGCTCGAGAAGCGAGTGCCTCCCGTGGGGTCATTGACACGCGGAGCAGATCCTTGAGCTTCAGAGGAAGTTAGCTTTCCTGGAGTTTGAGCTTGAGGCTGCTCGCACCGAAAGGGGGCTAATTATCCAGGAGGCTGACAGAGTTAATCGAGCTTCTGCTGGCCTGGTGTTTTACTTAACAAAATGCCTGGAAATCAGATTTTGAAAATAAAACGAGAAAAAGTACACGAAGTACAAATTTGATTCTGGGAAGTATTGCTATGGAAGTCTGATCAGTAAATGATCACTTTGTTCCTTGGACCATACGATGATGATGAAGATCACTGCTAGAAGATGAACAATTGGAAGAACTAAGTCACCAGAAAGGTATCGACGCACTTGGGCACTGATGGCGAGGCCGAATGCTTTCCTGCTTTGCTTCACTCTGTTCTGGAAGAAAAGTTGAAGAAGAATGCTCCAAAAAATCACAGTCTCTGGGCTCTGATCTCTATGTATTCTCTCCTTTCTCTCTGTCTGTCTATATGAGAAAAATTAGTCTATTTATAGACTTGGCTTCTTGTGCGTAAAAACTCAGCTAAAGTTCCGTCTTTACGCTAACAACTGCCAACCATGACTGAAATCATCCTCTACATACGTTGACACGTGTCCCATCATTTCAATAAGAATAGGATGCACGTACACACGTTCTTCGAGATATGTGGCATGAAAGCCATGTAGGCAAACCTCGTTCTAAATTAGAATAGGACGTAAAAACAACCCAAATATACCCTTGTTTGCCATTAATTGTAAAAGTACAGAACAGTTTTACGGGAGGACTGAACTTAGACTCACAATACAAACTCGCTTGTACAAAAAAAGCCTAGGGACGAAAGCCTAGGTACAGCAGACTAAGTACAATTGTTTATTTTAGATTCTGGGAGGTGACGATAGAGGCTCGGGAAGGCGACGGCAGCCCTGCCTTACTCCTTGGACGATCGGTATGCAGCCTTGGCTCCAGAAGATTTGCTCGGCGTTGAAGAAATACTCTCTTTGCTCCCTCTCTGCTTTTTCCTCCAAGTCTTCTAATGCTCTCTGATCTCAAAAAGGGGTCTCTCTGGTCACACTCTCTCCATTGTGTATATTGCCAGGGAATGTATATCTTGTAAAGGAATGACACCTTGCTATTTATAGGAATGGGGTGTGATCATTAGGGTTGCCAATGATTGCTTCCTGGAGATGGCGGCGGCCTGTGGATTGGTCAATCTAGGTCATTCATTTTGATTGTGATGAATCTGGACCATTAAGTGTAGATTATACCAAATCTCATCAGCAATTAATGCTAATTGGAATAAATCTTCCTCATAATGATCTTCTGATGTCTGCGAATAAATTTGATTTATTCTCCTGCCACGTGTCCCAGATTATTGGGATTTGACCCAACCTCTGATTACAATAAATCTGAGAAATTGATCGACTTAGGACACGTGTCCTAGGAGCCACTGGGGGGATCTGAACCGCATGAAGATTGAGCCGCATAAGGTTTGGGCTGTATAAGGTTTGGGCCACGTGTCAGGGCTACTTGGGTAGTGGTCCCCCTTCGAACCTTTGAACCGTATGGAGATGATCATTGCGAGCCGCATAGGGATGCATCCGCCAGAGCCGCATGGAAATGGTCCTCTTGAGCCGTATGGGAAGGCCTCCGCTTGAGCCGCATGAGACTGTTTCGGCCTGAGCCGCATAGGACGACTTCATTCTGAACCGCATGGGAAGTCTTCGTTCGAGCCGCATAAGAACGCCCACGTGGCAAGGCCACGTGGCATTTTTATGGATCTCGGGGGATTGTGTCAGAGATCTCTTTCTCTTCCCTAGAGGTCTGTCATTATGACAGAGTCATAATTACCTCTCTTGTGTCAGGGCTGTCACTTTTTTCAGAGTTGTCAGCCGTCAAAGTAATTAATGCAGCATAGTGCGGAGGGGAACACTGTTACGCTATGTGTCTTCTGAGCCGCATGGTATGTCTTGGGCCGCATAGTCCCTTATGCCGTATGACTTTCTAAACCGCATGGGCTTTATGAGCCGCATGGGGTTTCCTAGCCGCATGGATCATTTTCCATGCTTCTACAAGACCCCCTTCAAAGTTTTCAATTTGCAAAATTGAAATACTTTGAATAAGAAGCATGGCCATGTGGAAACTCTTCTAGCCACATAGATGTCTTGGCCGCATGGAAGTTTCAGCCGCATAAACTTTTGAGCTGTAGAGTTGTTTCAGCCGCATGGATGGCTTAGTCGCAGAGACTTTTAAACCACAGGGATATCTCAGTCGCATAGTTCTTTGCCATGTCATTATGTCATGCATGCAAACCTTTTTAGGGCAGGATCCCAAAAGTTTCTGATCTTTAATTAGCTAGTCTGTATCGATAGCCGAAGAGTCGACTACTTTGTACGAGGCGTCGGTCTTGGTCCCCCTTTCTCTATAAATAGAAGGGTATTTGGAGGGATTTCTCTCTTAGACTCTTCTTGATTAAGATTTCTGTCTTGCTTTCTTCTTCTGACCGACAGACAACGATGGCACCTAGGACTTCTAAGGCAGTGAAGAAGGCTATGGCGAAGAGTAGGAAGTCGGCTTCGTCTTCAACTGCCGTACCTCCCGTTCGTCTTGACGTTCATGTTGTCGTCGAAGGTAAGGACTGTGTGGAAGATTGGGTGCTTTGAAACCCTAACAGATGCTACTCTGCTGTATTGCTTCGTGCATAATCATTTGATACGAGCTTCTCAAATTACATGGTCCGCATACACGTCCCATGAGCCGTATGGAATATATTCCATGTCCGAGCCGCATAAAAGTTATCTTAAACGGGCCGCATGAATACCTCTAAATATCTTCTGACTGTTTTAATCATTCATCATCACTATTTTTCGTCTTTTGGTTCTTGTAGTATCTCCACCGAATGCTGAGATTGCAGTGGTAGAGGAGCCGTCGCTCCCTGGCATCAATCAGGGGCCTCCCTCTGTTAAGGAGGAGGCGATGAAAGAAGAATCGGCGCCTAAGAGGGACGACATCCTCTCCACTATCGAGACTGCTGAGGGTGGTAGCGCTGGGAATTCTGATTCTCCTATTCCGGACGAGGATCTTCCTCAACTGTATGCTTCATATGTAAGGTGGTTGAAGGAGTTGTATACGCACTTCTGCAACTAGGGTTTTAAGGTTTCTCGTAAACGTCTATCTGTAGTCTTTGCTTTGTTTTGCTTTTCTTCTTGTCTGCATGAAGAACTTTCCTGTAACCGCATGGATGTAACCGATTTTTGAATGAATGGAATATATTTGCTTCACTCTTTTGCTGTATAATAATTATTTTATTGGGACATTTTGCATGGACCCATTGCCCCTAATGTACCCTGGTTTTGGATACGGGCAACAAGTTAAAGGGAACGAACATACTTACTCACAGGTACTAAGGACATGGTGAGTATGAGAGTTTCTTTGACGGAGCCTTCCCACTCAGAGGTAATGAGGATATGGCAGGAGTGGGCTCAATGAAGATGGGGTACATAGAACGACTCAGAGGTAATGAGGATATGGAAGTTCTATGTAGGGGGTGATTTGTTTTTGGTGGAAGTGAGACGACTCAGAGGTAACATCGACATGGTCGTTTTAGAAATTTGTGGATCGCTTATCCTTTTTGTGCACTGGAAGTATGGGTATTGGATCATGGGGAAGGATCTCTTCCAGTGAGAAAGTTCAGAGGTATGATCATACATGACTTACTATCTGAAAGAGTGACCGGGATGTGAGTTCAGAGGCACCAGCGGGCACATGACTCGATATTTGTGAAAGTGTGAGTTCAGTGGCACCAGCGGGCATATGACTCGATAATCTGGGATGTTGTGGACGTGAGTTCAGCGGCACGAGAGGGTACATGACTCGGGAATCTAGGAAAATTGTAAGGGTGAGTTCAGCGGTGCTAGCGGGCACGTGACTCAAAAATCTGGAAACTTGTGGATGTGAGTTCAGCGGTATCAGCGGGCACATGACTCAATGATTTAGAGAAGGGTAAGTATGAGTTCAGCGGTACCAGCGGGCACATGACTCAATGATCTGAAGAATGTCGTTTAGACATAGTATTTCTTCAGGAACTTGCCGTTGACGGGCAACATGAGTAAATCCCTATTCTGTTTTGCGAGGCGGTAGGCTCCGTTTGAGAATACGGCCTCAATGAAAAATGGGCCTTCCCATTTTGGCTGGAACTTGCCGGCGGTCTTGTGAGTCATGACCATCGGTCTCCGAACTGCCAGAACGAGATCGCCCACCTGGAATGTTCTGATCTTGAACTTTTTGTTGAACGCTCCGGAGATGCGTGCTTGGTATAGTTCGATCCTTTGCTGAGCTAGGAGGCATTTTTCATCTAAGGCCTCCAACTCTTGTAGTCGGCGTCGGTAGTTATCATCCGTCGTTAATTGATAAGTGAGGGCAACGCGGAGTGAGGGTATTTGAGTCTCTAATAGGAGAACTGCCTCACTCCCTTACACTAGGGAGAATGGTGTATTCCCGGTAGCAGTTCGAGCTGTAGTACGGTACGCCCATAAACATTCACCGAGCTTCTCGTTCCAGTCGCGTTTGTTAGAAGAGACAAATTTCTTGAGGAGTTTGATGATTATTTTGTTGAATGCCTCTGCCAACCCATTTGCTGCTGGGTTGTATGGTGTCGAAGCAAAATTCTGGATGCGGTGCTTATCGCAAAACTGATAGAAGACATGGCTTGCAAACTGCGGACTATTATCGTGGATGATTCTTCGGGACAGTCCAAAGCGATAGATGACGTGATGCTTGAGGAAGTTGATCACGTTCGAAGTTTTGACTTCTGCAAGTGGAACAGCTTCTTCCCATTTGGAGAAGTAATCCATGATCGCAAGTATGAAGCGATGTCCACGGGAGGAAAGTGGAGTAATTGGACCAATGATATCCATCCCCCATGCTTCGAAGGGCCAGGATGCTACTGTCGGATGTAGAAACTCGGATGGCTGGTGAATGAAGTCTGCATGGACTTGGCAGGCTTTGCACCTTCTTGCGTAATCTATCGCATCCGCTACCATCGTGGGCCAGTAGTAGCCCATTCGGCGAAGACGGTCCTGCAATTTAGGACCAGGCTAATGGGCCCCACAGACACCGTCATGCGCTTCTCGTACGGCTTCTTTAGCTTCTGCGTTTGATAGACACCGAAGCAATAATCCATCGTAGGATCGCCGATACAGCATTTTCGTCTCTGTATCGTAGAAGAATCTGAGGGAACGCCGTCTAATGGAGGTGGCCTCCTTTGGGTTCTCGGAGAGGATGTCGTAGACGACAAAGTCGATGAATGGTTGTCTCCAATCTGGGGTATCATCAATCGCCTGAGCAGAATAACTTGCCATGAATTGAACGTTGTTCTTGGGGCAGACCAGTTCATTGCCTATCACATCTACCGATTGATGGGTATGATTCGGCACTGCTAGGAAAGCGGCCAGGCCTGCTAAGGCATCGGCTTCGATATTTCGGAGTCTGGAGACGTGCTCGATGAAGAACCCCTCGAACGACGAGATGATGTCGATCGCTATTTGGTGATAGGGGATCATATCTTCATGGCAAACTTCGTATGAGCCCCGTATCTGATTGACGATTAACTGAGAATCGCCGTATGCTTCAAGATATTCTACCCCCAGCTCCTTTGCAAGTTGGAGGCCAATAACCAGAGCGTTGTACTCGACCACATTGTTAGAGCAGGGTTCCGTGAGAGAGTAGGCGCGATTGATCACCAATCCGAAAGGGGAGACTAGCACCACCCCAACTCCGACGACGATGTTGCCCTTGGGTCCTGTTCTTGAAGCACCGTCGAAGAACATCCGCCATATGTTATCGTGAGAGGCTGCATTCAAGTCGGTGACCTCATCTGGAATTTCTTCATATATCCTGGATGACTCTGTGCCCGGGTGGACTGCCAAAAAGTCTGCCAGGGCTTGACCTTTGACAGCCTTTTGCGGGATGAAGATCATATGATAAGGGGACAGCAATATTGCCCATGTAGCAAGGCGAGAGCTGAGTGCCCCCGGTTTAGTCATGAGGACCCTGAGAGGGTTGACTCGTGAGATCACATGTATTGTTTGTCCAGTGACATAGTGCCACGTCTTCTGAATGGAGAACACCAGGGCAAGACATTCCTTCTCCACATTGGTGCATCGGTGCTCTGGCCCAATCATCATTTGACTAAGGTAATATATAGCTTGCTCATGGCCTGCATCATTGTTTTGTGCCAGCAGAGCTCCGAGGGAATCCTCTATTGCTCATACGTAGAGCAGAAATGGTTTTCCAGCAACCGGAGCCACCAGGACTGGAGGATTTGACAAATATTCTTTGATGCTGTCGAAGGCACGATGGCATTCTTCGTCCCATACGAATGAGACACCTTTCTTCATGAGGTGGGTGAATGGTCGACATCGTCCGGAGAGGTTAGAGATGAATCTTTTGATGTAAGCTAGCCTCCCTTGAAGGCCTCTGAGTTCGCGGAGATTTTTCGGGGGACCCATTTCCGTAATTGCCTTCGTCTTCTCAGGGTCTACATGTATACCCTGGGCGGTGATGATGAAACCCAAGAACTTTTCGCTGGATACGCCCCAGAAAGATTTTGTTGGGTTCATTTTCAAATTGTGCGCTCGCATCAGATCGAATACAGTCCTCAGATCCTGTAGATGGTCTTCCTTACGGCGACTCTTGACGACGATGTCATCAACATAGCATTCCACCGTCTTGCGCAAGTGTTCTCTGAAGATAATACTCATGGTTTGTTGATATGTGGCACCAGCATTCTTTAAACCGAAAAGCATGACTGTGTAACAGTATGTGCCAATTGGTGTTAAAAATGATGTATGCTTTTCGTCGTCAGGAGACATCTTGATTTGGTTGTACCCCGAGAATCCATCCATAAATGACATGCGTTCGAAGCCGCAGGTGTTGTCAATCATGATGTCTGTGATAGGAATGAGGAATTCATCTTTGGGACACGCCTCATTCAGATTGCGGAAGTCGATGCAGATTCGAATCTTTCCATTCTTCTTGAGGACGGGTACTATATTGGCGACCCAGTTGGGATGTTGCTCTTCACGTATGAAGCCGCTGGCTATCAGTTTGTTGACTTCGGCTTCGATCGCATCCATGATGCCTAGGCGAAAGCGTCGCCGTTGTTGCTTGACTGGCTTTGCGTCCGGCCGAATGTTGAGCTTGTGAAGAGCAATATCGAGATTTAAACCCGGCATGTCTTCATAGCTCTATGCGAACACATCAATGTATTCTATGACAAGTTCCAGCAGCGATTCTCGCTTTTCGTCTGTTAAGCTTTTGCTTACGAAGATTGGTTTTGGAGAAGATTTGCTGCCGAGGTCGACCTGGATAACCTCATCTTCAGTAGGAGGGTCCCTCAGTTCGAACCGCTTTTCCCATTGCGCATCCAACTGCTGGGCCCACGGCTCTAGCTCGAGGATTTTGGGGATGTTTTTGTCTTCTTCATAAGCGTCGGTGAATGCCATGTTGACTGACAAGACTTGTCTGAATGCACCTCCGATGCTGGTATCAGAGTCAGAAGTTGGTGACCCGGTCGAATGTGAATGCCAGTAACATTCTTCATCTGAACTTTTAGGGGTCGTCGTGGGTGTTACATACCCTAATCTACATCGAGTCTTGCTATAGTAGTCCCGTGGTTTGCATACCGGGACCGGTGGCTTCAAAGGTAATCGTCGCCCCGTGCCGTAGTTCAAGCCCGGCGTAGTCTCTAGATCATACCCTTGTTTTTGTATGAGATATTTAGATTGGGGGCTATAAAGATATAGAGGCAGTCTCCCGGCATCTGGCCCAAGATCGACTTCTTCTATGGTAAAGGGATGAGGATCGTCCTTCCGGCCAAAGATGATTGGGTGGTCCCCTCCTTCGATTATGCGGTAAGCGTCTTCTGCAAGAGTAAGCTGGATTGCGGTGTGCACATTTGTTACCTGTGTGTGGAGGTGAGTGCCTATACCGTATTCCATAGCATACATCGTACAGAGCTTATTAAGCTCGAGGTAGTTCAAAGATAGCTCTTTATTGATGAAGTAAGGTATCTTTTCTAGGGGGATTACATCATCTGCGGAGGGAACATCAGTATGGGCAGCCACATACTTGGCTAGCTCCGGTTCCTCTTCAGCTATCCCCTGTATAAATGAAGACTGAGAGGACGACCTGGGCAGCTTGATCGTCAGCGATTCAGAGCGTGGAGTTGTTGGCAAACTAGCGACCCCCAGCTTGGTACTCGACGCTGGACGGGGAGTGGTTGGTTCGCTAGAAGTTCCAGGCCTTGCATCGTGGTGACGACCCTTCTTGGGAAGGCGTATCGTCATTGTCTCTTCGGAGGGATTGAGCTTCTCCGTTTGAGGCTGGCCGGCTCTCGGCAGCCTAATTGTCAGCGGCTCCGCTGTGGGTCTTGGCACTTGGCCAGACCTTGGCAGCCAGATTATCATCTGCTCTTCTTATGCCGAGAGGCTGATTGTGTCCTTACGCAGAGTGGCGGTAAGGGGTGCTGACTTGCCAGGTTTGTGATCTTGGAGGTGGATCGTCAGAGGCTCTTCTGATCCTGTGGTTGTCTCGGTACTAGCTTGTACCTCTCCTTCACCAAGATGCTTTTTCGACTTTTCGTATAGGCAGGAGTCTGAGTAGTAGAATTTGACCCCTTTGAAGGGATCGATATCAGCAAATTCTGTCCTCACGAAGCCGTGTTTGTCGACATATTTGAAGCATTGGTGCAGCGTAGAAGGCACGATCATATAATCGTGTATCCATAGACGCCCCAAAAGGATGTTGTAAGAAGTGTCTGCATCTATGACATAGCAGGTGACTTCGGATTGGAGGTCGCCAATTTGACACTTCAGACGAATCTTTCCAATTTGGTAGCTCCTGCCCGAATTAAAACCGCTAATGGCGGTACTTGTAGGCGTCAGGCGATGCATTGGGATGCGGAGATGATGTAGCAGACCCTTCGGGATAATGGTTATAGAAGACCCAGGATCAATGTACATCCGATCCACCTTTACGTCGCCGATGTATCCAGTGTAGTATAGCGGGCGATCGTGCAGGTTAGTTTTGATGAGCATGTCCTGCGGAGTGAAGACGATGTTGGGCATTGCTCCCGTACAGGCGCCGTCTTGGAGATCCGCAGGCGGGATCTCTCCTGTGAGGTTGACCTGAGCGAGGTACGCGTCGGCATTTTGGAGTGCATCGCTCAAAGCCGCACGAACATCCTTGGAGAGTCTCAGAAGCTCGTATAATGACAACTTGGCCGGCGTGTTGGCCAATTGTGCTAAGATGTCGAAGTTGTAGGGTTTTTCCAGCCCTTGTGATGCCTCTTTTCGGAGGGATTTGTCAAAGCGAGTCTCCCTCGGCCTAGGCTTGTCGGTCGTCGGAGGCTGAGCCGGTCCCGGAGCATCAGTTGTAGTGGGTTGATGATCTTCAGCTGGATTGTCAACCACAGGTTAGGATTGCACCCCAGACCGTGTGACGACGGCTGTAGCTTCTTCGATGTCTGTCGAGATTGTGCGGCAAGACCTGATTTTTCCACTCTTCTTCTTGCAGGTAGAAGATGATATGGGCCGAGTCACTTCCTATACAAAGTCTGGATGGATCCACATGACCTCCCCTCGTAATATGGTAAGGGGCACTAGACCAGCGGTCTGATCCCGGGGAGGAGGAAGATTAGCGATCTCCATTATTGCCAGAGGGATGGGGACTACTCCGTCTTGAGTTTCCATCGAAGGAAAACTGCCGAATTGTACTGACACCATGTTGGCTGCCACGGTTACCTCTTCGAAATCGATAGCCAGGACATTCGAATCGATGAGGTTTTGGATATACCGTTTTAGCTGGTAGCAGTCGTGCGTAGCATGGTGGACGTAGCGGTGACAATGACAGTACTTTGGGTTCTCCATCTCTGTCGGTCGCGGTTCCCATCTTGGTGGAGGAAGCTGAATTCTGTCTCCTTGTATGAGCATGTCCAAGATGCGCTTGACGTGACCGTCTTCGAAGGAGTAAGTAATTTGCGGCCATTGTTTGTCTGCTGGCTTTGGCTTAGGTTTTTGTGCTGTATCGGCCACCATAGCCTACTTTCCTCTGCTGTCCCGATTGTTGGAGGGGCTACCCCCATTATCGTTGTTGGGACGCTTGCCCTTGTTCTCTCCGTCCGAGATGTGCAATCCCAGTTGGCGAGCCTTCTTCAGTCGTTCTTCGGCGCTTGTGGCACTGATGATGAACGTCTTCCAATCCTTGAATTGACTTTCGCCCATCCAGAGACTGATTATTGGAAGCAATCTCTTTTGACAAATTTTAATTAAGGAGGAATCCGGGTTTCCAGAGGGCAACTTCATGGCGGTTTGGCAGAACCTCTCGATGTAGTTTCTTGTCAGCTCCTTCTCCCTTTGGACGACGTCCATGAGGGTAGACATGGTGATGTCCTGCCCTACTTCGTAGAATCTCTCCAAGAACATGTGCTTGAAGTCGGCGAAGGAGTGGATGCAGTTGTCCAGCAGATTGCAATACCAGTCGAAGGCGACTCCTACCAATGCCCCGATGAATAATCGTGTGAGAATGGCATCGTCATGGGGTAGATGGTCGGTGGTGACCTCGAAGTAAGTGATGTATCGACTTGCTGAGGTCTTGCCATCATAAGGATTGATGTTGAACGGCTTATATCTTGGTGGAAATGGAACATCCCTCCATGCAGCAGGGTACGGTTACCGTATTCTGAGGTCTTGAGAGTTTTCTCGAGCGTGGAACATGGCTCAGAGCTCTTGGACCTCTCTTCTCGCTTCGCGGGCCTCATCCACGAAGGTGGGGGCCGTTGTTTCAGGAGGATCGTTGCCCGAGTTTGGTGCCGCCGAATTCGAGTCCGCATTGACCGCGGGACCCGCGCTTGTTTGGCCAGGCGTCCCTCCTTGCAGAGTTGGAAGGGCCGCTTTAATCTCGTCTACAGACTTGACCAAAACAAGCAATATGGCTTCGAGACTGTCGATGCGCTGGCGATCACTGGAACCACCTTGGTTGCTATCTGTCATGAATACCGTCTTTTCCTGAGGAGAGATAGACGGTGCGGTGGAGGAAGTGCCCTCCGAATCGTACCCCTGTAGTGAGAAGTCATCGGGGGTATGTGGGTATGTTCCCTTCTGATTCAGACTCGGAAGGAACAGTACCCCCAGTCTCCGAGTTCGCTTCGTCTTGGGAGTTGTGGACGTCCTCGGGGACGTCGAGGTTTGCTGTATCCGATGGGAGAGTTGTCTCCCCTGGCTCATCTTCTTGGAACATCGGATTGCTGTGGAGGCTCGGAGGGGTGCTACCCCCAGCCCCAGCAACCCCCTGCATTGTGGACGACGAATCTCCTACTGTAGCAGATTTTATCTTAGAGCGAGTACCTTAGAAAACTCCGGTGGTGGGCACCTGTTTGGACGATAGTCTTTTAGTCACAGTGGTTAAAATCTTCGGGTTGGGGACATTTTTCTTCTTCCCCCTTCCATCAGCGGGGACTTTTCGAGCGGAGTTGCAGGAGGCGACGGGTAGTGCCTCGTCTTCTGAAGATGGCTGTTGCAGTCTTTGAAAGACAGACTGCCGGTCTCCTCGTATCATCGCGCTGTTGCAGCAGCAGTTGACGATGACTTGGGAGCAGTGACGTCCGTGGGGGGACTCTTTGTGCCCCGATGCATCTTCTCTTTTCTTGCGTTTATGGAGGATGGCCTCACGCAAGTCAGATGGGTCTGGACCGACCATGTTTGCTCCCGGGATTTTGGGAGACTTTGCGAACCTCTCTGTCCGTCTGCCACCGGGGGCTGGATTCGAGTGGTTCTGTACAACTTCCCATCCGAGGCCCGCGTAGCAGTATGCGGAACGCTCGGATGGTTAGAGGATCAGTGGACCGAACTTGCCAGGCTCGTGCTGCTTTAGACTTCTTCGCACTAGTGCGCACGGGCACATAGTAGGAAGAGTCTAAGTGATACTGGAGAGAGTCAGAGATATCTTCTTGGGAGCACAAGAGATCAAGATCGTACGAGAGGCGGTCGAAGACATAGCCGCGGGGAGTAGGCGTCATGCGGCTGTCATCGTTGGTCCGTATGCGGCTGGCAGACGTAGCCGCATAAGCTTTCTTCATGCGGCTGGAAGTCTCAGCCGCATGAGTCTTCTTTATGCGGCTGGATGATCTGGTCGATGGATTTTTTTCATGCGGCCGGTAGATCCACCCGCATGAGCCTCCTGCATGTGGTTGACAGACTTGGCCACAGGAGTGCTCGGCTTCTTCTTGGGGCGCATAGAGTCGCTCTTTGTCCCTGCAAGTCCGACATCGTAATGCTTTCCTCTGCCGAACTCGGGGACAGCAGAGTTCTCTATGGCTTGAAGTGGAGCCGTATGAGAATCACCCTCGCCGCCTTGGGTAGCAGAGAGTACCCCGTCCAGAGCTTGTGGAGGAGAAAACGATTTTGGCCACCACTCGCAGCGAGCTTTTTTTGTGCGGGTTCGCTTCTGGATCGGGCCAGCACTTCCTTCAGAGAGCATCTCTTCAAATGCTTGTTGGTCGAAACAGACGACCATCTTCTGTTGCAAGGAGCCAAGCTTGGCTGCATCCGACTGCATCACAAACTCCTCAGCCGTGGAGAAGTTTGTCCCCAGCAGAGTCGCCATCGTGTTTGCCATTGATTGTGAAAGTACATAACAGTTTTATGGGAGGACTGAACTTAGACTCACAATACAAACTCGCTTGTACAAAGAAAGCCTAGGGACGAAAGCCTAGGTACAACAGACTAAGTATAATTGTTTATTTTAGATTCTGGGGGGTGACGATAGAGGCTCGGGAAGGCGACGGCAGTCCTGCCTTACTCCTTGAACGATCGGTATGCAGCCTTGGCTCCAGAAGATTTGCTCGGCGTTGAAGAAATGCTCTCTTTGCTCCCTCTCTGCTTTTTCCTCCAAGTCTTCTAATGCTCTCTGATCTCGAAAAGGGGTCTCTCTGGTCACACTCTCTCCGTTGTGTATATTGCCAGGGAATGTATATCTTGTAAGGGAATAGCACCTTACTATTTATAGGAATGGGGTATGATCATTAGGGTTGCCAATGATTGCTTCCTGGAGATGGCGGCGGCCTGTGGATTGGTCTATCTAGGTCATTCATTTTGATTGTGATGAATCTGGACCATTAAGTGTAGATTACACCAAATCTCATCAGCAATTAATGCTGATTGAAATAAATCTTCCTCATAATGATCTTCTGATGTCTGCGAATAAATTTGATTTATTCTTCTGCCACGTGTCCTAGATTATTGGGATTTGACCCAACCTCTGATTGCAATAAATCTGAGATATTGATCGGCTTAGGACACGTGTCCTAGGAGCCACTGGGGGGATCTGAACCGCATGAAGATTGAGCCGCATAAGGTTTGAGCCGCATAAGGTTTGGGCCACGTGTCAGGGCTGCTTGGGTAGTGGCCCCCCCTTCGAACCTTTGAACCGCATGGAGATGATCATTGCGAGCCGTATAGGGATGCATCCACCTGAGCCGTATGGAAATGGTCCCCTTGAGCCGCATGGGAAGGCCTCCGCTTGAGCCGCATGAGACTGTTTCGGCCTGAGCCGCATAGGACGGCTTCATTCTGAACCGCATGGGAAGTCTTCGCTCGAGCCGCATACGAACGCCCACGTGACAAGGCCACGTGGCATTTTTATGGATCTCGGGGGATTGTGTCAGAGATCTCTTTCTCTTCCCTAGAGGTCTGTCATTATGACAGAGTCATAATTACCTCTTGTGTCAGGGCTGTCACTTTTTTCAGAGTTGTCAGCCGTCAAAGTAATTAATGCAGTATAGTGCGGAGGGGAACACTGTTATGCCACGTGTCTTCTGAGCCGCATGGGATGTCTTGGGCCGCATAGTCCCTTATGCTGCATGACTTTCTAAACCGCATGGGCTTTATGAGCCGTATGGGGTTTCCTAGCCGCATGGATCATTTTCCATGCTTCTACAACCCTGAGCGTAAAGTAGTAGACTAGACGTACAATAGCCCTGATGTAGACTTCCCGCATAAAGTGGTTGTTAAATAACCTTGAACGTAAAAGTAGCCCAAATAAACCTTACGCACACGTCAACCGTTGAGCGTAAAAACTCGTATAGTCTCCGTGCGTAAAAGAAGCCATATTATGAGCGTAAAGTGGCTCAGTCGACATACTAAACGACAAATGGGCCTCTGTGTAAAACAAATCCCTTTGATTTCTGTGATATATGCCATCATTAAATCTTCATGTCAGACTTTGCATTAAATGCAAGACTTGACAGCTTTGTCCAGCGTAAAAGTGGCTAGCCTGTCTTGGGCGTAAAATCATTAGCTTTGACCCGGGCATAAAATGATTAGCCTGCTTCGGGCGTAAAGTGATTAGCCGCTCTTTGGCATAAAGTGGATCGATTTGAATGGAATGATCCATATCTTTGACTCATTCTTATGAAGCACTTTTTACGCTCCTACAAGACCCCCTTCAAAGTTTTCAAATAACTTCAAAATTTGAAACACTTTGAACAGAAGCGTAAAAGTTGAGATTTGACCAGTCAGCGTAAAATTCGGGATACTCAACAGTCATCCGCGTAAAAGTGGGGATATCCAACAGTCGGCGTAAAATCAAAAAATAGTGTCGGTCAACACTTAACCGTCACAATGAATTTTTTTCTCGAAACTTTCGAATGCCTTTTCACCTCCCCGAGTTTGCATTAATAATAAGCAGTTTCCCATAAGGAATATGAATAGTTTATTTGATTGTATAAATAAAGAGGAATTCTTCATTCTTGCCATTCATCTTCATAGTGACATGGCGCCAAAGAAAGAGATTAACAATGAAGAGGCTTCTAGCTCCAATCTTGATTTTGAGCGAGCATGCAATTTTGTAGGGTGCTTTGGACTGACTCCAGCAGTCTTCAGTCGCATCGATGGTGGTCCTCCAACTGCGTATGAGGGATCAGGAGATGCAGAAGCGTTTCTTAATTTGATGCGCCGCTCCGGGATTCATAACATGCACGACTTAGGTGCCTCCCTTCGTCAGCCCAAAGAAGGAGAGAAAAAATAATATTCCATGTATTGCGACTCTTTTATGTGTAGGGGTCCACTCCCCCCCTTTTATAAATAAAATCTTGATGTTAATCTCATCTGTTGGTACATAGAATTGTTCAACACTTCTTTAACTACATTTATGGTTGTTTATTCTTAAGAGAAACAAAACAACACGTGGCATCTGCTTTGTGGTCACGAGCGCCTATCTAGTAGGATCTTTCCCGAAATAGACTCATGCCAACCATTTCCTCAACCCTTATAAATAGCTGAGTCAAAGAATGTTTTATACATTTTTATTCTCATTCTTTCGAAGATAGCTTCTAGCAATCGATGATGCTTGCTGTTCTTCCGTACGCTTGGTCGACAGACGTTGATTCAACATTTCTCAGAGCCGAATCATTTGACCTCAATGGTAAGTTTAATTAGTCAAACAATCGCCTGCCTTTGAACTTTTTTGTCGAAAATAGATGCTCACGAGCGTAAATCCTTGATAGACGTAGAATCTCATAGGAAAGATACACGGGCGTAAAAAGCTTTGTTGAATAATATACCCCTGAAACGTTGGCGTAAAAAGCCTTGTTGAATGAGGAGCACATGAAACAATAACGTAAAAGCCTTGTTGAATAGGGTGCACGTGAGACACTGGCATAGAGAGCCCTATTGATTGAATGCTCATGAATCACGGGCGTAAAAACATCAAGCGTAAAGTCTTGTTGCCTGTTGAAGATAAAACAAGATGCGTAAGCATCTGTTTTCAGTTTTAATTAACTAATACGTGTCTGATGATACTTCTGTCTAAAACACTTCTTTTTTGTTGTTTTCTGCAGAAGTTTGGCTGAAGAGCTTTTCCAGAACTGGTATTGGCGGCTTTGACGCTGTGAGGAGCGTTCATCTGACATCAACATCATGGAGCTCATGCGCTTTTGACGCACAAATCAGACAACTCAGAACTCTTCGTGGGATAGAAGGGTCTTCCTCTGTTGGTAGGAAGAGCCTTTATACATGGAGAGTTGGATGGTGGAGTCAACTCTAACCCAAGGAATTGGGTAGTAGAGTTCCTTTCACGGCAGAACTAGGAATCGTATTCCAATGCTGGATACATTCCTATCTCCTTTGAGAGGCCGCCACTCCTCCACCAGTTGTATTGGCAGCAACACATCTTCGGGCTGCCATACTCTGGGATTCTCCTCTCGTCTGAGAGAGAAGACCAGAGTTTGATTCCTACTGCTCTGGTTGCCACTGAGGCTCAGACAGCAAGGAATTGACACCAACAACGAATCCGATGAAGAAGATCCAAAGAAGAAATAGATCTCGATTAGGTCATCGTTGTTGTATAGAATGAAAATCCAATATTGTATTAGATTTCCATTATGATTTGTAAGAAAGTCTAAGAAATATAATAGACTTTTATGATGAAGTGAGATGGAAATGACAAGTCTTCTACACTCAATGATTTGTATCTATCCAAAAGTAGTATGGACATGATAGATAATAAAGTCTTATTTTCTGTTTAGATTATACAATACTATCAGAGGTATTATGGACATGACAACATGTAAGAACTCAGAGAAAAAGTAAATTAATATCTATGCAGAGGTCAAATGGAAATGATAGATAAGAAAAGTAAGTAGATTTAATATTTATCCAGAGGTCATGAAAACATGATAAATAACGAATCCCACTTTTTTTGATCAATTGATAAAATAGAAGATTTAAAATCCCTCTCCAAGGAAACAAGAAATCAGCTTAACCAAACCTTGGTAGCTGGGGAATAAGGAGACAGACGTCATGAGCATATATGTCCATATTAATAGATGAATGAACCAACATAACTTCTCGGGAAAAGAAAATATTGATTCAATTCCAAAATGGATGAACTTGATAAAATGAACGGACAGACCTTTTCGGGAATGAAAGGTTGTTTTCAAAGACCAGTTCATCAACAGACCTCTCCTATAAACAGGCGAAAACTCTTTGTAACATTTCATTCTTATTTCCACTCTTCTATTGGAATGTCTTCCAAGGATATGCAGCAAAAGAATGAAGTCTCCATAAAGGTTGAGGACGTCATCGAGACACACCCCATCGAGCCAATTGTGTCAGGCCCAACCGAAGTAGGCGAGAACTCTTCTACGTCCAAGCCACCACAAGATATCCTTGCTTTCTTAGTGGAGCCAAGGAAAACTCCTGAAGAAGAAGCACTGAGGATGGCTGTCTGCAAATTTTTCATGAGTTCTGGCAACGATACTTTCTATGCATTGGCTGACTATGTATTCAATAAGGAAGGCGAAGGCAGTGGCCCTCGTCCTTAATCTTTTGTCTTGAATAAAAATAATAATAAAAGAAACTTTATTTTTATTATCATTTTTCTTTATACATAGTACTTCTTAAGAAATTTGCCATTGATTGGCATCATAAGTAGATCTCCATTGGGCTTTGATAACCGATAGGCGCCATTAGAAAATACGGTCTCAATTACATAAGGACCTTCCCATTT
This sequence comes from Iris pallida, assembly GCA_029216955.1. Taxonomy (NCBI): domain Eukaryota; kingdom Viridiplantae; phylum Streptophyta; class Magnoliopsida; order Asparagales; family Iridaceae; genus Iris; species Iris pallida. The sequence goes on from JANAVB010002198.1 coordinate 2,267,376, forward strand.
CGCTTGGAATTTCCCTTTGCTTTTGTGAGTCATAATCATCGGTCTTCGAACGGCTAATACTAACTCGCCAATCTTGAATACCCTCTCTTTAACTTTACGATTGAAAGTTCGAGATATACGGGCTTGATATAGTTCAATATGCTGTTGTGCTTGAAGACGCTTCTCGTCCAATCCTTCAAGTTCTTGGATTCGTAAGCGATCATTGTTCTCTATAGTTAGCTCATTAGCAATAGCTATTCGAAGAGATGGAATCTGGATTTCCAAGGGAAGAACAGCCTCACATCCATAAACCAATGAAAATGGTGTAAAACCAGTCGGAGTTCGGACTGTTGTTCGATAAGCCCATAAACATTCTCCAAGTTTTTCATTCCAATCACATTTATTAAAAGAGACAAACTTTTTGAGAAGTTTAATGATAGTTTTATTGAAGGCTTCGGCTAGACCATTAGCAGCTGGATTATAAGCCGTAGAAGCCAAATTTTGAATTTGATTCTTATCACAGAACCGATAAAATGCCTGACTGGCAAATTGTGGACCATTGTCATGAATTATCCATCGAGGAATCCTGAAGCAATAAATGACATGATATTTGATGAAGCTGATCACATTAGATGTTTTCACTTCAGCAAGGGGAACTGCTTCTGTCCACTTAGAAAAGTAATCGGTTATAGCTAATATGAACCGATGTCCTTTTACAGAAGGAGGGTTAATAGGACCAATGACATCCATATCCCAAGCTTCGAAGGGCCAAGAAGCTGCTGTAGGATGTAGAAATTTAGAAGGTTGGTGAATAAAATCGGCATAAATCTGACATGCTTTACACCTTCTGGCGTAATCCACAACATCTGCTATCATGGAAGGCCAATAGTATCCCATCCTTCGAATGCGATCCTGTAATTTCGGACCTGGTTGATGAGCACCACAGACACCATCATGAGCCTCACGGAGTATCAGTTTAGCTTCATTTTCTGAGAGGCAGCGCAACAGGAGTCCATCATATGAGCGACGATATAACATATGTAAAGATGAATCATAATAGAATCGAAATGATCGTCTTTTAATTGATGCAGCTTCTTTTGGATCTTCAGGTAAAATCCCATGAACCGCGTAATCAATAAATGGAGTTCTCCAATCCTTTTGTTGAAAGCTTGATTCTGTAGTATAACTCTGTTCAATACACAAATTATTCTTGGCACAGAATAAATCTCGGTCTAACAAAGTAATTGTACTTTGCCTTCGGATTGGAACAACCAAATCTGCAGCTAGGCTAGCAAGAGCATCAGCCTCCACATTCTGAGAACGTGGTACAAATTCAATAAAGAATCCTTTGAATGAAAGGACCAATTCGACTACTACTTGATGATAAGGGATGAGATCAGGATTTCTGACTTCATAGGTCCCTCTAACTTGATTAACAATCAGCTGAGAGTCTCCATAGGCTTCCAGGAATTCAATATCCAATTGTTTTGCGACTTGGAGACCAATCAATAGAGCATTATATTCTGCTACATTATTAGAGCATGGTTCATTGAGAGAATAGGCACGGTATATGACCATTTTGTCAGGAGAGACCAAGACGATTCCTACCCCAGAGACAATATTACCTTTAGGCCCAACCCGTGATGCTCCGTCAAAATATAATTGCCAAATGTCATTTTTCAAAGTCATATTGCAATCTAGAACTTCATCTGGAATGTCTTCATATAACTTTGATGTTTCAGGTATAGGATGAGCAGCTAAGAAATCAGCTAATGCTTGACTCTTCACTGATTTTTGAGGTATATAAACCATGTCATAAGGAGTGAGCAACATCGTCCAGGTAGCTAACCTAGAGTTAAGAATGTTCGGTTTTCTCATCATTACCCGAATGGGATTTATTCTGGAGATGACATGGATAGTCTGTCCTGTCACATAATGTCTTATCTTTTGGACAATAAAAACCAAGGCCAGACATTCCTTTTCTACATGAGTATACCTGTGCTCTGCTCCGACCATCATTCGGCTAAGATAATAAATCGTTTGTTCATGCCCTATATCACTTTTTTGTACAAGAAGAGCACCAAGTGAATGATCCAAAGCTCGAACATATAGCAAAAATGGTCTTCCTATCACTGGAGGTACCAAAACAGGTGGATTTGTAAGATATTGCTTGATGTCATTGAAGGCTTTCTGACATGCTTCATCCCAAACAAATGATACACCCTTCTTCAATAGACGGGAGAAAGGCTGGCATCTTCCAGAAAGATTGGATATGAATCTCCTGATATATGCAATGCGACTTTGGAAACCACAGAGTTCTTTTAGATTGCGTGGAGGACGCATTTCAAGAATTGCTTTAACCTTATCAGGATCAACATGGATACCCTGAGAAGTAATGACAAATCCTAAAAACTTGCCACTGGAAACCCCTAAGAAAGACTTAGTAGGGTTCATTTTCAATTGATGTTGGCGCATCAATTCAAATACTGTCTTCAAGTCTTGAATGTGATCATCTTTTGATCGACTCTTAACAGCAATGTCATCTACATAACATTCTACTGTCTTCCGTAGATGTTCTTGAAAGATGTTGCTCATGGCCCGTTGATATGTGGCACCGGCGTTTTTAAGACCAAACGGCATCACCGTTGTCACGACCCGCACCCACCGTGAGGGTACGAGTACGTAACATCGCCCAGCCTACGCCGCAGTGTCAGCGGTAGAACGCTGTTCTAGGTCATGAACTATAACTAACTAACATGAAAAATACTCTCCAAAAGAAGGCCAACACAGACGTACAAGTCAATCATAATCTAGAGATAGAATATGGCACGATAAATAGATAAGAAAATTCTCAACTGAGGTACAACAGAAATGAAATAACAAGTCTCAACATCTCTAAAATATACAACTCTGAAGAATAAGAACAACAACTACACATGAAAAGAAACAGTCTAAGCTATCTATACTATGTAAGGGGTGTCATCCTCAGCAGCTGCCTGAACCTCCCCAGGGGTCCAGATCGCGAGTGTCATCTAGGCAAGCTCCAAAGTAAGGGGTGCAGGGTTCCTCATCATCCTCTGTAAAATTTTCAACAGGTCCAGTCAGGACGGGAGCGAGCACAATACATCTCACGCAGATCATAACAGGTTAGAGAATATAAACATGCAAGAGAATACGATACATGAAACTGAAAGAAAGTACATAATGTAACAGGAAGAGAACTGTAATAGAAATATCTACTATAAGTAGAGAGCTACAGTGACTAGTGATTTAGAGTACAAAGTCGACATGTGAACGGCTGGATTTGCACATGACTATACTAAAGAGGTGCACATGGTTATACTACTTTGGAATTGTTCACATGACTATTTATACTCCCCCATAACCTAATCAATACACAAGGATCCAAACAAGTTATGTTATGTACATGGTTTTCACATAAAACCCATAAGTGGGTGCACATGAAATATACACGAGAGCTCATACATGAGTGCACATAAAGTTCACATGGGGGCCCATAAACGGGTGCACATGAAATTCATATGAAAACTCATAAATGAGTGCACATGCAATATAGGTTATACACGAGATACATGGGAAACACGATCGATTAATGAGAGCATATGAGAGTACACGAGCGAGCATGAACGAGCATGATGCACATGAGAAACATGAATAACATGAGAGCAAGGAATACACGATGCACATGAAACACATGACACAATGTATCCGATGCTCCCGAGGGGGATAAAATCTCAATGTAGGGATCCATATAGTACCAATCCGTGATAATATTGTGACAGCATCAAATAAGGTAAACTAGAGCAGGAATATAATTCTAAGCAAGTTATGAAATGATCAGAGAATATACTCGCCTCGTATCTGAATGTCTGAAGTAATGTACTGTCCGAGATGAGATACCTGACTCCTAGTTAGAGCAACACAAGTCAAGATGTATACAGGAGATGATAAATATAATCTACTATGCATCTGCATGCTGTCTAGGTCAAACTAGACCAAAGTCAACTCTCGGTCAACTCTAGTCAACTAGACTGGTCAACTAGGTCAAGCCTAAGCCAAACAAGTCTAACAAGTCTCACTAGGCCTAACCAAGCCTAGTCTAGCAATCACACACCAATCACAGGGCTATACAAGCCACACACAAGCCATCACACCAAGGCACATTACATCTAGCTATTGATAATGAATTCATATATATATATATATATATATATATATATATAAAAAAAAAAAAAATATATATATATATATATATATATATATATATATATATATATATATATATATATATATATATATATATATATATATATATATATATATGTGTGTGTATATAGGCTTACATATATATACAACATATACACAGGCTTACATATATATACAACATTACATCTACATAATGTAAATAGAGAGAGGGAAGTTAGCATGCAAGGGTCTATGTGTGTGATCATGGTGGTGAAATGGAAAGCATAGGCTACACTATCTATATCACACATATATTATATGTCAAATATATATATAGTACACTCCTAAATTAGGATACATATGTGAATATACACCTCATATATATATACATGTATATATGCATATATAAACATGTAGGAAAAATACTAGTGCTCAAGTGTGTGTGTGTTAGGCTAGAGAGTTATGTGCTTAGTGTGTGTGAGAGTGAACAGTGGACTAAATGTGTGTGCCATGATTACAGTGACAGGATATCCTAAGAGAGTGGCCTGTGTAGTGTCTGTATCTGTGCTGTCCATTAGGGACTAGTATGTGGGGAAAATAAGAACTGAAATGTAGGGTGGTCAAGGGCATACCAAGGTTGTTATGGTGGTGGTTAAGGGCTGAATTAATGGGGCTGCTCTAGGACTGGTTTTAGGCTGTCAACATGGGATTAGAAAGGGGGCTAAAGTGGTGTTAACATGGACTATTTTGTGGACAGATATAGGGGCTGTTAGAGGACTGTATTGTGTGGTGTTTAGGACAGGTTTTATGGGCATGTATTGGGCTAGAATTTGAAGCAAGGGAGGGAGGGTTTAGTTAAGGTCCTGTTTTGGACATCACCTAGGCTGATTTTGGGCAGCAGATAGGCTGTCATTGAGGGAGCTATGGGCATGTTAAAGGCTATGTGGTTTAGGGGACTAACAAGACTGATGTGTAGGAACAACTTAAGGACTGGTTATGGACAGGTAATAGTGTCAATTTATATGTGTGTGTGTGTGTATTAGTTATGAGAAAGTGTGTGTGTGCATAGAGTGAAGTAAAAAACAGTGAATAACAAATAGTGTAACAGTGTACAGGTGTGTGTGTGTGAGACATATGGGAAAGTGTGGGTGTGTGACAAACAGTGAATAGCAATAATGTAACAGTAAGAAAAACTCAGTTTTAAAATAGGAAAGCCGCCTCCTATAATCAGTTAACAGAATTTAGTTTTAATACAACCCAAAACAATGTACAACAGTCCAAACCCCACATTTCAATCTCAGATTATAGGAATCAACATCAGTTTAGACAAACTCATGGAACACACTTAAAAAGCATTTAATAGTCCTAAAAATGAATTTCCAGATTTATGAACCAAAACCTCATCCAAACAACCCAATTTTCAACACACTATTAGAACTCATATAGGTACACAAGTTAGGGATTTAATCTACACTAATTAACAGTGATTAAGGGGTTAAAAAGATTGCTAAACCTGAATTTTGAAAACTGGAAAAGTTTCAGAAATAAAGACTGATACAAGGTTTCAGAATAAAATGGGAAATGCAAAATTAATAATGAAAAATAAATTAAAACACAATTACAGAGGTTGGTAAAGTTAAATTATAAAGTGTACATGCTACGTGATGTGTTTGTGTCCACAAAAGTGGAGACAAACGTGTCCATTTAATCAAAAACCCAAAACAGTAAAATCTGGACACAGTGTAGCAGGACAATCGTCGTGCACGCGTGCCGTGTCTTCGTGCGCACAGTACGAGCCAAACCAGGACACGTGCTCGTGTACCTAGGTTCGCCAGGACTATGGCTAGGGTGTCATCACCCTGAATCGGGTCGGGGACGTGTCGTATCCGAGATAATCGTGCGTATCAGACGCAATTTTTTGTACGGCACAACACAGTGTAAACCCAGTACAGCCCCGATTTCGTGTTCGACACGAAATGTGGTGCTCTAAATTTTTGGGGAAGTGTGCGTAGATACTGCCCCCGTGTCCATGCCAATTTTGGCGTATCCAAGTATCGTGTACAGGGCGCACGAGACACGTGGTAGCAGGGGAGCCAACCGTGCTCGCACGCACGTGTGGTCACCGCGTGTTCGTGTCCAAAATACGACACGACATGACACGAAAACTACCTCAGTGAATCAAAATCGTGTAAGTGACACAAAAACCTAAATTCCTATTCAAACACAATTCAAAAATTCGAACGAAAGGCCCTTTGTGGCATTTCGTCGAACACCTGTACCTGTCACTGGTACGTGTCCGATACGGACACGTACAGGACACGAAACTTGGGAAACCTTATACCTATAGAATCAGGACACCTAGGGCTAGATTAATATGCAATTTAAACCTAGTTTTAATGGGTGGAATAGATTGTACCTATTGGTTGTTCTTCACACAAAAAGTCTCTTCTAATGAGTTCTTCAAAGCCACCCCAAATCTCCAAATTGATGCAAATCTGAGATTTGACTCCACCATTAGCAAGAAAACATTAATTAGATCATGATGGAAGAAATTCCAATCAAAAAGGAGTCCTATTGATTAAACTAGGAAGGAAGTAAGAAGGCTTACCTATTTTTTTAAGAAATGAAGAACTATTAAAGAAAGAGGCACAAATCCCCATAGAGACATTATATAGGCAAGGGGGGGGGGGTCTCTTGGCTGGTCATAATAGTTAGGGTTAGGGTTTTGGGATTCAATCCAAGGGCTCTCATCCCATCTAGTATATTCAATGGTCAAAATCAAGGTCCCCCTTTAATCAAGTTGCAACCTAGTTTATTCTAACTAGTCATGACTAATCATGACCAATCAAATTCTAACTTAGTCTAACCATGACTAACTAGGACTACCCTAGATTAGGTCAATTCTAGGTTAGGGCTAGTAACAATCACATGGCAATCAATTAAATAATATTAAATCACACCATTTAATATAGTATATATTAAATTCCAAATAATTATAATAAATTCAAATAAATTCAAGATAACCAAAATACCCTCAAGCTAAATGTACTAAACAAAATCTCTACCCACATGGTTAGGCTCTAGGGCAGACAGTCACTACGGCTTCACTAGCTGTACACCAAATCACAAGTCATAAATTTAAATAGTTTAAAAATAATTAAAAATCACTAAAAATTATAATATGAAATAAATATCATTAAATAATAATTATAATTACAAAATTTTAAAATTACCCTCTTCTGGAAAACTGGGTGTTACAACCGTATAGCAGTAAACCCCAAGGGGTATACGAAAAGCGGTATGCTTCTCATCTTCTGGATGTATCTTAATTTGATTATATCCTGAGAATCAATCCATGAAAGACATGTGTTCAAAACCACATGTATTGTCTATCATGACATCAGTAATTGGAAGTGGAAATTCATCTTTTGGACAAGCTGCATTAAGATCTCGAAAATCTATGCAAACTCAGACTTTTTCGTTCTTTTTTATAACAGGAACAATGTTGGCAACCCAATCGGGGTGTTGTTCTTCACGAACAAAACCATACTTGATCAACTTTTTGACTTCTGCTTCAATTGCATCCATCATATCTGGCCGAAAACGTCGTTGCTGTTGTTTTACAGGCTTAGCATTAGGAAGAATATTGAGTTTATGAGTAGTAACTTTGGGATCTAAACCTGGCATATGCTCATAACTCCATGCAAAAATATCAATATATTCTTTGATTAGTTTTATAAATTCTTCCTTTTCATCTTCAGAAAGATTCTTACTGATGAATATTGGTTTGGGCGTAGTTCCATCTCCAATGTCAATCTGGACAATTTTGTCCTCTGTAGGTGGTTGTCGTTGTTCAAAACGAAGTTCCCATTGAGTGTCCATCTGTTGAGCCCAAGGATCATTCTCAAAAGGCTCAGATTCATCATCAATTTGAACTATGTAAGCTGAAAGTATTTGCTCAGATTCATCATAATAGTCTCCTTTAACATACGAGGAGTAAGAAATATCGGATTCAATGAATTGGACTTCTTCTGAATCTGATGATTGTGAAGAACTAGAAGAGAATTCTTCTTGTATATCGTCATTAAACATATAGGACGGATCATATCCTAATCCATGACGAGTTTTCTGGTAAAATGGATCACCACATAATGGTAGTCGTCTACTTTTGCCTTGATTGAGACCTTGTATAGTCTTTAAATCATATCCCATGTTCTGGATAATTTTGAGAGATTGTTGACTATATCTGTCAATTCGGATTCTTCCTTTATCTTTATCTCTCAAATCATCTGTCTGAGCAACAGGGATATTTCTAGCCAGGCCAAACACAATTTGGCGCTTGTTTTTCTTATCAGACAGAACTACGAAATAAGCTTCTTTGTGACGTCTATAAGTTACACAAGCTTGCAATGAAGCGGCTACAGGAAGAAGATAGGGAGAAGATGTTAGAAACCTTTGAGCATAAGGTCCAACATCGACATGAGGAGGAAAATAATTTTTCTTATTGTCAATGTATAAGGTTTCTTTTGTGTCTATGTCATCTTTATATTGATGACTTTGATTATCAGAAGATAAAGTCATTCTTTCAATAAACTTGACAACCATATACTCGAAAAGAAAATCTTAATTGATATCAAAGAGTACAGAATGATCAATATTTACATCATTTACAATTTGACTGCTACGCTTCAGATTAATCACTAGTGGACTATCATCCGACTTCTGCATAGATTTGCCAAGATTGACAATCAAAGGAGATTCTGGATCATTTGTACGACCTGTACGCCCTTTGACTTTGATCACAAGAGGTTGAACTTGATTTTTAACAGGAACATTCACTGATTCCTCAGATGAAGCTTGAGTTCTTCCTTTAACCTTGATCATCAAAGGTTGATTGTTGACAGATTGGGGTTAGATTCGCCCTTTGACTTTGATATTCAAAGGTTGCTCTTCTGGCGGATCTTCGTTAATAGACTGATCTTCAGTAGATGATTGATCTTCAGCCATCTCTGATATCTCTTTCACATGCTCTTGTTTGTAAAGCCTTAAGTCAGAAAATAGGCTTCAACACCTTTGAAAGGATTGATATCAGCAAACTCAGTCTTTACAACTCCTTGGGGATCCACATATTTGAAGCATTGGTGGAGAGTCGAAGGCACGATGTTATGCTCATGTAACCATGGTCTTCCAAGAAGAATATTGTAGGATACGTCTGAGCTAAAACATAAAATGTTGCCATAGTTCGAAGATCACCAATCTGAATCTTCAGACGAATCTTTTCCAGTGGTTTGCTCTTTCCAGAGTTGAAACCAACTATTGTGGTACTAGTGTAAGTCAGATCACTAGTAGAAATCCTCAATGGTCTTAGCATACTTTGAAGAATTATGCTAATGGAAGACCCAGGATCAATGTAAATTCTGTCAACTTCAATGGGTTCGATATACCCAGTGTAACACAAAGGCCTATCATGCTTGTTATGCTTCAACATCATATCTTCTTGTGTGAAGGTAATGTTAGGAATTGCTTCCATCACACTATGACATTGCGGGCATGATACTGATATATTGTCAGGAGTCTTGAGTTGAGCTAAGCAGGAATCAGCTTGTAGCAAAGCTTCACTCAAAGTTTTACGGCTTTCTCTAGAAAGACGAAACAACTCGAAAATAGATAATCTAGCCGAAGTATTAGCTAACTGGGCTAAAATATCAAATTTATAGGGTTTCATCACCACCCCCTGACTGGAAGTAGACTTCAACGGGACATCAAAGCGTACCGCTTTCTGTTTTTCCTTTTCAACCACAACAGGAACAAGAGACGGTTGAGTTGATGGTGTTTTAATATTCTCAGCTTCCTTGGAGGATCCCTCGTAATCTTTGTGGTACTCTTTTCCAGATCTTGTACCAGCAAAAGTTTCTTCTTCAGACACAGAAGAAGGAAGTACCATATTGTAGGATTTAATCTTCCTTTCCTTAGCCTTCTTCTTGTGAGGATTGTTATGAGGAACCTCAGAACCCAATCCAACAGTAGATTTTTGACTTTAAATTTGTAAAGGAAGTCGTATCCCTTTATCATAATCCAAACCTTCTGCCTTTTGAAAATTATAACCCATCTTCTTCATGAGAAGGATAGATTATTGACTGTACAAGTGAGTAGGCAGTGGACTTTCAACATATGGTTCCATAGAGGAAGAAGAAGAGATCTCTGTGACTATAGGAGAATGAGGAATAACCGTCTCTGTAGCTACGGAAGAAAAAGGATTCAGGATACGAGGAAATATCCCTGTAGGAGCCTTTTCATAAGCAGCAAAGACTTGTTGTGCTCTGTATAAGGGAATACTATTCATGGCTAACCACTGCTGATGAGTAAGCTTGAGCTTGGTAGGAGGAGCTAGACTTGGAGGACATATGTTCAATCCTCTTAGTCTATCTTCCAAAGGAGTACCATCCCATAGATGATCCAAATCATTAGGATCTGGAATAATATGAGAAATCATGTTACAGGTTTTGACTTTCTTACCTTTCTTGGATTTTGAAGTTTTTCCTTCATCTTCTATTTCAGGTATTAAGTCAGGATGTACCCACATAATTTTACCATTCTTTAATATAAGAGGCAACAATCCTTCATTTTCCTCCCTGACAGGCGGGATATTCAAAATCTTCATCGTCGCCTTCGGAATTGGGATAATTCCATCTAGTAATTGTTGTGGAGGAAAATCTCCAAAATGAAGAGAAACCATATTGGTTGTAACCGTATGGTCATCATTGGTTAAAGCAATGGCACCACCATTTATCAGCTCTTGGATTTTCTTCTTCAAAACATAACAAGCACTGGTAGGATGATTAATGTATCTATGATAGATACAATATTTGGGATTGTCAGTCAGATTCACCTCATTGGGCCTCTTTGGCTCCGGAATCTGGAGTTTGCCACTCTTCACCAGACATTGGAATATCCTTGGGATATCACTTTCGTCAAAAGAATATTCTTCTTTTGACCTGGAAGATTCCTGATTATTCGACGTTGTTTTATTCTTAGAAAGATTGACCATAAGAGTGTCTTTTCCTTTCATATTACGATTGTCGGAATTATTGCCAGGATTACTTTTCTTTCCTTTATCCTCAGAGACAAAAATCAACCCATGTTCACGAGCCAACCTACCATTGGTCTCGGCAGAAACTGCTTCTATGATAAACGAAGCCCAATCTGTGAATTGGGAACCCGTGAAGACAGCGATGGATGGTCGCAGATTCATCTTACATGTATCAATCAGCGCTGAATCTGGCATACCAGGGGGCATCTTTAAAGTTGCCTGTCGAAAACGTTCAATGAATGTCCGAGTATCCTCTTTCCCCTTTTGCTTGATTTCTATTAAGGAGGACATGTTCATGTCCATACCTCCTTCATAGAAACGGGAGAGAAACATTGCCTTAAATTCGTCAAAAGACGAAATACAACTGTCGGGTAAACTACGATACCAGTCGTAAGCTGAACCCGTCAAGTATCCAATGAATACTCTAGTGAGAAGAGCATCATTTTTCTGCAAATGTACAGTCATAATATCAAAGTAATTGATATACTGACTAGGAGAAGCCTTTCCATCAAACAATACCATGGACTGTGGCTTGAATTTCGGTAGAAACGGTACATCATTCCAATGAGGAGGATAAGGTTGCTTAATCCCTAACCTCTGGAGTTGATCCTTTTGCTTTAAAACTTCAAACTGTGCTTTGAGCTCACGCACTGCTTGAATGGCTTCACTGGTTTGTGGAAGCACATTTGATTGAAAAGTTGTCAGTTGTACCGTAATCCCGACCGAAGATGGTACATCTTCTGGAATAATGGGATCTGGAGATGCAAAATTTTGGTTAACAACAGGTTCTTGGATATTCAAAGGTATATCAACCCCTTGGCTATCTTGAGTTGGTGCTGCTGCCTGAACCGATGTTACAATTGCTGGTTGAGCAGTTTGCTGAGCCGTTATTATCTGGTACATGCTTTGCATCATGTTAAGCATGTCTTTCAATGCTTGCTCAACAGCAGTGAGACTTTGTTTTGTATTAACAGATGACGTCTCTGGTTCGTCTCCAATAGCGTAGGATTCAACCTCTCTTAAAGATACAAAAGGATTAGTATAGAAGTATGAATCAACACTATCAGTTTCGAACTCAAGAGATTGAGTACCCCCAGCTTCAGAATCAGAAGTCTGCAATTGTCTTTGTCTTCTTGATCGAGTATTCTGATATACTCCTTCAAAAGTATCAAAAAATCTGTTGAATTGTTGTTGACCTGGGGTTTGGGACGTGTTCCGTCTAGGACGTCGTCCTCTGTTGGTGTGAGATGCCATGTTGACTGACGCATATGACAACTCATCAGCTTGTTGTTGGGGTGCATTAAAATTCAATCGATCAAAAACTGACCGTTTGGAAGCCGAACAACAACATTTGATCACAATCTGGTGACACTCACAATGATGATTTTCTTGGGGGAGCGTCACGGGAGATTGTCTATTTTTATGCTTTTGCATTAGCAATTCACGTAAATCAGAAGGAGTAGAAGGAGTAGTCTTCTTTATTACATTTGGGGTAGCAAAACGTTTAGTCCCTTGTGTATAAAGAAGATTACTGGCTGCATTTGCAGAACCAAACTGTACATTTTTACGCGTTTGGAGTTGTGTGCGCAAATCTTGAGATTTTTGAGCACGAAGGACTCCATTTTCATTGCGTGTGATTTGTAGGTTTGGTACTTTGCGTAGAGCAGTATAAGAAGGCTGTTGGTGTAGAACTGAAGCTTTACCAACAACATTTTTATGCTGTATGCATTTAGGTACATTCACATTAGATGTAAAAACATCGTTGCCAATTTTATCTACACTGTCACAGACAGGAGACTTACCTTTACGCGAAGAGCATAAAAATTGATTATCTACCACGTCACAGACGGGAGATTTTCCTTTACGCGAAGAGCATAATTTTTGTGTGTCTACCACGTCACAGATGGGAGACTTATTTTTACACTTAGAAGCACAAGCATTAGAGTCTGCCTCATTACAAATGGGAGACTCGTTGTTATGCACTGAGCGTAAAATTTGGTTTTTACCCACTGGGCGTAACCTGATTATCTTCACCGTCACAGACGGGAGATAACTTGCCACACTTAGAGTGCAACGATGAAGTAAGGACTGCCTCATTACGAACGGGAGCCCCTACGACAGGAGTAGAAAGAATTCCCTTGCCCTCAGAAGCAACAGAGAGATCAGAAGCTATTTTGGATTTAGGAATCCAAGCTTTTCGTGCTTTGCGAGATTTTTGAACATTGGAGCGGCGAGAACCACCCCCAGTTCGAAGCATTTCTTCATAAGCAGTCTGGTCGAAGTGTACAACCAGAGTCTTCTTTGTCGATCCAATCGACACATCATCGTATTGAGCAATTGCCTTCTCGTCAGTGGAGAAGGTCCTCCCTAGCAGAGTCGCCATTTTTGTTTCACTTAACAAAATGCATGGAAATCGGATTTTAAAAATAAAATAAGAAAAAGTACACAAAGTACAAATTTGATTATGGGAAGTATTGCTATGGAAGTCTGATCTGTAAATAATCACTTTGTTCCTTGGACCATACGATGATGATGAAGATCACTGCTAGAAGATGAACAATTGGAAGAACTAAGTCACCAGAAAGGTATCGACGCACTTGGGCACTGATGGCGAGGCCGAATGCTTTCCTGATTTGCATCACTCTGTTCTGGAAGAAAAGTTGAAGAAGAATGCTCCAAAAAATCAAAGTCTCTGGGCTCTGATCTCTTTGTATTCTCTCCTTTCTCTCTGTCTGTCTATATGAGAAAAATTAGTCTATTTATAGACTTGGCTTCTTGTGCGTAAAAACTCAGCAAAAGTTCTGTCTTTACGCTAACAACTGCCATCCATGACCGAAATCATCCTCTGCATACGTTGACACATGTCCCATCATTTCAATAAGAATAGGATGCACGTACACACATTCTTCGAGATATGTGGCATGAAAGCCATGTAGGTGTTTGCCATGAAATATAAAAGAACAGAACAATTATCGGAGGACCGGACCGAAATCATCCTCTGCATACGTTGACACGTGTCCCAGACTAGTCCCTCGGTAAGGGGACCAGCACCAGTACCAGTGCAACAACAGTACCAGCCTCCGAGGCCATCGCCGCTTCAGACCCAAGTATTTCAGCAGCAGGGACCCCAACAGTATGCCCTGATCCAAGCTCAGATTCAGAACCGGCAGAGAGGTTCCTAGCAGGATATCTTCTCTCTTTCTCGTGCCTTCAATTTCCTTGCTTACATACATGATTGCATGATTGATTGCTTAGTATAGCTTGCCTGTGATTAGTATGGCTTGTTCTTGTCCCTCTAGCCTCTTAATTAAATTTCGAGGACGGAATTCTTTTAAGGTGGTAGAGTTGTAATGTCTGTGGTTCGTATTACGTACTTTTGGAATACGTGTACGTATTTATTCTTGTATTGCTTGATTTCCTTGCTTAATTTCCTCCCTGGGCTTGGTTTATTCTTGGTTTGGGTTGGCTTGGTTCGGTTTGGGATTGCTCTTGGTTCATCATGAACCAAGGGGTGAACCCCCTACATACCACCACCACTCATATTTATTACCCTTTCTCATTTCTCTCTCTTCATTATTCATCTTCTTCTTCCTCATTTACTTCTTCAACCACTAGGAGGGAGAGAGAGAGAACTTAGGCAAGTGCAAACTTGCTTTATGATGGATCTCAAGTTTTATTGTTCCATTCTCTTCCTTACTTGATTCTAAGATACTTTAGAACTTGGCATTTTCCATTTTGATGGTTATATTTTTGTAGATCTAAGTTTTAAGTTCCTTCTTGTTTAGTTTTCTTGGTTTTGATCTCTAAAAACTTGGTATTTCCAAAAACAAATGGTTCTATGTTGTAGAGAATTCAATTTCCTTTAGTTTTGGCTTTTGTTTCGCTTGATTTCGACTCCGGATGAGTAAGTTATGGCCATTACAAGTTTTCGGAACTTTCATGGCTGAACTTGCTGTTTGGGGACGATGAATCTCATGCGCCGGGAGGCCATGCGCCGTGAAGTCCCGGCAACGCATCCCTTAACTCCGAGCGTGTCATGTGCGTAGGTTCCCTACGCGTATGTACTGAAGACGCAACGTGATTTTCTCATGCGCCGATTCGTGCAGGAATCCCATGCGCCGATTCGTGCAGGAATCTCATGCGCCGATTCGTGCAGGAATCTCATGCGCCGATTCGTACAGGAATCTCATGTGCCGATTCGTGCAGGAATCCCATGCGCCGATTCGTGCAGGAATCTCATGCGCCGATTCGTGCAGGAATCTCATGCGTCGTACAGGAATCTCATGCGCCGATTCGTGCAGGAATCCCATGCGCCGATTCGTGCAGGAATCTCATGTGCCGATTCGTGCAGGAATCTCATATGCCGATTCGTGCAGGAATCCATGCGCCGATTCGTACAGGAATCTCATGCGCCGATTCGTGCAGGAATCTCATGCGCCGATTCGTGCAGGAATCTCATATGCCGATTCGTGCAGGAATCTCATGCGTCGATTCGTGCAGGAATCCCATGCACCGATTCGTGCAGGAATCTCATGCGCCAATTCGTGCAGGAATCTCATGCGCCAATTCGTGTAGGAATCCCATGCGCCGATTCGTGCAGGAATCTTATGCGCCGATTCGTGCAGGAATCCTATGCGCCGATTCGTGCAGGAATCTCATGCGCCGATTGTTGAGGAATCTCATGCGCCGATTCGTGCATGAATCCCATGCGCCGATTCGTGCAGGAATCTCATGTGCCGATTCGTGCAGGAATCTCATGCGCCAATTCGTGCAGGAATCTCATGTGCTGATTCGTACAGGAATCTCATGCGCCGATTCGTGCAGGAATCTCATGCGCCGATTCATGCAGGAATCCCATACGCCGATTGTGCAGGAATCTCATGCGCCAATTTGTGCAGGAATCTCATGTGCCGATTCGTACAGGAATCCCATACGCCGATTGTGCAAGAATTCCATGCGCCGAAATTGCTCTATTTCGCTGTTTTTGCCTGTTTAAGTTGTTTTGTAGCTAGAATCTTGAAAAACTCAAAACATGAAAGTTGCAGATCTTTTCCTTGGCTTCAAGAATATGTCACTAGTTATTTTTATGCAAGTTTCTCTCATTCATGATAATGTAAGGATAGAACACGATATTGGCCTATTAAGGCTCACTCTTGACAAGTACCAAGTGGACATGACATGACCTGATAGTGGCCCGCCGTGGCACACTCCTGACAAGTATACCTGACATAATATACCTCGGATTGCTATTGCGACGGCTAACCTGACATAACATGACTTGATAAGTATAAACAACCTGGACACCATGGACGATTGTGCTTGTGCAATGAACCAGTCTTGTCTTGCATCATGCTTAGGATGGGACCCCTGAGTACCACGGTCAGGAGTACCTACTGAAATGGACTAAGGCTAATAACTAGATTAACACAGTAGTCATGAAGAGATTTCCCAGCTACAGGCAATCCCGTTACCTGGGCGCTCTTGGGATCTGTAGCCTGCCGTCGAGTAGGGCACATTTCCAGCACACTGTCATGTGTTGCACCCTCTAAGTCACTTAAAGGTACATGCGTTTCCTGGACGATGTACCCACTTGAATTCAACCCCTAATATTCAACCTGGGTAACCTGAATGGTCTGCAGGGCTTGTGGCTGTGGAATAATCTCATTGCATCTTGCTAGTAACTAGGCTTGTGATAACCCTAGTTAGTTAAAGTATCAAGCTGTACTTATTGCTTGGCCGTGAATGATTGAATGGAGTCTAACCCTGTCTATTCTTGCCTCGATCCTGTACAAGATTGTTACATGACATGATTACTTGTGCTTGCTTTTTTTTTACAATAAAGATCAGGGGACCAGTTCTGTTCAGGCGAAGGGTTACAACCCCGGTCCTTGTTTGGTTTACGGGTTGTAACCTGGCTCCCGGAGCAGTTCTATGTTCTCTCTTCGTTTATTGTTTTGTTGTACCTCATGACATGCTCGACATGCTTTACCTTACGTCAAGATCGTGATTATTTACACTGGCCTTATTGATAAATGGTGGGGATACCAAGTTCCGTTCAGATGAAGAGTTACAACCCCGGTCCTTGTTTGGTTTACGGGTTGTAACTTGGTTATCTGAATAGTCCCATGGTTATCACATCGTATATCATCGGTCATGCTTTTCCTTAATTAATATCTTTTATTATGTAATTATATTCTTGTGCTAATTGCTGGTTTTAGTTCCTAAGTGAAGCCTCCTTTGTGGCACTTGCTCTTCTGGGGTCTGACCCAGCTGGTTTTGTATGGCCAGATACCAGAGCAGCTCCAGAGGATCTACCGGTTTTCTAGCCCGATGGTGAATACCGGGCGTAACCAGGACAACGAGTGGGTTTATTTTTGCTCTCCCACTCTATTATAAAATTATTCTTTTGAGGCGTTTAGCCGTCGAACAAGTGTTAGCTCGTGTATATTTTACTTACTGTCTGCCTACGGGCTGTAACATGATTGGCAACCTAGGGTTGATCATGTATGACTACACTCTTGCTAGTCCTCACATTTTGTAACGACTAGCTTCATGATCAGCTGAATATGTAATGTTTGGGACGCCTTACTATTGTGTATTTGGTGATCTTACATCTTGTAATATTTACTTAATTGCTTGTGATTGAGATACTAGGCTTCTTGTTGACCTTAAGAGACTGATGGCTTGTAGATAAACCCTCATATATCTAGACAGCCGTGACCGTATTGTGAGATGGATTCTATTTCATTATACGTAGCTGGCTATGTCTGCCCCCGCTCTCGAGTATTCTGGTTCTGGGGCGTGACATGGTTTAAGTGGTGGCCCATGCAAGGTCTTGTAAATCAAGATATGTGAGGGTTTACCGAATAGATGTCTCAATCAGTACTCGCCCTTGATCTCTGCTCGTATCCTCTTGATTCCTGGAATTCTTGTCCTGATCACATGCTTGTAATCATTGATCTGTCCTGGTCCTTTCTTATTGTTCCCTATGTCGTCTTCTTCAGCGACATTGTTCCTGGACCTGCCGATCTGCAAGGCGGATCACCTCCCGTGGACCAGCAGCAACCAGAAGATCAGGCCCAGCATTCAGGAGCAGCCTCCCGAGTCGTACCTACTGGAGGAGAGCCGCCAGTTCAGCCAGTCCAGCCTGCAGAGCCTGATGATGGCACTTTGGTGGATCTCATCAGATCATTGTTAGCTTTCCAAGAT
The DNA here is from genome assembly GCA_029216955.1 of Iris pallida. Taxonomy (NCBI): domain Eukaryota; kingdom Viridiplantae; phylum Streptophyta; class Magnoliopsida; order Asparagales; family Iridaceae; genus Iris; species Iris pallida. The sequence goes on from JANAVB010002198.1 coordinate 2,285,860, forward strand.
CGTCGAGGTGATGCATTGCACCAGGCAGTGGAAGATGCTCTGAACAGAGACGGTCATCTAAGGAACAATGCAGCGAACAATTTCAAGCGCCTGAACCCTCCATTCTTCGATGGCAGTGAAGATGCTATCGCTGCTGACGCGTGGCTTCAGGACACTGAAGTCATTCTAGAGGCAGCCAGAATCCCGGAGGACGAGAAGGTGGCCGTGGTACGTCTACAGTTACTGGATCTTGCCCGCAGCTGGTGGACAGCTCAGGCCGTTGGATTGGTGGCGCCTATTGCTTGGGCAGTATTCCATGAGAGATTCCAGACGAAGTACTTCGATGCGGTGGCTCGGTACGATCTACAGACCAAGTTCACCAATCTGAAGCAAGGAGGCAGAACGGTCGACGGATACGCGACCGAGTTTTCCAGTCTTAGTCGGTTTGCTCCCACTTTGGTGGCAACCGAGTTCGACAGAGCCCAGCAGTTCCAGTAGGGGCTCCATCTCGAGATTTTATTGGCAGTGGAACAGTTTGAGCATCAGACTTTTGATGCAGTGTTGAGGGCAGCTAGGAGGCATGAGTATACCTCCCACAGGATCGTGGACAGGACCGGAGGTCGAAAGTGATCTCATGGCTAGATGACCCAGTCTTCAGCACCAGTCCTGACAGCTACGGCTTTGACAATTGGAACTCCGAGGCAGGCGGCCTCAGTGATGTCAGTCATGTCCCCTCAGCAACAGAAGAAGAAGCAGTCTTCCGCAATGGGCTGCACTCATTGTGGGAAGCCAGGACACGTTGTTTCGGAGTGTCGCAGAGCTCAGGGATTATGTTTGGCTTGTGGAGCACCGGACCATAAGATAGGGTCACATCCGACTAGGGCCAGTTCGTTATCGGCCCAGACTAGTCCCTCGGTAAGGGGACCAGCACCAGCACCAGTGCAACAACAGTACCAGCCTCCGAGGCCATTGCTGCTTCAGACCCAAGTATTCCAGCAGCAGGGACCCCAACAGTATGCCCTGGTCCAAGCTCAGATTCAGAACCGGCAGAGAGGTTCCTATCAGGATATCTTCTCTCTTTCTCGTGCCTTCGATTTCCTTGCTTACATACATGATTGCATGATTGATTGCTTAGTATAGCTTGCCTGTGATTAGTATGGCTTGTTCTTGTCCCTCTAGCCTCTTAATTAAATTCCGAGGACGGAATTCTTTTAAGGTGGGTAGAGTTGTAATGGCTGTGGTTCGTATTACGTATTTTTGGAATACGTGTACGTATTTATTCTTGTATTGCTTGATTTCCTTGCTTAATTTCCTCCCTGGGCTTGGTTTATTCTTGGTTTGGGTTGGCTTGGTTCGGTTTGGGATTACTCTTGGTTCATCATGAACCAAGGGGTGAACCCCCTACCTACCACCACCACTCATATTCATTACCCTTTCTCATTTCTCTCTCTTCATTATTCATCTTCTTCTTCCTCATTTACTTCTTCAACCACCAGGAGGGAGAGAGAGAGAGCTTAGGCAAGTGCAAACTTGCTTCATGATGGATCTCAAGTTTTATTGTTCCATTCTCTTCCTTACTTGATTCTAAGATACTTTAGAACTTGGCATTTTCCATTTTGATGGTTATATTTTTGTAGATCTAAGTTTTAAGTTCCTTCTTGTTTAGTTTTCTTGGTTTTGATCTCTAAAAACTTGGTATTTCCAAAAAAAATGGTTCTATGTTGTAGAGAATTCAATTTCCTTTAGTTTTGGCTTTTGTTTCGCTTGATTTCGACTCCGGATGAGTAAGTTATGGCCATTACAAGTTTTTGGAACTTTCATGGCTGAACTTGCTGTTTGGGAACGATGAATCTCATGCGCCCGGGAGGCCATGCGCCGGGAGGCCATACGCCGTGAAGTCCCGGCAACGCATCCCTTAACTCCGAGCGTGTCATGCGCGTAGGTTCCCTACGCGCATGTACTGAAGACGCAACGTGAGTTTCTCATGCGCCGATTCGTGCAGGAATCCCATGCGCCGATTCGTGCAGGAATCTCATGTGCCGATTCATGCAGGAATCTCATGCGCCGATTCGTGCAGGAATCTCATGCGCCGATTCGTGCAGGAATCCCATGCGCCGATTCGTACAGGAATCCCATGCGCCGATTCGTGCAGGAATCTCATGCGCCGATTCGTGCAGGAATCTCATGCGCCGATTCGTGCAGGAATCCCATGTGCCGATTCGTGCAGGAATCTCATGCGCCGATTCGTGCAGAAATCCTATGTGCCGATTCGTACAGGAATCCCATGTGCCGATTCGTGCAGGAATCTCATGCGCCGATTCGTGCAGGAATCTCATGCACCGATTCGTGCAGGAATCTCGTACGCCGATTCGTGCAGGAATCTCATGCACCGATTCGTGCAGGAATCTCATGCGCCGATTCGTGCAGGAATCCCATGCGCCGATTCGTGCAGGAATCTCATGCGCCGATTCGTGCAGGAATCCCATGCGCCGATTCGTGCAGGAATCTCATGCGCCGATTGTGCAGGAATCTCATGCGCCGATTCGTGCAGGAATCCTATGCGCCGATTCGTACAGAAATCTTATGTGCCGATTCTTGCAGGAATCTCATGCGCCGATTCGTACAGGAATCTCATGCGCTGATTCGTGCAGGAATCTCATGCGCCGATTCGTGCAGGAATCCCATACGCCGATTGTGCAGGAATCTCATGCGCCGATTTGTGCATGAATCTTATGCGCCGATTCGTGTAGGAATCCCATGCGCCGATTGTGCAGGAATCCCATGCGCCGAAATTGCTCTATTTCGCTGTTTTTGCCTGTTTAAGTTATTTTGTAGCTAGAATCTTAAAAAACTCAAAACATGAAAGTTGCAGATCTTTTCCTTGGCTTCAAGAATATGTTACTAGTTATTTTTATGCAAGTTTCTCTCATTCATGATAATGTAAGGATAGAACACGATAGTGGCCTATTAAGGCGCACTCCTGACAAGTACCAAGTGGACATGACATGACCTGATAGTGGCCCGCCGTGGCACACTCCTGACAAGTATACCTGACATGATATACCTCGGATTGCTGTTGCGACGGCTAACCTGACATGATATGACTTGATAAGTATAAACAACCTGGACACCGTGGACGATTGTGCTTGTGTAATGAACCAGTCTTGTCTTGCATCATGCTTAGGATGGGACCCCTGAGTACCACGGTCAGGAGTACCTACTGAAATGGACTAAGGCTAATAACTAGATTAACACAGTAGTCATGAAGAGATTTCCCAGCTACAGGCAATCCCGTTACCTGGGCGCTCTTGGGATCTGTAGCCTGCCGTCGAGTAGGGCACATTTCCAGCACACTGTCATGTGTTGCACCCTCTAAGTCACTTAAAGGTACATGCGTTTTCTGGATGATGTACCCACTTGAATTCAACCCCTAATATTCAACCTGGGTAACCTGGATGGTCTGCAGGGCTTGTGGCTGTGGAATAATCTTATTGCATCTTGCTAGTAACTAGGCTTGTGATAACCCTAGTTAGTTAAAGTATCAAGCCGTACTTATTGCTTGGCCGTGAATGATTGAATGGAGTCTAACCCTGTCTATTCTTGCCTCGATCCTGTACAAGATTGTTACATAAAATGATTACTTGTGCTTGCTTTTTTTTACAATAAAGATCAGGGGACCAGTTCTGTTCAGGCGAAGGGTTACAACCCCGGTCCTTATTTGGTTTACGGGTTGTAACCTGGCTCTCAGAGCAGTTCTGTGTTCTCTCTTCGTTTATTGTTTTGTTGTACCTCATGACATGCTCGACATGCTTTACCTTACGTCAAGATCGTGATTATTTATACTGGCCTTATTGATAAATGGTGGGGATACCAAGTTCCGTTCAGATGAAGAGTTACAACCCCGGTCCTTGTTTGGTTTACGGGTTGTAACTTGGTTATCTGAATAGTCCCATGGTTATCACATCGTATATCACCGGTCATGCTTTTCCTTAATTAATGTCTTTTATTATGTAATTATATTCTTGTGCTAATTGCTGGTTTTAGTTCCTAAGTGAAGCCTCCTTTGTGGCACTTGCTCTTCTGGGGTCTGACCCAGCTGGTTTTATATGGCCAGATACCAGAGCAGCTCCAGAGGATCTACCGATTTTCCTGCCCGATGGTGAACACCATGCGTAACTAGGGCAACGAGTGGGTTTATTTTTGCTCTCCCACTCTATTATAAAATTATTCTTTTGAGGCGTTTAGCCGCCGAGCAAGTGTTAGCTCGTGTATATTTTACTTACTGTCTGCCTACGGGCTGTAACATGATTGGCAACCTAGGGTTGATCATGTATGACTACACTCTTGCTAGTCCTCACATTTTGTAACGACTAGCTTCATGATCAGCTGAATATGTAATGTTTGGGACACCTTACTATTGTATATTTGGTGATCTTACATCTTGTAATATTTACTTAATTGCTTGTGATTGAGACACTAGGCTTCTTGTTGACCTTAAGAGACTGATGGCTTGTAGATAAACCCTCATATATCTAGACAGCCGTGATCGTATTGTGAGGTGGATTCCATTTCATTATACGTAGCTGGCTATGTCTGCCCCCGCTCTCCAGTATTCTGGTTCTGGGGCGTGACACTTGTACAAAGAAAGCCTAGGGACGAAAACCTAGGTACATCAATCTAAGTACAATTATTTATTTTAGATTCTGGGGGGTGACGATAGAGGCTCGGGAAGGCGACGGTAGCCCTGCCTTACTCCTTGGACGATCGGTATGCAACCTTGGCTCCTGTGAAAAGATAGTTGGCGTCGTTGAAAAAATGCTCTCCTTGCTCTCCTCGGGTTGCTCTTCCGACTTCTCCCTTTCTCTGTGGTTTTCCTTCAGATTATTGGGGGAGCTCTCTTTTCTCTCTCCTTCTGGTCATGTATATCTTTTACAAGGGAATGGCATCTGGCTATTTATAATAGTGGGGGCATCATTAGGGTTGCCAATAATTAGCTCTCGGAGATGGCGGCGGCCCGTAGATTGGTCAATCCAGGTCGTTCAGTTTTGATTGTGACGAATCTGAGCCATTGAATGTAGATTACACCAAATCCCATTAGCAATTAATGCTGATTGAAATAAATCTTCCTCATAATGATCTTCTGATGTCTGGAATAAATTAAATTTATTCTCCTGCCACGTGTCCCAGATTATTGGAATTTGACCCAATCTTTGATGGCAGTAAATCTGAGAAATCCATATGACGAGTGAGCCGCATATGACTTTGGGCCGCATAAGGTTAGGGCCACGTGTCAGGGCTGTCTGGGTAGTGGCCCTCCCTTGAGCCTTTGAACCACAGGGAGGTAATCATTGTGAGCCGCATAGGGATACATCCACCCGAGCCGCATGGAGATGATCCTTTTGAGCCGCATGAGGAGTTTTTACTTGAACCGCATGAGACTTCCTCGGCCTGAGCCGTATAAGACGAATTCATTCTGAACCGCATAAGAAGTTCTTTGCTCGAGCCGTATGAGGCTTCTCTGGTCTGAGCCGCATAAGACGGATTCATTCTGAACCGCATAAGAAGTTCTTTGCTCGAGCCGCATGAGGCTTTCTCGGCCTGAGCCGCATAGGACGGATTCACTCTGAACCGCATAAGAAGTGCTTTGCTCAAGCCGCATGAGGCTTTCTAGGCCTGAGCCGCATAGGACGGATTCACTCAGAACCGCATGAGAAGTGAGCCGTATACGAACGCCCACGTGGCGAGGCCACGTGGCATTTTTTATGGCTCTCGGGGGATTTGTGTCAGAGATCGCTTTTCTCTTCCCTAGAGATTCGTCATTATGACAGGGTCATAATTACTTCTTTCCGTGTCAGGGCTGTCACTTTTTCAGAGTTGTCAGCCGTCCAGCAATTAATACGAGAGGGCAAAGGAGAGGGCTGTCCTGTCACGTGTCTTTCTGAGCCGCATGGGATGTCTTGGACCGCATAGCCCCTTATGCCGCATAACTTTTCGAGCCGTATGGACTTTTTGAGCCGCATGGGGTTCTTTGGCCGCATGAGTTATTTTCTTTAGTATTTTCCATGCTTCTATAGTAGGCAAACCACGTTCTGAATTGGAATATGGCGTAAAAACAACCCAAATATACCCTGAGCGTAAAGTAGTAGACTAGACGTACAATAGCCCTGATGTAGACTTCCCGCGTAAAGTGGTTGTTAAATAACCTTGAGCGTAAAATTAGCCCAAATAAACCTTACGCACACGTCAACCGTTGAGCGTAAAAACTCGTATAGTCTCCGTGCGTAAAAGAAGCCATATTATGAGCGTAAAGTGGCTCAGTCGACATACTAAACGACAAATGAGCCTCTGTGTGAAACAAATTCCTTTGATTTCTGTGATATATGCCATCATTAAATCTTTATGTCAGACTTTGCATTAAATGCAAGACTTGACAGCTTTGTCCAACGTAAAAGTGGCTAGCTTGTCTTGGGCGTAAAATCATTAGCTTTGACCCGGGCGTAAAATGATTAGCCTGCTTCGGGAGTAAAGTGATTAGCCGCTCTTTGGCGTAAAGTGGATCGATTTGAATGGAATGATCCTTATCTTTGACTCATTCTTATGAAGCACTTTTTACGCTCCTACACCTGGAGCTTGCCCTGAAGAAGTTGGAGGATGGCTGGCGGGCACACATGGACCTGGATAATGCGGAGCGGTTGTCCCAGGAGGCCGAGCGCCGAGCTAAGCAGCGGCTTGAGCGGGGGACCGCCTTGGTGAAGAACCGTCTCTTGGAATTATGTACCGTCGAACCATAGACGGCTTTTTTTTTTCTTTTTTTTGTTTTCGTTCTTTTCCTTTCTTTAAGTGGGACAATGTCCCTAGAATATATAGTACTTTCGCCTTCCAAATAAAAGAGTATGCTTTATTCTACCCTTTATTTGTACTGCTTGTTGTGCTTATGGTGTTATGGTGGTGTTTGCCCTGCTTGGGGGGCTTGTTTGTGGACCTGTTACCCTTGGCATACCTGAGTTTTAGGTACGGATAACAAGTTTGATGGGGATACCTAGAAAAATTCCGTGGTAAGGTCGTCATGGACGTTCCGGGTATAGGGAGAAAGAATGCCATGGAGCAGCTGGGCTCCCGGGGCATGATGAGGAATAATGTGCATGTACTAGGAAACTTAGTACAGCATTTATAGTCAGCAGAGGACATTTGTGGGCCTATTATCCTTGGCGTACCCTGGTTTAGGATACGGATAATAAGACGAGAGAGAAAACCAACATACTTACTCAGAGGTAATGAGGACATGGCAAGTATGGGGGTGTTACCGCGAAGTCTTCCTACTCAGAGGTAATAAGGACAATGCAGGAGTGTACTTAACAGAGGATATTTGTGGTCAACAGAGGACATTTGTGGACCTATTATCTTTAGCGTACCCTGGGGTTTTTTTGGGTACAGATAATAAGTCGAGGAAGAACCAACATATTTGTTCAGATGTAATGAGGACATGACAAATATGAGGGTTTCTTCGATGGAGCCTTTCCACTCAGAGGTAATGAGGACATGGCAGGAGTAGGCTCCATGAAGGGGTACATAGAACGACTCAGAGGTAATGAGGACATGGAAGTTCTATGTAGAGGGGTGATTTGTTTTTGGTGGAAGTGAAACGACTCAGAGGTAACATCGACGTAGTCGTTTTAGAAATTTGTGGATCCGTTACCCTTTTTGTGCACTAAGAGTGCGGGTAGTGGATCATAAGGGAGGAGCTCTTTTAGAGAAATAAGTTCAGAGGTATGATCATACATAACTTACTACCTAAAAGAGTGACCGGAGTGTGAGTTCAGAGGCACATACGGGTACATAACTCGATAATCTGGGATGTTTGGAGGAAAAGTGTGAGTTCAGTCGTACGAAAAAGTACATGACTCATCGTTCTGGAATATTTGTAGTCGAGATGTGAGTTCAACGGTACCAGCAGGTACATAACTCAACTATCTGGGATAGTTGGAAGAAAAATGTGAGTTCAGCGGTACTGGAGGGTACATAACTCAATAATCTAGAATTTAGAGAATGTCGTTTAGACATAATATTTATTCAGGAACTTATCGTTGATGGGCAACATGAGCAAGCCTCCGTTTTGTTTTGCGAGGTGGTAAGCACCGTTAGAGAATACAACCTCAATGATAAATGGACCTTCCCATTTTGGCTGGAATTTGCCGGCAGTTTTGTGAGTCATAACCATCGGCCTCCGAACTGCCAGAACGAGATTACCCACTTGGAATGTTCTGATTTTAACCTTCTTGTTGAAGGCTCCGGAGATGCGTGCTTGGTATAGCTCGATTCGTTGCTGAGCCAAGAGGCACTTTTCATCTAAGGCTTCCAACCCTTGTAGCCGGCGATGGTAGTTATCGTCCGTCGTCAATTGGTAAGTAAGAGCGATGCGGAGCGAGGGTATTTGAGTCTCCAATGGAAGAACTGCCCCACTCTCGTACACCAGAAAGAATGGTATGTTCCCTGTAGCTGTTCGGACTGTGGTGCGGTACGCCCATAAGCATTCACCATGCTTCTCGTTCCAGTCGTATTTGTTGGACGACACGAACTTCTTGAGCAACTTGATGATGGTTTTGTTGAATGCTTCTGCCAACCCATTTGCTGCCGGATTGTATGGTGTTGAAGCAATATTCTGGATGTGGTGCTTGTCGTAGAACCGATAGAAGGCATGGCTTGCGAACTGCGGACCATTATCATGGATGATCCTTCGGGGCAGTCCAAAGTGATAGATGACGTGATTTCTTGAGGAAGCTGATCACGTTTGAAATCTTTACTTCTGCAAGTGGAACAACTTTTGTCCATTTAGAGAAGTAATCTGTGATGGCAAGTATGAAGCGATGTCCTCGGAAAGAAGGTGGAGTGATCGGACCGATGATATCCATTCTCCATGCTTCAAATGGCCAGGATGCCACTGTCGGATGTAGAAATTCGGATGGCTGGTGGATGAAGTCCGCGTGGGCTTGGCAGGCTTTGCACTTTCTTGTATAGTCTATCGCATCTGCGACCATCGTGGGCCAGTAGTAGCCCATTCGGCGAAGATGGTCTTGTAATTTTGGGCCAGGCTGATAGGCCCTGCAGACACCATCATGAGCTTCGCGTACGACTTCTTTGGCTTCTGTGTTTGACAGACATCGAAGCAATAATCCATCGTAGGATCAGCGACACAGCATTTTCGTCTCTGTATCGTAGAAGAATCTGAGAGAACGCCTTTTGATAGAGGTGGCTTCTTTTGGGTCCTCCGACAGAATGTCGTAGACTACGAAGTCAATGAATGGTTGTCTCCAGTCTTGTGCTTTGTCGATCGTCTGAGCGGAATAACTCGTCACAAATTGAACATTGTTCTTGGGACAGACCAGTTCATGGCCTATTACTTCCACCGATTGATGAGTATAGTTCAGAACTGCTAGGGAAGCGGTAAGGCCTGCTAAGACATCGGCTTCGATATTTTGGAGTCTGGAGACATGTTCAATGAAGAACCCCTTGAACGACGGGATAATGTTGATCGCTATTTGGTGATAGGGGATCATGTCTTCATGGCGGACTTCGTATGAACCCCGGATCTGATTGACGATTAACTGTGAATTGTCGTACGCTTTAAGGTATTCTACCCCCAGCTCTCTTGTAAGTCGAAGGCCAATGACTAGAGCATTGTACTCGGCTACATTGTTAGAGCACGGTTTCGTGAGGGAGTAGGCGCGATTGATCACCAGTCCGAAAGGAGAAATTAGCACCACTCCGACTCTGACGATGATGTTGCCCTTAGGTCTGGTCCTTGAGGCGCCGTCGAAGAATATTCGCCATATATTATCGTGAGACGTTGCATGCGAGTCGGCGACCTTATCTGGGATGTCTTCGTATATTCTGGCCGACTCCGGGCCTGGGTGGGCTGCTAAAAAGTCTGCCGGAGCCTGACCTTTAACAGTCTTTTGCGGGACGAAGATTATATGGTAGGGGGACAATAATATTGCCTATATAGTGAGGCGAGAGCTGAGTGTCCCTGGTTTAGTCATGAGGACCCTGAGGGGGTTGACTCGCGATATCACCTGTATGGTTTACCCCGTGACATAGTGTCGCGTCTTTTGAATAGCGAACACCAGGGCGAGGCATTCCTTCTCTACGGTGGTATATCGGTGCTCTGGCCCGATCATTATTCGGCTGAGGTAATTATAGCTTGCTCATGGCCTGCATCGTTGTTTTGTGCTAGCAGAGCGCCGAGGGAATGCTCCATTGCTCGTACATAGAGCAGGAATGGTTTTCCAGCAACCGGGGCCACCAGGACTGGAGGGTTCGATAAATATTCTTTGATGCTGTCGAAGGCATGTTGGCATTCTTTATCCTATACGAATGAGACGCCCTTCTTCATGAGATGGATGAATGGTTGACATCGCCAGGAGAGGTTGGAGATGAACCTCATGATGTAAGCTAACCTCCTTTGGAGGCCTTGGAGTTCTTAGAGATTTCTCGGGGGACCCATCTCCATGATTGCCTTTGTCTTCTCAGGGTCTACGTGGATACCCTGGGAGGTGATGACGAAACCCAGGAACTTCCCGCTGGATACGCCCATGAAGGATTTCGTGGGGTTCATTTTCAAGTTGTGCACTCGCATCAGGTCGAATACTGTCATTAGATTATGCAGATGATCTTCCTTAGAGCGGCTTTTGACGGCAATGTCGTCAACATAGCACTCCACGGTATTGCACAAGTGATCCCTGAAGATGATACTCATGGCTCTCTGATAGATGGCGCCAGCGTTCTTCAAACCGAAAGGCATGACCGTGTAGCAGAATGTGCCTATTGGTGTCCAGAACGATGTATGCTTTTCATCGTCGGGAGACATCTTAATTTGGTTGTACCCCGAGAAGCCATCCATGAATGACATATGTTCGAAGCCACAGGTGTTGTCAATCATAATGTCTGTGATAGGGAGGGGGAACTCATCTTTGTGGTACGCCTCATTCAGATTGCGAAAGTCGATGTAGATTCGAATCTTCCCATTCTTTTTGAGGACCGGTACAATGTTGGCGACCCAGTCTGGATGTTACTCTTCACGAATGAAGCCGCTGGTTATTAGTTTGTTGACTTCGACTTCGAATGCATCCATGATGCCTGGGCAGAAGCGTTGTTGTTGTTGTTTGCCTGGCTTCGCATCTGGCCGAATGTTGAGCTTATGAAGAGCATATCGGGATTTAACCCTGGCATGTCTTCATAGTTCCAGGCGAACACATCAATATTTTCTTTGACGAGTTCCAGTAGCGATTCTCGCTCTTCGTCTGTCAGGCTTTTACTAACGAAGATTGGTTTTGGAGAAGAGTCACTGCCGAGATCCATTTGCATGACCTCATCTTCAGTAGGAGGCTCTCTTTGTTCAAACTGCTTCTTCCATTGCGCATCCAGCCGTTGGGCCCACGGCTCTAATTCGAGGAGTTCAGGAAAGTCTTTACCTTCTTCGTAAGCATCAGCGAATGCCATATTGACAGATAGGACTTGCCTGAATATATCCCCGATGCTGATCCGAATCATAAGTTGGTGATCCGGTTGAATGTGAATGCCAGTCGATTCTTCATCTGAGCTTTCATGGTCGTTGTAGGCGTAACATACCCCAGTCCGCATCGGGTCTTGTTGTAGTAGTCCTGTGGTTTACCAGCCGGGATCGGTGACTTTAAAGGTAATCGTCGACCAGTGCTGTAGTTCAAACCTGGCGTAGTCTCCAGATCATACTATCACGACCCGCACCCTTTTTTTTTAAAACGGATACAAGACGTGTCCAAGCCAGCCTATGCCGCAGTGTCGGCGGTAGAACGCTGTCATGGCCATGAAGATCAAAATCACAAATAATAATCATTCACAAAATTAATTTAATTTACAAAGAGCACAAGTTTTACTTTTGCAGAAAATATAAACTTGTACAATTATAGTATGACTACCACTCAACTATCTAGCTAGACTCTAAGCTCCTGTCTGCAAGTATCTCCGTATCTCCTATGCTAAGTGAATCCACGGCTAACCTGAAAATGTTAGTTTCCAGTCAGGAATGGAACGAGCACAATTCACTGAATGCAATTTCAAATAAAGAAAATGACTATAAGACAAAGGTTAGGCATCAATCATGAGTTTTGAAAATAACAATAAAGCCGTAAGAAAAATCAATAGTAATAAATAGACCAATATACTTTCCACCGTTAGAAGTACCTTTGACATGTGATCAGTCTGGGATACTACACCGCACGGTCTACGAGATCTACTTGCAGAAAAGTAAACACTGTCTACGAGATCTACTTGCAGAAAAGTAAACACTGTCTACGAGATCTACTTGCAGAAAAGTAAACACTGTCTACGAGATCTTCTACATAAAAGTAACAATGTCTACGAGATCTACTGCATAAAAGTAACAATGTCTACGAGATCTACTGCATGAAAGTAACAATGTCTACGAGATCTACTGCATGAAAGTAAACGAGGTCTACGGTCGGATCACACATCCTTGGTACTTCTCATTCCCGACTCAACAATTTATAATAGAAAAATAATCACATAACCAATGACCAATCAATGAAATATAGTGAAAATCAATATCGAAATGCAGACAATAAACTGTACTCGCCTGTGGTCCTGTGCTGGTAAAACCGATGATCTGAGCCACTCAGTATGCTACAATAGTCAAAACCCATACAACAGTCCCCGGAAGCTGAAATAAACAATACCAATGATCTCAGAATAGTCCAATTAGCTAGGATTGCCTGTCCTTAAGTCCAATTCTGGACACAGAGGCAAAACAGTAATTTCGGGCAAAAACGATGTCCGCCGTTGGACCCGTTTTGCACCGAAAAGCGTGCCAGAGTCAACGGTCTCTAAAGTCATCAAACTACATGTCTACGAATCCAGTTTTTCGATACGAACCCAACCGTATGTCCAAAGTTGGATTCCGGCGGGCCGTGCACAGAATCGCCCGTTGAGCGGGACCGTGGGGCCCTTAAAACGGTGATTTTGTCAACGGTCTCAGAATCGGACCAAACTTGGCATACAGGACTAGGAAAACGATACGGTTCTGTTGGCGTAAGTTTCGTTTCGATCTGACGAGCGTACACAAAGTAATTAGAGAATTTGCAAAGTGTACGATATGGTGAATTTTGGTGGATACTCGTCAAATTCGTCGCGCACACGCGACCAATTTGAATTCTGCCAAAGTTCACACGACCACGAAGCCGTTATGCAGCTTTCGATGCTTTTGGTTCGCGACCACGTCATCCGAATTGGCATGACGCACGTCGTGTGGAGCGATTTTTATTATTTTCTATATTTTGAAAAACAGGTTTTTTCCTAACTTTCAAGAGTGAATACTTCGCATATTCTTCATCAAATCCTGACCTACAAATTTGGTTTTACTCTCATATATGTTGACTAAAATCGTGTTCAACTAGTTTTCTAAAATTCTTAATATACAGTTCATAAAACACCGTCCAAATCGGGTTCTTGGAACGGGTTCTGTCCTGTTTTTGGTCAAGTTTTTCGTCGACTTGGGTCGATTTCTCGGGCGATCCAGTTCCTCTAAATTAAATCTAATTGAATGCAAACAAAGGGTTATAGATCGGGGTCTTACCTGAAAAGATGGCTCGTAAAATGATCGAGCATCACGGAGGAAAATCCGTCACGAAGTTGCCCTCATCGCAGCAACTGCTGCTGTTGTTTCTGCTCTTGCTGTGCGCTGTTTGCGACGAACTCGGCCGGCCGGCGGCCCCACGCGGCGGCGCGGTGGCTGCGCGCGTGCGGCAGAGGCCTAGGGGAGCGTACGCGGCAGAGGCCTGGGGTCGTGAAGCGTTAGGGTTTTCGAGTATCGAATTCTTCTTCCTCCCGATTTCTCTATATATAGAGAGAGACTTGTTTTAGAGCGCGGGGGGGGGGGGGGGGGGGGGGGGGTGCTTTCTATTTCCTGTGGGGGGGCTTTCCATTCCCAGCTCGGGCTGGGCTCGGCTGGGCCGGGCCTGGCCTGAGCTCAACCTTTTGGTTTTTATTTATTCTTTTTTTTTATTTCATTTCATACTTATATATATATGTATATATATCTAAGTACGATATACGTATATATATATATATATATATACGCACACATATACATGTTTAATATTTATTTATATACACGTATATTATGTATGTATATATATTTATATATACACCTATACCTTTTGCTAAAAATAAAATGATGATAACTAATAATGATAAATAATTTATATTAAAACACAGCAATAATAATATTAATATTATATAACTTCAATAAAATAATAATAATAATAATAATAATAATAATAATAATAATAATAATAATAATAATAATAATAATAATAACAAAATCTAATAAACTAATATTGGTGTATATACCATCATGCACGGTCTAATTATCCCAAAATGTACAAAGTCCTATTTATATACAATTATTATTGAATATCACTAATAATATTATTTATAATATTTAAATACGAATACTTAGAAATATTCCTCAGTTTATTAAAATGGAACACAACACCATCTTACAAAATACGTCAACACATATGTCATTGGACGTCTCGCCTGACTACATGGGCTTGAGCTCAGTTCGGGTTCAGTTTGACTAGTTTGGTGCGACTGGGTCACCTAGACGTTAAATAATATTAATAGTAACTAATTAACTATTTGTAGTGGTCACGTCACAACTTGGCCTGGTTTTTCTAGTTAGGACATCCCTATGGCTAGGTTTTCCCTGGCATGGCTAGTACACTAGTCAGGGCACACTGCTACATCTCCCATGCCACAAATCCTAGTCGTCTAGTACTTCGAAACTCAACAATGGCCAAAATCATCTACCGTAATAATTAACTAAATAAATATTTATAAAATTCTAAAATCCCTATTTAAATCAAATAAATAAATAAATAAAAATATTTCAAAAATTCTGGGAAGGGGAGCTACAAATCTACCCACCTTAAAAATAATTTCGTCCTCGAAATTCTAACTCATAACCATGCCTAAAACTTAAAAATAAAAGTCAAGGAATAAATCCACTATTACCACAATCTTCTCAATTTAATTTCTCCAAAATAATTTATATCCTCCTCCTAGCTAGTTTGTAACTACAAATCCTTGAGGACTTTTACCCACCTTTGGTCACACTACTCCTCAAACTAAAATCTTAAAACCTTCTAACTGTTTGCTAACAATCCTACCAACAAATATCTAGGAATATGGTATCTATAATCCTCTCCTACCTGTCAAGCAATCCAAAATTTAACAAGCACAAATTTATACAAGTAGCAAAAAATATTATTAATAAATTCTAATAAGCATGACCATTCGTTGCTCTAAAATAGGAAGGACGGAAGGATAAGAAAACTAGTCGAGAGCGATATGAGGTTTCAAGGGTGATGGAGAGTATCCAATGATGCAGATGGAATGAAAGTTTACGGACCATGGACTTATTTGCTAGATTGGGCTACTCTAGTCCAGTCACTTGTTACATCGAAGAACCCTTCGCTCTTAGAGGGCTTACAATCCGTGGACTATGAAAAATCTGTTCTCTAAATTAATCCGAACAAGGTTAAAAAAAATAGAACGGAATTGGAGAAGTCAAGATTGTGATCTTTTTCGTGGTTATTTAAACACACGAGCAAAGAATCCAAATGCAATACCAGATCTCAATCTATATGGACTAGACAAGATTCCAACGATAAAACTCTTTCTACTAGATTAGGGTAACCTAGAATAGGGCTCCTTTCAAGTGGTTGAGTTGGTTGCTAGTCGGGTTGGTTAGCTAGGTCCATAAGCCCGAAATGCGCCTTCAGTGACCTTTGTATTTGAGTAGCACATGAGGCCTCAATCAAGTGGCACACTAGTGGCATGTGCATAAAAGGCTTCGAGTAGATCTCTACCATATATTGGGTCGAAGGAAATGAGTCGAGGTTGAGTCTCTAATTGTAGTCGAAAAATTTACCGCTACTATGGTAAGGGTTATAGCTAGTCCTTTTTACCTGAAAGTCGTACCATAAAAATAGAGTACAAGGGGACGTGTTTGAGTGGGACATGATGTACCTAGTTGAAGGTGGACTCGTCTAGATCTTACCTATGAGATTTGTTGGAAGGTAACGGCTGGTCTTGTGCTCCGAATATTAATGACACGGCCGGGGACACAAAATGATCTAAATGGAAAGTGGGAGTTCATGGGGCACTAATTGTCATGCTAATGGATATTATTCTAATCGATTGGTAATCTCGGTATATCCTAAAAATTTTAGGAGGCTTACAGTCTACCCACCTTAGAAGCTAGGATATGGTTTTAGGAATAATGAGGTTTAGAAGGATTCTAAAGTCCAGATATTTACCTCGACTCTTGTTAAATAAGGCACGACGTATCGGGGTATGGTAGATGTAAGTCAAGTCAATGATCATTCCTCAATACATGAGAAACGAGGGTGTACAATAACACATGGTCGATAAAATAGAGAAACATATACCTCTATAGTGTACAAGAGTTATCGACGGGGTAACCAGCTCTAAGGCACGTCATATAAAGAGATTCCTAACAACTGAGTCATGAATTTCTATTTGTGTCAAACCTGCCAGACTATTGTCACAAGGACTCTAGTTAAACTAAGCTTCGAGCAAATGGTTAGAGGCTCACAATATTAGTCTCTGGAGAATAGGTAGTCTCATAGGTTGGCATTTGGTCAAGGAGAAAATCCGAATCATTCTCGGACTCCAATGACTAGATGATCAAGATAGCCGATTTAGTGTCGAAGGAAGGACGAGTAACTCATTCACATGGCTGGCCGATGGTAGCTACACTTGTGCATACAACTATCATAGCCATGGGAATACTCTGTATCTATCCATCAATTACGAGCTTTCATCTTTCCAGTCGGTGAAAGACAAAAACGATATAGAGTTCAAGAGAGATGTCATAAATACAATCACGTGATTCAAAGGCGAATGTACAATTCAAGAGGAATTGTCAAGGCAGTCGCGGATGAGATCCTAGAGACATCTACATCTCAATCCACGTAGGATAATTAAATGAAGAGCGAACCAAATGCATCATGGTTGATCAGACTGTGATACAATGACTCTGATTAGACAATATGTTAGCGGGCGTCCCCAATAAACATATGTCTTGAATCAAGCTCGATAAAAGAGTAAGCTTGCAAAAACTAGGCTGTAATAGCAGCATTGGTCGAGATAGTCAAGATACAAGTACGCAAGATTTTTGAAAAGAGGCACAAGTAGTTCGCGTTTAGAGAGAATCAAAAATTACCTGGTGTTCTTGCTTATACAATCTTCCTAAAATCTTCCTGTCCATAAGGTCTTGGTCAACTAATGGGTTATGAAACTCCGGATTCTATATTCTTGGTAACTTATTAGTGTCGGTCAATTACCTCGTCAATAGATCACAAGGACCTCATGATGCTAGGTTGAGAGACATGCTACTCAACTTACAGAACTTTCACTAATTTTAGCTTTGGATCTTATGGGACATGCATGGCAGTGTCCTATCCTCTATGGTATCCCAAACTTGTAATCATGTTTGAAGTCATTTCACCGTAGATTTTGCCTCGCCCGTATACTCTGGCTGTGGTAAACCCTTGGTTTCGTAACTCAACATGATACAAAATCGAACACCTCTTAACTCTATCCAATATTGGCTCAAGGGTATCTACGATCAAGAAAGGACCACTAGCCATAGTTTTGGCAATATCCCATCACCTATATTATCTTAAACTAATTTCACCTCTAGGGGTTGTGTCTCGCCAGTGCGCTGCTAGCTGTAGTGAATCCATAGTCTCCAAAATTTAAATAAATGGCGACAGTGCGCTGCTGTCCTGTCATTATGAGTCAACTAATATTCCTTTAACTATATTTGTATAAATCCCTGAGCTTCTAGAGATTTAAACAGGTTGACTATGAAATAAGCGTAAATATTTGTCCTATCAGTCATAACCCCCTTCCATAAAAGATTGATCATGGAGAAAATAACTGGAGACAAAGAAATACGAACATTCTAGTATCTATTTCGTGTGTATTCAAACCATGGAGGAAAAACCTTGAATCGAAACCAACTCGAGGTTCATATGGGAATAACGCTAATCAAAATTTATACAATCAATAATTCCTAGGGCAGATAGAAACTAAATAGGTAATTCGACTAAGATATAAGGATGATATCTAAGTGGCAAAGAAAAGGATTTGCACCATTCAACAAGGTTAGATTACTAATTCTATGGAGTCCTGTCTTACCAAGTGAATAACCTATCCACATTGGATCAAATCGACATATCAAGAGGTAATAGTGTACCTATAAGGATCTGACACTCTATCAAAATTAATAACTCCTTATCTACATTGCATGGCCTAGACTACCCATCGGTAAATTTGTATAAGGGACTCCTAGTCCTAGTCATTCTTGTAAATTAAATTAATTCAAATTCGTGAATGAGCATTTCCTAGTCGCAGGCTCGCAATAGTACGACTAACTTAAGTACTTATTACGAGTTCGCATAATTTGCAAAGACAGACCTGCATGGGCCACCACAAAAACTTGTCACGACCCGCATCCGTTTTTTTTTAAAACGGATACGAGACGTGTCCAAGCCAGCCTACGCCGCAGTGTCGGCGGTAGAACGCTGTCACGGCCATGAAGATCAAAATCACAAATAATACTCATTCATAAAATTAATTTAATTTACAAAGAGCACAAGTTTTACTTTTGCAGAAAACATAAACTTGTACAATTATAGAATGACTACCACTCAACTATCTAGCTAGACTCTAAGCTCCTGTCTGCAAGTATCCCCGTATCTCCCATGCTAAGTGAATCCACGGCTAACCTAAAAATGTTGGTTTCCAGTCAGGAATGGAATGAGCATAATTCACTGAATGCAATTTTAAATAAAGAAAATGACTATAAGACAAAGGTTAGGCATCAATCATGAGTTTTGAAAATAAGAGTAAAGCCGTAAGAAAAATCAATAGTAATAAATAGACCAATATACTTTCCACCGTTAGAAGTACCTTTGACATGTGATCAGTCTGGGATACTACACCGTACGGTCTACGAGATCTACTTACAGAAAAGTAAACACTGTCTACGAGATCTACTTGCAGAAAAGTAAACACTGTCTACGAGATCTACTACATAAAAGTAACAATGTCTACGAGATCTACTGCATAAAAGTAACAATGTCTACGAGATCTACTGCATGAAAGTAACAATGTCTACGAGATCTACTGCATGAAAGTAAACGAGGTCTACGGTCGGATCACACATCCTTGGTACTTCTCATTCCCGACTCAACAATTTATAATAGAAAAATAATCACATAACCAATGCCCAATCAATGAAATATAGTGAAAATTAATATCGAAATGCAGACAATAAACTGTACTCGCCTATCGTCCTGTGCTGGTGAAACCGATGATCTGAGCCACTCAGTATGCTACAATAGTCAAAACCCATACAACAGTCCCCGGAAGCTGAAATAAACAATACCAATGATCTCAGAATAGTCCAATTAGCTAGGATTGCTTGTCCTTAAGTCCAATTCTGGACACAGGGGTAAAACGTTAATTTTGGGCAAAAACGATGTCCGTCGTTGGACCCATTTTGCACCGAAAAGCGTACCAGAGTCAACGGTCTCTAAAGTCGTCAAACTACATGTCTACGGATCCAGTTTTTCGATACGAACCCAACCGTATGTCCAAAGTTGGATTCCGGCGGGCCGTGCACAGAATCGTCCGTTGAGCGGGACCGTGGGGCCCTTAAAATGGTGATTTTGTCAACGGTCTCAGAATCGGACCAAACTTGGCATACAGGACCAGGAAAATGATACGGTTCTATTGGCGCAAGTTTCGTCTCGATCTGACGAGCGTGCACAAAGTAATTGGAGAATTTGCAAAGTGCACGATACGGTGAATTTCGGCGGATACTCGTCAAATTCGTCGCGCACACGCGACCAATTTGAATTCCGCCAAAGCCCACACGACCACGAAGCCGTTACACAGCTTTCATGCTTTTGGTTCGCGACCACGTCATCCGGATTGGCATGACGCACGTCGTGTGGAGCGATTTTTATTATTTTCTATATTTTGAAAAACAAGTTTTTTCTTAACTTTCAAGAGTGAATACTTCGCGTATTCTTCGTCAAATCCTGACCTACAAATTTGGTTTTACTCTCATATATGTTGACTAAAATTGTGTTCAACTAGTTTTCTAAAATTCTTAATATACAGTTCATAAAACACCGTCCAAGTCGGGTTCTTGGAACGGGTTCTGTCCTGTTTTTGGTCAAGTTTTTCGTCGACTTTGGGTCGATTTCTCGGGCGATCCAGTTCCTCTAAATTAAATCTAATTGAATGCAAACGAAGGGTTATAGATCGGGGTCTTACCTGAAAAGATGGCTCGTAAAATGATCGAGCATTACGGGGGAAAATCCGTCACGAAGTTGCCCTCATCGCAGCAACTGTTGCTGTTGTTTCTGCTCTTGCTGCGCGCTGTTTGCGACGAACTCGGCCGGCCGACGGCCCCACGCGGCGGCGTGGTGGCTGCGCGCGCGGGGCAGAGGCCTAGGGGAGCGCGCGCGGCAGAGGCCTGGGGTCGTGAAGCGTTAGGGTTTTCGAGTATCGAATTCTTCTTCCTCCCGATTTCTCTATATATATAGAGAGACTTATTTTAGAGCGCCGGGGGGTGCTTTCTGTTTCCTGTGGGGGGGCTTTCCATTCCTAGCTCGGGCTGGGCTCGGCTGGGCCGGGCCTGGCCCGAGCTCAACCTTTTGGTTTTTATTTATTCTTTTTTTTATTATTTCATTTCATACTTATATATATGTATATATATCTAAGTACAATATATGTATATATATATACGCACACATATACATGTTTAATATTTATTTATATACACGTATATTATGTATGTATATATATTTATATATACACCTATACCTTTTGCTAAAAATAAAATGATGATAACTAATAATGATAAATAATTTATATTAAAACACAGCAATAATAATATTAATATTATATAACTTCAATAAAATAATAATAATAAAAATAATAATAATAATAATAATAATAATAATAATAATAATAATAATAATAACAAAATCTAATAAACTAATATTGGTGTATATACCATCATGCACGGTCTAATTATCCCAAAATGGACAAAGTCCTATTTATATACAATTATTATTGAATATCACTAATAATATTATTTATAATATTTAAATACGAATACTTAGAAATATTCCTCAGTTTATTAAAATGGAACACAATACCATCTTACAAAATACGTCAACACATATGTCATTGGACGTCTCGCCTGACTACATGGGCTTGAGCTCAGTTCGGGTTCAGTTTGACTAGTTTGGTGCGACCGGGTCACCTAGACGTTAAATAATATTAATAGTAACTAATTAACTATTTGTAGTGGTCACGTCACAACTTGGCCTGGTTTTTCTAGTTAGGACATCCCTATGGCTAGGTTTTCCCCGGCATGGCTAGTACACTAGTCAGGGCACACTGCTACATCTCCCGTGCCACAAACCCTAGTCGTATGGTACTTCGAAACTCAACAATGGCTAAAATCATCTACCGTAATAATTAACTAAATAAATATTTATAAAATTCTAAAATCCCTATTTAAATCAAATAAATAAATAAATAAAAATATTTCAAAAATTCTGGGAAGGGGAGCTACAGATACCCCTATTTTTGTATGAGGTATTTGGATTGGGGGTTATATAGATAGAGAGACAGTCTTCCGGCATCCGATTCGAGATCGACTTCTTCTATGGTGAAGGGCTGTGGATCATTCTTCCGACCGAAGATGATTGGATGGTCCCCTCCCTCGATTATGCGGTAAGCATCTTTCGCGGAAGCGAGCTGATTTGCGGTGTAAACATTTATCACCTGTATATGTAGGTGAGTGCCTATACCGTGTTCCACAGCATACATTGTACAGAGCTTATCAAGCTCGATGTAATTCAAAGATAGCCCTTTATTGATGAAGTAAGGTATCTTTTCCAGCGGGATTATATCATCTGCGGATGGAACATCAGTGTGAGCAGCCACATACTTGGCCAGTTCTGGTTCTTCTTCGGCCACCCCCTGTATAACTGAAGACTGAGAGGATGACTTGGGCAACTTGATCATCAGGGGTTCTGCTGGTGGAGCAGAACGTGGAGTCGTTGGCAAACTAGCGACCCCCAGTTTGGTACTCGATGCTGGGCGGGGAGTGGTTGGCTCGCTAGAAGACCCAGACTTTGCATCGGGCTGACGATTCTTTTTTGGAGACGTATCGTCATTGGCTTGTCGGTGGGATTGAGGTTCTCTGTTTATGGCTGGCCAACTCTAGGCAGTCTGACTGTTAGTGGCTCCGTTGCGGGTCTTGGCGCTCGGTCGGACCTTGGCATCCGGATTATCACTTTTCCTTCTTGTGCCGAGAGGCTGATTGCGTCCTTACGCAGAGCGGCCGTAAGGAGTGCGGACTTGCAAGGTTTGTGAGCTTGGAGGTGGATCGTCAGAGGTTTTTCTGATCCTGTGGCCATCTCAGTATGAGCTTGCACATCTCCTTCACCAAGGTGCCTCTTCGACTTTTTGTATAGGCAGGAGTCTGAGTAGTAGGATTCGACCCCTTTGAAAGGATCGATGTCGGCAAATTCTGTCCTCACGAAGCCGTGTTTGTCGACATACTTGAAGCACTGGTACATCGTGGAAGGCACGATCATGTAATCGTGTATCCAAGGGCACCCCAAGAGGATATTGTAGGAAGTGTCTGCATCTATGACGTAACAGGTCACTTCTGACGGAAGATCGCCAATTTGGCACTTCAAGCGAATCTTCCCAATCGGGTAGCTCCTGCCCGAATTAAAACCGCTGATGGCGGTGCTTGTTGGTGTCAGGCGATGCATAGGAATGCGGAGATGATGTAACAGACCCTTTGGGATGATGCTTATGGAAGAACCAGGATCAATGTGCATCCGATCCACCTTTACGTCGTCGATGTATCCAGTGTAATATAACGGACGATCGTGCAGGTTGGTTTTGATGAGCATGTCTTATGGAGTGAAGATAATATTGGGCATCCTCCTGTACAAGCGCTATCTTGGAGATCTGCAGGCGGGCTCTCTCCCGTGAGGTTAACCTGAGCTAGATTTGCGTCGGCGTTCTGGAGTGCATCACTCAAAGTCGCACGAACATCCTTGGAGAGTCCCAGAAGCTCGTATAATGATAGTTTGGCCGTTGTATTGGCCAATTGTGCCAAGATGTCGAAGTTGTAGGGCCTTTCCAGCCCATGAGGTGCCTCTTTTCGGAGGGATTTGTCAAAGCGAGTCTCCTTCGGCCTAGGCTTGTCGGTCATCGGAGGTTGGAAAGGTCCCGGAGTATCAACAGTGGCCGGCTGATGCTCTTCAGTCGAGTTGTCTGGCGTAGGTTGGGATTGAGCACCAGACCGAGTGACGACAGCTTCTTTGACATCTGTCGAAATTGTGCGACAGGATCTGACCTTTCTACTTTTCTTCTTGCCAATAGGGAGTGGTGTGGACCGAGTCACTTCAGGTACCAAGTCCGGATGGACCCACATGACCTCTTCTCGTGATGTTGTGAGGGGCACTAGGCCAGCAGCCTGATCTCGAGGAGGTGGGAGATTAGCAATCTCCATTGTCGCCCGCGGGATGGGTACCATGCCGTCTTGAGTCTCTGTCGGAGGGAAGCTGCCAAACTGTATGGACACCATGTTGGTCGCCACGGTTACCTCCTCAAAATTAATGGCCAGAGCCTTCGAATCGATGAGATGTTGGATGTATCGTTTTAGTTGGTAGCAGTCGTGTGTAGCATGGTGGACGTAGCGGTAGTAATGGCAGTACTTTGGGCTCTCTATTTCTGACGACCGAGGTTTCCGTCTTGGTGGAGGGAGCTGAATTCTATCTCCTTGTATGAACATGTCCAAGATGGGCTTGACATGGCCGTCTTCAAAGGAGTAGGTCATTTGTGGCCACTGCTTGTCTGTCGGTTTTGACTCAGGCTTCTGGACTGTATCGGCCATCATAGCCTGCTTGCCCTTGTTGTCCCAATTGTTCGAGGAGTTATCGATTGTTGGAGGAGTTACCACCATTGTTGTTGTTGGTATTAGGGCGCCTGCCCTTGTCCTCTCCCTCCGAGATGTGCAATCATAGTTGGTGAGTCTTCTTCAACCTGTCCTCGGTGCTAGTGGTACTGATGATGAATGTCTTCCAGTCCTTGAATTGACTTTCATCCATCTAGAGGCTGATTGTTGGAAGCAGCCTCTTTTGGCACATTTTAATTAAGGAGGAATCCGGATTACCGGACGATAACTTCATGGCGGTTTGGCGGAACCGCTCAATATAGTTCCTCGTCAGCTCTTTCTCCCCTTGAACGACGTCCATGAGGGTGGACATCATGATATTATGATGTCCTGTCCTACTTCGTAGAATCTCTCCAAGAACATGCGCTTGAAGCTGGCGAAGGAGTGGATGCAATTGTCTGGCAGGTTACGGTACCAGTCGAAAGCGACCCCTTCCAATGCCCCGATGAATAATCGTGTAAGGATGGCATCGTCATGGGGTAGATGGTCGGTGGTGACCTCGAAGTAAGTGATGTACCGACTTGCGGAGGTCTTTCCATCATATGGATTGATGTGGAATGGTTTATACTTTGGTGGGAAGGGAACATCTCTCCACGCAGCGGGATACGGTTGTCGTATCCTGAGGTCTTGGCAGTTTTCTCAGGCATGGAACATGGCCCGGAGCTCCTGGACCTCTCTTCTTGCTTTCTTGGCCTCGTCTGCAGCAGTAGGAGCCAAAATTTCAGGAAGATTATTGCCTGGGTTCGGTGCCGCTGAGTTTGAGTCTGTATTGACCGCAGAACCCAAATTTGTTTGGCCAGATGTCCCTCCTTGTAGAGTAGGGAGGGCTGCTTTGATCTCGTCCACAGATTTGACCAAAGTGTGCAGTATGGCCTCCTGAGTGTCGATGCATTGGCGATCACTGGAACCATCTTGTTCTTCGTTTGTCATGAATGCCGTCCTGACATGAGTAGAAGTGGAAGGGATGGTAGATGACGTATACTTCGAATCATACCCCTGTACCGAGAAGTCATCGGGGTACGTGGGAATATTCTCTCCTGATTCGGACTTAGAAGGAACAGTACCCCCAGCTTTCGAGTTTGCCTTGTCTTGGGAGTCGTGGACGTCCTCGGGGACGTTGGCACCTGTTGTATCTGATAGGAGAGTTGTTTCCCCCGGCTCGTCTTCTTGGAACATCGAATTGTCGTGGATGTTCGGAGGAGCGCTACCCCCAGTTCCAGCAACCCCCGGTGATGTGGATGATGAATCTTCTACTGTAGTAGATTTCGTCTTCGAGCGGGTACCTTAGAAAATTTTGGTGGTGGACAACCGTTTAGACGACAGTTTTTTAGTCACAGTGGTTGAAATCTTCGGCCCGAGGACATTTATCTTCTTCCCGCTCCCATCGACGAGGATTTTTTGAGCAGAGTTGCAGGAGACGACGGGAAGTGCCTCATCCTCTGAACATGGTTGTTGCAGTCTTTGGAAGATGGACTGCCGGTCTTCTCGTACCTTTACGTTATTGCAACAGCAGTGGACGATGACCTGGGTGCAGTGACGCCCATGGGAGGGCTCTTTGTACCCCGAGGCCTCTTCTCTTTCCTTGCGCTTATAGAGGATGGCCTCATGCAAGTCAGATGGATCTGGACTGACCATGTTTGCTCCCTGGATTTTGGGAGACTTTTGGAAACCACTCTGTCCGTTTGCCGCCGGGGGCTGGACTCGAGTGGTTATGTAAAACTTCCCATCAGAGGCCCGCATAACAGTATATGGAACGCTCGGATGGTCAGAAGTCGGGACAGCGGACTGAGCTCGCCAAGCTCGCGCTGCCCTAGACTTCTTCACTTTAGTACGTGAGGGCACATAGTAGGAAGAGTCTAAGTGGTGCTGGAGAGAGTCAGACTTGTTTTCTCGGGAGCACGAGAGATCAGAACCATAGGAGAGGCAATCGAAGACCGAGCCGCGTAGAGCAGGCGACATGCGGCTGGAATCAACAGGCTTCATGCGGCTGGCAATCGTAGTCGCATGGGCTTTCTTCATGCGGCTGGAAGTCTCAGCCGCATAGGTCTTCTTCATGCGGTTGGAAATCCTAGCCGCATGAGTGTTATGGATTCGACTAGCAGTTTCGGCCGCATGGACATCATGCATGCGGCTGGCAGTTTCGGCCGCATGGACATCATGCATGCGGCTGGCAATCTCGACCGCATGAGTCTTCAGCCTGCGACTAGTGCCTTTGTTCGGCTTCTTCCTGGAGCACATAGAATTACTCTTTGCCCCTGCAAGTCCAGCATCGTAGTGCTTTCCTCTGTCGGACTTAGGGACAGCAGAGCCCTCTATGGTTTGAAGTAGAGCCGCATGAGACTTACCTTCGCCGTCTTGGGCAGCAGAGAGTACTACATCCAGAGCTTGGGGAGGAGCAAATGACTTTGTCCTCCACTCCTTGCGAGCTTGTTTTGTGCGGGTTCGCTTCTAGACCGGGCCAGCGCTTCCGTCGGAGAGCATTTTTTCAAACGCCTGTTGGTCGAAGTGGACGACCATTTTCTGTTGTGTGGAGTCAAGTTTAGCTGTATCCGATTGCATCACCAACTCCTCAGCCGTGGAGAAGTTTGTCTCCAGCAGAGTCGCCATCGTGTTTGCCATAAAATATAAAAGAACAGAACAATTATCGGAGGACTGGACTTTTACTTCACAATATAAACTCGCTTGTACAAAGAAAGCCTAGGAACGAAAACCTAGGTACAACAATCTAAGTACAATTGTTTATTTTAGATTCTGGAAGGTGACGGTAGAGGCTCGAGAAAGCGACGACAGCTCTGCCTTACTCCGTGGACGATTGGATGCAGCCTTGGCTCCGGGGAAGAAATGCTCTCAGGATGCTCTCTGTGTGCCTTTTCCTCTCTGCTCTCTCTCTTTAAGTCTCTCCAGGTGCTCTGGTGCTCTTCGAAAAAAACCAAAGTCCTCTTTTGCAAGGGAATGGCACCTTGCTATTTATAAGAGTGGAATGCGATCATTAGGGTTTGCCAATGATTGCCTCTTTGATAAGTCGGTGGTTAAAGATCAATTAATCTGGGCCATTAATTCTGATTGTAGCAAATCTAGGCCATTAATGTGGATTGCATCAAATCTCTGTGGGCAATTAATGATGATTGTCATAAATCCTCATGATTTGTTATGCCAAGCTCGGATCTCCCGTCACGTGTTCTATTTGCTTGATTGCAAATGATCTGATTTGATCCCAGTAATTATGAGGATGGCACTAAATCTGGTTGTTGGGATTCGTTGATGAATCTTGATTGATTTGATGCCACGTGTCCCACTATTATTATGCTGCTAGCTGTAGGGACACGTGGAAAACTAATCTTCTGCCACGTGTCTTAACCGCGAGCCACTTAGGAAATCTGAGCCGCATGATGATTGTTCCCTACTGAGCCGCATAAAGCTGACCACGTGTCAAGGCTGCTTGGGCGTGGGCTCTGAACATTTGAGCCGCATGGAGATGGTCCTCTACTGAGCCGCGTAAGGCTGGCCATGTGTCAAGGCTGCTTGGGCGTAGCCTCTGAACATTTGAGCCGCATGGAGATGGTCCCCGTAATCTGAGTCGCATGAGCGTAGGCGACCGCATGATGGGTGACTTCTCAGTGAGCCGCATGAAGATAGTCCTTGTGAGCCGCATGGGGTAGCCTCTGCCTGAGTCGCATGGGGTAGCCTCTGCCTGAGCTGCAGGCGACTGGCCACGTGTCAAGGCCGCATGAAGGATTGTGTCAGAGATTTTCTTCGTTTCCCTAGGAGTCTGCCATTATGACAGAGTCATCATTGCAGCTTTACGTCAGAGTCGTCAGTTCTCCTTTATGTCAGAGCATTAAATAGGGCCTTTGCTTAATGGCCAATTGTAGAAGCGAACCGCAGAAGGCCACATGGTGTTGCTTGAGCCGTATGACCAAGTTGGTGACTTTTGAACCGCATGATGCTCTTGAGCCGCATAAAGCTCGTCTGTTTTTGAACCGCATGGGTTTTCCTGTTCTGAACCGCATGGGCAATCATGTTCTTTTCCATGCTTCTACAGTCGATGTATTCTTTGACCAGTTGGACCAAAGATTCTCGGTCCTTTCCTGCCAAGCTCTTGCTGATGAAAATAGGTTTGGATGAAGACCCATCCCCGAGGTCGATCTGTTCGACTTCGTCTTCGGTAGGGGGTTCTCGTAATTGAAAGCGAGATTCCCATTATGCGCCTAGGCGTTGAGCCCAGGGTTCTTCTTCGAAGAACTCTATTGTTTTATTGTCGTCTTCATCTTCTGAAGGATATGGAGATGTCATGTTGGCTGGCAACACCTTCCTGAAGATTGGGCCGACGCTGGTGTCGGAGTCCCAAGTTGAAGCCTCAGATGAGTGAGAGTGTGCGACATCTTCTACTTCTGAACTTTCTGGGGTTGTTGGAGGCATGATGTAGCCCACCCCCACCGAGTACGGTGATAATAGTCTTGTGGCTTCCCTTTCGGAACAGGAAGTCGTAAGGGAAGACGCCCCTGGCCGCTTTTTAGGTTGTAGCCCATCTTTTGAATGAGATACTTGGCTCGATCATTGTACCGGTAAATTTGTATTCTGCCGGTGTCGGATTCTGGCTCCGTCGGTGGAAGGTCTTGGTGACGCTCAACTTTGCCGAAGATGATAGGTTTCTCGTTCTGGTTCCGGGACAGGACTATATAACAGACTCCTTGGTACATGATGACTCGATTTACATGATTAATAGTCATTATTTGTGTTTGCAATGACTGTCGAGCATTATCTTGAGTATATATGGCATACAAATATGGAAGACTAGAATAATTGAAAGACATCCTTTTATTGATAAAATACGAGATCTTGTCTCGAGGGATTATATCATCAAGGGACGGTGCGTCCACATTGGCAGATATGTACTCTCTCAGTTCTTCGTCAGTGAGTACTGGAGCAGCCTGGGGTGGTTCGGAAGAATCTATTGGAAGCTTGGCCTTTGTCGACTCTGGTGTCGATAGAGATGCGTGGGCCTTCTCTTGAAGCTTAAGAGGGGCTGAAGACTGAGGAGGTCTACCTTTGAGCCGTACCTTGAGAGGTGCCTCAGTTGGTATTCCGGCGACTGGTACCTTTCTACGTAGTTTTGCTATGAGAGTAACCGATACTTGGGGAGGCTTCCCCTTGAGTCATATCTTCAAGGGGCTTCAGTGGATGCTCCGCCTAGAGAAGTTGGTGCCCTCCTGCGAAGTTTGACCACTATAAGAGACGGTGTTTGAGGCGGCTTCTTCTTGAGTCGCACTTTCAAGGGAGCGTCGATTATCATTTTTGCCTCCAAGTTAGCTTCGGCTTTAGCTTCATCATCGGCATCATTGACTTCATCTTTGGGATTAATCGACTTGTACAGATCAGAGTCGGTGAAGAAGGCCTCAATCCCTCTGAAAGGATCGATATCAGCGAATTCTGTTCGGACTATGCCGTTGGTGGATACGTACTTCATGCATTGATGAAGAGTGGATGGTACCACCATATATTCGTGTAGCCACGGCCGCCCTAACAAGATGTTGTAGTTGACGTCCGTATTCACAACATAATAGGTTACTTTGGTCTAGAGATCACCGATATGACACTTCAGCCGAATCTTCCCTAGCGGCTCACTCTTGCTGGCGTTGAAGCCATTGATTGTAGTATGGGACACTGTCAGACGATGCATTGGGATCCCCAATGTCTGGAGCAGAGCTCGGGGGATAATGCTGAAAGAAGACCCCGGGTCGATCTGTATTTGATCCACCTTGATGGCACCGACGTACCCTATGTAATACAGTGGTCTGTTGTGCCTGTTATTCTTGAGCAGCATGTTTTGTTGAGTGAATGTGATGTTAGGGATGATCTCCCCTACACTATGGCAGTGTGGACATGCTGTTGGATCGTCATCAGGCTGCTTGACCTGACTGGTGAAAGACTCAGCATCCTTCAGGGCTTCGCAGAGAGCCTCCCGAGTATCTTTAGATAAGCGGAGGAGCTCGAACAAGGACAGGCGAGCTGGAGTACTGGCAAGTTGTGCCAGTATGTCGAAGTTGTGGGGTTTGGTTAACCCCGAAGCATTGTCTCTTCGTAGAGGCCTGTCGAAGCGGGCCTCCTTATGCTTTTGTTTGTCAGCTGCTAGAAGTTGGGAAGAACCTTTATCTTGAGCAGCCGAGGTGGTGATGGAAGGTGCCACTTCGACAGGGGCATCCTCAGGCTGAGAATTCTGCTGTGAATGCATTTGTACAGGAAGTGCCTCCTCGGGGGAGGAGGTCACCATTCGGCAAGACTTGGTCTTCTTGTCTTTAGCTTTAGAGGTAGAATGTACCCCCGGTTGAGTCAGTTTTGGAACGGGATCTGGGTGAACCCACATGATCTCCCCCCGAGATGTGGTGAGTGGAATCAGTCCACTCGCATTGTCACCAGTCGGTGAAAGGTTGACCACCTCCAATGTCGTCTTCGGGATGGGGACAACACCATCTTGAGTTGTAGTAGGTGGTAAGGTGCCGAACTAGAGCGACACCATGTTGGCCGAGACTGTCTTCTTTTCGTAATCGACTGAGATGACGTTCGCACTGATCATGTGTTGTATGTAGTTCTTGAGGATATAGCAGTCTTGAGTTGGATGTCCAACGAACCGATGGTAGTGACAGTACCTCGGGTTTCCCACTCTGTCCACCTCGTCAGGATGCTTATGATCATGCAATTTGATCTTGTAGCACTGTTTCAGCATCTCGAAAAGTTGTAAGGTATCCTCGTTACTGAAGGAGTAGACCTCCTTCGACCTCGGTAAAGGTGGAGGCTTCTGAGCGGTCCCCTGTGCATTCTTTGAAGCATTGATAGTCAATGCCTGCTTCCCTTTCACCTCGTGCCCACTGTTGCTGGTAGCAAGCCGTTTCTCTTTGTCATCGAAGGCGGGAAAGTTAACCCCCAGAAGGCGAGCATTACGTGCCTTCTTCTCAGCAGCTTCGGCCTCCATGATCAACGAACTCCAATCGAGAGGTTGAGCGGAGTTGAGCCAGAGCTTGATTGCAGGGATCATGTTCATGCCGCAGGAATCGATGAGTGCATGTTTTGGCACACCCAGAGGCAACCTTAGGCATGCTTGTCGGAAATGTTCGATAAAGGCTCGAACAGTCTCCTTCTCTGTCTAACGTACTTCTATGAAGGACTAAATGGTCATGTCTCTCCCTCCATCATAGAATCGATCGAGGAAGAGGCGTGTCAAGTCGTTAAAGGATGATATGGAGTTGTCGGGGAGACTGCAGTACCAGTCGTAGGCGACTCCCTTCAATGCCCCGACGAACAGGCTGGTGAGTAGGGCGTCTTTCGTTGGGAGATGTCCTATTTGAGACTGGAAGTAGGATTCCCATCTTCTAACATTCTTTGTGCCTATTTTGCACCTCGATGCGCTCATGCAGATCTCTGATCATCTCGACCAAATCCTCTGTTGAACTGGGAGCAGACGAAGGTGGTACAGCATAAAACTGGGTATTTGAAGGAGCCGACGTCCGAGGTGCGACGTGATGATTTGTACCCAAAAATATCCGTTGAGGGGGTATACTCGATTCTCCATTGGCCCCTGGGTTGGGACTGGTGAAGACATCTGCCCTTGCTAATGGTGGAGATGCCAGAGTGGTCCGAATCTTAAACACCGTTTGGGTCAAGGTTTGCATGGAGTCAGAGAGGGTTTTGAGGTCCCCCTCCAGGGTGTCCATGTGCTGTATGATATCCAGAGCTGGGGTGTCTGGCTCTCCTTCATCACCACCCCCTGCCATGTAGACTGGCATGACATAGGTAGAGGTGGATGGATCGGTCGAGTCTTCACTTTAGACCTCACTTTCCAGTAGAAGAGCCACTTCTTCTGAGGCCTTGCCCTGGCTACCACCATCTATATTGGGGTTGGTTCTTTGGAGGACATCCTCATCTTCGAGAGGATTGTCATGCATAACAGGAGTTTGATCACTCCCAGCTGATGCTTCCGCTGGAACTTTCTTCCTTGACCGGGTGCTCTCAAACACCCCTAAGGACGGGACCATCATTTTACTCTTCCTCGACTGACTCTTGGACGATGTTGATGAGGTCGAGGAGTTGGTAGTTGCCTTTCTCCCTGATGAGTGGAAGTTGGAGACAGCATGGCAAAAAATGACCTTTGGGCTCTGACTCATCTTCAATTGGCACCTTTTTTCCGAGACGATGTCGGATGGGTACAACAGATTCCAGTCGCTGGAACACAAACTGCCTAGATGATGGAGCCATTGTTTTGTAACAACATCAGTTGATGGTGACCATGGCACAAGTGTGCCCCGCGAGGGGCATATCGTGCTTAATGGCCAGCTCTCTTGATCTGCGTTTGTGAGTGATCCCATTACGCAAATCATGAGGGAAGAGTTTCACTTTCATACCCCTTTCAGGCGCAGGGCAAGGCCAAGTGCCAGAGTAGTCATATGAATGTTGCATGCCGTGATCCAGTTCCAGCGCATGAGATACACCCAGACCATTGGTGGGGGAGCAACATGTATTACGACTTGAACCCACTTCATACGAACAATCCACGTGGGCGCATGGGTTAAAAGTCACAAATTTTGCCTCGTACGACTTGGTTCTAAACACAGAAGATGCGCCCAAGCGAGACGGAGACTTTGAGAGTCGGCTCGTAGCTGGTGCAAACGCACCCGAGTCGACTCTGTACAGTTTACCATTGGCAGTGCACATGATTTTGAGCACGCATCTCCGGTTCACTGTGGGCGTAGCACATTTGGGGCACATGGCCCGTGCTCCTTGGATTTCTTCGTACCAGCCTACGACGGCGCATAGTACTCAGAATCCAACTCATCCTCGCGACGACAGCGAGTGATTCTGTCAAAGATAGTGGCCCTCTCCTGTACGCCAGAGTTCATACGCGGGAAGCTAGATGCACCTTTGTCTCGTCGGTACATCTTCTTCGACTGGGAAGAGGACAGTTGGGGAATGCAGTCAATACTGCATTTTGCTGGCAGATGTACTGTACTGGCGGGTATATATTGCTTGCCGAGAATATCAGCAGGAAGGAAGGACTGCGGTGGCGCATCCCCTTCAGCGGTGGTGCTCGACGCATTATCTTTGCGCACCCAGACTTGGTGAGTCTTCTTCGGCTTTGGCAGCCGCTTCGAAGGACTTGCGCTGCCTTCAGAGATAAACTCCTCATACGCCTGTTGATTAAGGCACAACACGAGTGTCTTATGGGAGGAGCCAAGCTTGTTGTTGTCGGATTGCGATACAACTTTCTCGTCAGAAGAGAAAGAAGTTCCCAGTAGAGTCGCCAGCTTGTTTGCCATCGAAAATGTGACAAGTTTTTTTTATTGATAAAACTTTGGTATTTCAATTACAAACAGAACAGTATACAATATAGGACATAAACGTAGTCCTAGGAGTACACTTTTGTTTTTATCTGGGAACTGTATCGGTGGAGCGAGTGGTAATATGTTGACTCCGTTGATGATCTGACGACGATCTTGAATTCTCTAAAGGTCTGGACTGCTCTGGATGCCAGAGCGTTTGGAGGAGAAGTAGATGTTACGTGTCTCTTCTGGTCTCTGTATGTAGATATGATGATCTCCCTATGGATGAAGGAATGATCCTGTTATTTATATGCAACAGACTGGTCTGCTCATGCACGTATATGTAGGATGTGCCTGTACATGGGAACGCCACATGGCTGATGCTGTGGGGCGCATGGACGATGCACCCTGAGTTGAAGCCAAATCTGTTGAACTGTTCTGTTGGGCTAAGGTAGAGCTGACACGTGGCAGTTGTGGAGATTCGGTTGTTACTGAGATGTTGGGTGGTTAGCACCCATTCTTGAGCAGAACTGAGTCAGAATACACGTGGCGCATGTCTGTGACTCAAAGATCTCTGATTTTGTGGAAGATAATCTGTCAGGATGCACCTAGGATTTGGAGCATGGAGGACAACTTGGTATATAATAGACCAATCTGGGTACATGGCTTCTGAGGCACAGGCTGAGTTTTGGGCACATGGCTGTGGAGACGCATGTAAAGACTTAGCTTCTGTCTTTTAGGATCAGGAGCGAGTCGGGGGCGCATGACTTTTGAGGCGCACACGGACTTCTAGGCGCATGGCTGCGGGGACGAATGCGAATGATCGGTCGGCTACGTGGCAAGGACAACTGTAGCCGACAAAAAATGCAAATAATGATGCTAACGTCAACGGCTCTTCGTTTCTTGCAAAAAGCTGTCGATTGGTTATTCTTTGGGGGATGTGCTGCTAACTCGGTCATGTAGCCTTAGATGCTTGATGGGTGACGAGTTGTAATGGGCGCATCAGCTCGTGTCACGCTAGGCGCATGGGTCGATATCCCATCGGTACAGAGCGTATGGTGCTAATGCACATCTGCCACATGGCACAGCCTCATTGTTCTGTCTGTTGAGTTTTTCTTTGCGTTAATGGCTATTTTGACTTGGCTGAATATGAAGAGGCAGATTCATCGTCATTAATGCAAATTTGTTGCACAAAATATGAGGAGACTACCATTTGGCACAAGGGCAAGGGTCGGCCCGGCTTATAAATAGCTTTGTGAAGATTTACTCGTTTCATTTGGCTTTCTCTCATGAAGACGAACTCGATCGGTCCCCTGCCTCGACGAGTTGTTGATCCTCATTCACAGAAGCTTTGATGACGAACTCCTTCTGAAGACGAAGATGTGCCAAGTTAGTTTATTCACCATCGGCCCTATTTTCGTACAAGCCTATAAAAGTGCCTATTGCATCCAAATATCGGGAACGTCCTGTCACGACACAGGCTGAAGGTGTCTGTTGTATCCAAGGATCGAGGCGGTTGTGCCCCCATTTTTGTTATGCTGGAAGAGCCACAGATCGGGGCTATCGTGCCCCAATTTTGTTAGGCTAGAAGAGCCACTCCTCCTGCTAGAGTGCCCGCACGTCGGCGAGGAAGTAATTTGATCTGATTATGCACAGTGATAAGTCTATGCTGATATAATGGGATGATGCGCCTGGGTGAGGCCTCAGAATGATACGCCTGGCAATAACACTTCAAGTGATGCGCCTGACAAGTGATGCGCCTGGCTGTTGCTTTTAGGATTTTTTCTCTTTGTAGAAAAACTTGCCTGGCAATAATACCTTAGAATGAGGCTCCTGACAAGTGATGCGCCCGGCAATAACACTTCAGGTGATGCGCCTGGCAATAACACTTCAAGTGATGTGCCTGACAAGAGTTTTAGACATGTAATCGACTTTTATATGGAATAAAGGCCTATTTTCATGTCTCTTTGCTGTTTTCTGCTGTGCCAAGTGTTCTGCTGAGTTTTTCGGCGCATGTCAATTTGAGACGCATGAGATTTAGGGCACATAGGAGTTCTGGCCGTAGATGAGCCTAAAATTCCATACTTCTATAAGACCCCCTTCAAAGTTTTTAAAACTTTCTGCCAAGTTTTGGAATACTTTGAACAAGAAGCATGGGTAGTCATTGTTCTGTGCGCATGTCCTCATCTGGACGCATGGCTCTTCTGGCGCATGACCGCTTTGCGCATTGCTATGGGGGCACATGCTTTTCTCTGTTTTAATGCAAGAAAAAAAATGCCTCGAAGTTTGAAAGATTAATGATAATCTTTTTTGGAAGATATGCAGCCGTCAGTTTCACGAAACCCGAAGAGTTGTGCTGACATCATCTTTTATCGGTTCACACGCATGGCTTATGCCTATAAATAGGCGTCTGTGAGGGAGAGAGAGTCTTCTACTTTTGTTTTCTCTTTCTCCTTCTTCCTCTAGAGTTTTTCGAAAACCCTTGCTTCTTTTAGAGAGATGGCTCCCAAGACTCTCCGCGGTAGTGCTGGCCGAGGAAGAGGCAAGGCCAAGGAGCCCGTGGAGGACGACGTGGAGGAGGTTTCCGTCGTTGCAGCGACGCCCGTCGATGTTCGACCGATGGTGATCGATGGATGATCCCCTGTCTTGGTGTTTTTACTTGGTTGCAATACTGTTGGGGCATGTAACGCCCCAGAACCAGAATACTGGAGAGCGGGGGCATACATAGCCAGCTACGTATAATGAAATGGAATCCACCTCACTATACGGTCACGGCTGTCTAGATATATGAGAGTTTAGCTACAATCCATCAGTCCTCTATGGTCAATAACAATCCTAAATGTCTCAATCTGAAGCAAGCAAGTAAAGTTACAAGATGTAAGATCACCCAATATATAACAGTAACGCGTCCCAAATATTACATATTCAGTTGATCATGAAGCTAGTCGTTACAAAATATGAAGACTAGCAAGAGTTTAGTCATACATGATCAACCCTAGGATCTGTCAATCATGTTACAGCCCGTAGGCAGACAGTAATAAGGTATGCAATCCGAGCAAACACGTGCTCGCCGGCTAAACGCCTCAAAATAAGAATTCTACAATAGAGTGGGAGAGCCTAAAATAAAGCCACTCGTTGCCCTGGTTACGCCTGGTGGTCACTATCGGGCTGGAAGGTCGGTAGATCCTCTGGAGCTGCTCCAAAATCTGGCCATACAAAACTAGCTGGGTCAGATCCCAGAAAGAGCAAGTGCCACAAAGGAGGCTTCACTTAAGAACTAAAACCAACATATCAGAAATAAATATTAAAAGTAGTTACAAAAGAGCTTGATAATAAAATAATAACAACAGTCACAATAGAGTACGATGGAACCATTCAAGTAGTCAGGTCACAACCCTTAAACCGAACAAGGACCGGGGTTGTAACCCTTCACCTGAATAGAACTCCGTCTCCAAATCTTGTTGGTAAGGTAAAACATAACAAATATGACATGGGATGCAATAAGACAATAAACGAAGAGAGGACTCAGAACTACTCCGGGAGCCAGGTTACAATCCTTAAACCAAACAAGGACCGGGGTTGTAACCCTTCACCTGAACAGAACTTAGCCTCTGATTTTTATTGTTAAAAGTGATAATCATGCGATCAAGCCTGCAATAATCGAGCACTGAAAATACACCATACAATCGCTCCCGGCCAATCAGTGACTACGGCTTTCAACATTAGCTGACTAGGGTTATCACAAGCCTTAGTTACTAGCAATATGCAGTGAGATGTTCCTCCAGCCACAAGCCCTGCAGCTAATCCAGGTTATCCAGGCGACTTGAATTCATTTAGCAGTGCCTCGTTCTTTTCCATATATCAGTGAATCTAGACTTGTGCCCTACTCGTCGGCAGGCTGAAGTCCAACAATGGTGGCCGGGATAACGGGATCGCATGTAACTGGAGAAATCTCTCATGACTACTGAATTAT
Source organism: Iris pallida (assembly GCA_029216955.1). Taxonomy (NCBI): domain Eukaryota; kingdom Viridiplantae; phylum Streptophyta; class Magnoliopsida; order Asparagales; family Iridaceae; genus Iris; species Iris pallida. The sequence continues at coordinate 2,323,271 of JANAVB010002198.1, forward strand.
TCTAGTTATTAGCCTTAGCCATTTACAGTAGGTACCCCTGACCGTGGTACTCAGGGATCCCTGTCCTAGACATGATGCAAACAATACCGGTTCAATTATACAAATACAATCATCTACGGTGTCCAGGCCATTCAATTTTGTCATGACACGCTAGCCGTCGCAACATCCTTCGATATAAATGTATGTCATGTTTACTGTCAGGAGTGTGCCACGTCGGACCACTATCATGTCATGTCATTTGTCAAAAGTGCACTACAACAGGTCACCATCGTGTCAGGGAACAATTAATATGGCACAAGCATACATGTAGTAATTAAATATTAGCAGGGGATATGTAGGAATCATACGGCTCAGGAAAAGTTTCATGTGGCCAGCATATAAATGTGCATGCGTCTACCTAAAATAAATGTGCATGCAGCCAAGCACGTAGATGTGCATACGACTAAGCACATAAAAGTGCATACGGCTAAGCACATAAAAGTGCATGCGACTAAGCACATAAAAGTGCATGCGGCTACAATTAATTGCATGCAGCCAAGCACATAGATGTGCATGCGGCCAAGCATATAATGCTAAGGACATGCTGCCACAAATATTAAATAGTGGCTATGCGGCCACAATCAAATGGCCATGCTGCCATAAATGAATAGTGGCCATGCGGCCATGAATAAATAAATGGCCAATGGCCATGCGGCCACCATCAACAGATGGTCATAAGGCCATAATTAATTAATGGCCAATGGCCATGCGGCCATGAATTCACAAATGGCCTATGCGGCCACAATTACAAATGGCCAATGGCCATACAAATATTTACTAAGGCATGCAAGCATTTGCATGCAATAAATAAAAGTCCATGCGGCCAATGCATGCAAGTACATGCTAATGCCTACAATTAAATGCTAATGCATGCAAATGCAATTGTATGCAAAGAAATGCATGCAGAATAAAGCTAACGCATGTAAATGCAATTGTATGCAAAGAAATGCAAGCCGAATAAACTAATGCATGCAAATGCAATTGCATGCAAGCTTATAAATATACATGTGGTTAGAAATTAAACCATGTAATGCGGCCAAAGCTACTGGCCATATACGGCTAGAAAATGACTAAGGCCATATGCTGCCAACAATATTGGAGCCACGCAACAGTACATATGGGGCCAAGGCAATATTGCTAATGCATGGGAGCTTATGCAGCCATGCAATAAATTAATGGCAATGCATGCGGCCAAGCAAAATTGCCATATCCGGCCAAATAAACAGCAAATACCATACGACCAAACAAGTGATTGGCTATGCGGCCAAAGCAATTAATTAATTCTCATGCGGCTCAGAGCTAAGAATGCTCATGCGGCCAAAAGTACAATTAATAGCTCCCACAGAGAACATGTCCCTGGAAAATACCATGGCCTCCATGCTCCACCAAACAATAATAGAAACCCAAATCCAAACTCCCGTAGGTCAATTCGGGTAAAATGGAATCCTCTACAACATGGAACCATCAAATAGCAAAAATATACAGGTTTGATAGATCAAAACTCATGAAAACCGAAAATACCACAACGCTAGATTTACAAGAAATTAACCACGAAAATAAAAAATGCTAAGTACTAAAGTGGGTTAGAAACACATGAGGAAGACAGTGGGACAATAAAAATAAAATTCCTCCATGAAGCAAGATGCACTAGCCTACACATTCTTGGTAGGTGGAGAGTAATGGTGAGGAAGAAGAAGAGTGAATGAGGAGAGAAAAAGAGTGCTGGGTTAATAAATGATGATGGTGGTAGGTAGGGTTTGGTTCACAAATCGAACCAAGCTAAACAAGCCGAACCGAATTAAGCAATAAAATACCAAATAAATTATGCAAGGAGACATGCAATACGAGAGAAAATACGTATACGTATATTAAAATATATAATAGGAACCATGGGCATTACAACTCTACCCACCTTAAAAGAATTCCGTTCTCGAAATTTAATCAAGAGGCTAGAGATGCAAGGACAAGCTATACTAAACACAGGCAAGCTATACTAGTCAAGCAATCAAACAATTATTCATGCAAGCGAGGAATCAGAGGCATGAGGCATAAGAAATATATTATACCTCACGAGTCAAACAGGTCGGGATATCGCGATCGGATATCCTCCTCACGGTCCCATGTTGACTCACCCAAAGAGTGATGACCCCAAGCAACACGGACTAACTTGATAGTCTTGTTCTTGTGTATCTTCTCGCTTTGGTCCAATATGGATACGGGCCTCTCCTCATATGAAAGGTTGGTACCAACAACCAATTCCGAATGATCCAGGATATGACTCGGGTCCGAGATATATCGTCGTAGTTGGGATATATGGAACACGTCATATACCTCACTCAGAGACGGCGGAAGAGCGAGACGATATGACACATCTCCTACTCGCTCCAGAATATCAAACGGCCCTATATACCTAGGACTAAGCTTTCCCCGTACGCTGAAATGAATGACGCCACGGTTAGGTGAGATCCTTAGGAATATATGGTCGCCGACAGAAAATTCAAGGGAACGCCGATAAGAATCGGCCCAATGGCGCTGACGATCTTGTGCAACGCGAAGATGATCTCTGACTCTCCTGACCACCTTGACTGTCTGCATGATCATCTCTAGACCAAGCATCTGCCTCTCTCCAACATCGTCCCATGTTAGTGGGAATCTGTACTTCCTTCCATACAGTGCTTTGAACGGTGCCATCTGGATACTAGCTTGGAAACTGTTGTTGTACGAGAACTCTACCAGGTGCAGGTGATCTTTCCACAAACCACCGAAGTCGAGTGTACAAGATCTTAATATGTCTTCAAAAGTCTGGATCTTGCGTTCAGACTGACTATCTGTCTGCGGGTGATAAGCTGAGTTGAACTGGAGGTGAGTTCCCAAACTCTTTTGTAGACTATGCTAAAAGTACGGCGTGAATCTTGAATCTCTGTCTGAGGTGATACTGACTGGTACTCCGTGAAGTCTGACTATCTGCCTGAGGTACATCTCTGCTAGCTGAGTCGTTGACTGACCAACTCTGAATGGGAGAAAGTGAGCCACCTTCGTGAGCCTGTCAACTATAACCCAAATAGCATCTCTACTGGTTGGGGATCGAGGTAATCCAGTAATAAAATCCATGGTTATATGCTTCCACTTCCATTCTGGAATTGGCAAGGGTTGAAGAAGTCCAGCTGGCCTCTGATGTTCTGCCTTGACTTGTTGGCAAAACAAACATCGAGAGAGAAATCGAGCTATCTTCCTCTTCATGCCATTCTACCAAAAGTGCTGACGGATATCACGGTACATTTTTGGGCCACCGGGATGAATCGAATACTGAGAACTGTGAGCTTCTGCCATGACCTCCTGTCTGATATCTCCAATGGGTACACAAAGATGCTTACCATGTCGAAATATACCGTCTTCATGGATACATAATTCTGGTCTTCTCCCTGCTACACATTCTGTCCTAAGCCGCTGAAGCTTAGAATCGGAAGACTGAGCAATCTTGATCCTCTCAACTATACTGGACTGAACTTGTATGCTGGCCATCAATGCCACATTGGTAGGAAGGACAACTTATATATCCATCTTCTGAAGATCTGCTAATAATTCAGGTTGTGCTGTCAAAAAATAAACTATGGCTCTCCAGCTCAATGCATCCGCAACAACGTTGGCCTTCCCAGGATGATACTGCAGGTTGACATCATAATCCACAAACAGCTCTAGCCATCTTCTCTGACGCATGTTAAGATCCTTCTGAGTGAACACATACTTCAAGCTCTTATGGTCGGTGAAAATCTCTACCCTCTCTCCATACAAGTAGTGTCTCCAAAGCTTGAGTGCAAACACTACTGCTACCAGTTCCAAGTCGTGGGTCGGGTATTTCCTCTCATGATCATGAAGTTGTCGTGACACATAAGCTATTACCTTCCCATGCTGTATCAAAATATATCCTAAACCTCTGTCTGAAGCATCACAGTACACTGAAAATCCTTCGGTCCCATCTGGAAGTGTGAGAATGGGTGCCGTCATCAAGCCTCGCTTCAGCTTCTCCAAAGAATCCTGACATTCTGCTGTCCAAGCAAACTGTACCTCCTTATGGGTCAACTGTGTCAATGGTGCTGAAATTCGAGCAAAGTCCAAAACAAATCTCCGGTAGTAGCCGGCCAATCCAAGAAAACTACGAACTTCTACAACTGTGCTGGGCATTGGCCATGTTTTGATAGCCACGATCTTCTGGGGATCTACTTCTACTTCCCCTCTGGTGATGATATGACCCAAGTATGAAATACGATCGAGCCAGAACTCACATTTACTGAACTTGGCATACAACTGGTGCTCTCGAAGAATCTGGAGGATAACTCTGTGATGCTGCTCGTGCTCCGCTTCACTCTTGCTGTAGACCAGGATATCGTCTATGAACACGATCACGAACTGATCCAAATAAGGCATGAAGATACGATTCATGAGGTCCATGAATACAGCTGGCACATTGGTCGCTCCAAAGGGTATAACAAGAAACTTCCAATGCCCATATCTGGATCTGAAAGCTGTCTTCGGGATGTTCTGCTCTCTGACTCTGATCTGGTGGTATCCTGACCGTAAATCAATCTTCGAGAATACTGTCGCCCCTCTGAGTTGATCAAACAAGTCATCTATCCTTGGGAGAGGATATCTGTTCTTGATTGTTACTGAGTTCAAGATACGATAGTCAACACATAATCTGGATGTACCATCCTTATTTTTTACAAAAAGCATCGGGGCTCCCCAAGGCAATCCACTAGCACGAATGAATTCCTTAGTTCTGAGTTCTTCAATCATCTTGTACAATATCTCCAATTCTGACGGCGCTATCCTGTAGACTCCCTCTGACACTGGTGCTATCCCGCGAATCAAGTCAATAGTAAACTCGATCTCTCGCTTTGGCGGCATTCCTGGAAGCTTTTCCGAAAAAACATATAGAAATTCTTCGACTATCCGGGGTAACTGCACAGCTGCTACGGCCATCCGCAATATTGGAGGAGAAAGTTCAGTTTCGCCTCGAGAAAAGGAAAACTTCGGCTCGCCTGGAATGCTAAAAACAACTCTACCAATATGGCAGTCTATCCTAGCATACTGGTCTCTCAACCAATCCATTCCTAAGACCACATCATAATCGGCCATCGGGAATTTTATCAGCCTAGCGGGAAACTCTCTACCGCTAACCACGATCCGTCACGAGGAAAACACTTTATCTACTCCCACAAGATCGTTACCAGTAAGTATATTGAGCCTTACTGATAATGACTCGGGCTTCAGACCTATCCGTGTCACAAATTGTGCAGACATAAATGAATGCGATGCACCAGAGTCAAGTAATACTGAGGTCGGAAAGGTGTTGAGGAGAGTAGTACCTGCCACTACCTCACCTGGCACCAGTCATTCTTCTTCCATGGTCAAAGCTAGCACTTGACCATGCCCTCTGGGTGCCGGCCATCTCTGCCTATTCTGAACTTGCGCCTGTGCATACTGCTGAGGCCTTTGCTGCTGAAAAGCCTGGGTCTGCTTCGCCAACAGCCTCGGGGATGGAAACTGCTGCTGGACTGGTGTTTCACTTAACAAAATACCTTGGAGAAATTGGCTTTTGAAAATAAAACGAGAAAAAGTACAAGAAGTACAAATTTGATTCTGGAAAAGTATTGCTATGAAAGTCTGATTCGTAAATGATCACTTTGTTCCTTGGACCATATGATGATGATGAAGATCACTGCTTGAAGTAGAACAACTGGAAGAACTAAGTCACCAGAAAGGTATCGACGCACTTGGGCACTGATGGCGAGGCTGAATGCTTTTCTGCTTTGCTTCACTCTGTTCTGAAAGAAAGGTTGAAGAAGAATGCTCTGGAGAATCAAAATCACTAAGTTCTGATCTCTGTATTCTCTCCTCTCTCTGTGTCTCCTCCCCTCATTTTTCTTGTCATGAGAAAAATAAGTCTATTTATAGACTTAGGCTCTTGTGCGTAAAAACTCAGCAAAAGTTCCATCTTTACGCTAACAACTGCCACCCATGATCGAAGCCATCCTCTGTATATGTTGACATGTGTCCCATCACTTTAGTAAGAATAGGATGCATGTACACACATTCTTCGAGAAGAATGACATGAAAGCCACGTAAGCAAACCACGTTCCAAACTGGTAGAAGAGAATAGGGCGTAAAAATAGCCCAATGTACTCTGAGCGTAAAGTAGTGGATTTGGCGTAAAATAGCCCTGACATAGACTTCCCGCGTAAAGTGGTTATTTAGTAACCTTGAGCGTAAAAGCAGCTCAAATAGACTTTACGCACACGTCGACTGTTGAGCGTAAAGGCTCGTATAATCTTCGTGCGTAAACGAAGCTGTAGTGTGAGCGTAAAGTAGCTCAATCCACACACTAAATGACAACATTGGTCTCTGTGTAAAAACAAATCCCTTTGTGATATATGCTATCATTAATATCTCCATGTCAGAATTTGCATTAAATGCGAGATTTGATAGCTTTGTCCAGCGTAAAAGTGGCTGCTCTGTCCTTGGCGTAAAACCATGGGTGTAGACCCGAGCGTAAAATGATCAGCCTGCTTAGGCGTAAAGCGATTAGCCTAGTCTTGGGCGTAAAGAGATTACCCGCTCTGCTAGGCATAAAGCAGATCACTTATGAATGAGATGACTCTTTCTTTGAAGCACTTTTTACGCTCCTACAAGACCCCCTTCAATGTTTTCAAATATCTCCAAAATTTGAAACACTTTGAACAGAAGCGTAAAAGTTAAAGTTTGGTGAGTCAGCGTAAAATTTGGGATACGCAACCGTCATCTACATAAAAGCGGGGATATCCAACAGTCGACGTAATTATAGGGATATCCAACAGTCGGTTTTGAATCTCTCGATAAATAGGTCTTTTCAGAGAGAGAAAACACTTTTACTCATCTTCTTGAATTCCTTTGCCCTTTCTTTCTTCGAAACTCTGATCTGATGGCTCCTAAGAAATCATCCGCCGTCGGTAGCAAGGGGAAGAAACCTGTCATTGATTGGTCATCGGCTGATCATGTGAAAACCCCTGTTCGATCATCAACACCATACCGACAACCCAACCCGGCCGTAGCTCCGCCTATGACGGGTAAAAACCCTAATCTCTGGCTGGAAAAAAAATTCGTCGAGGAAGAAGAAGATAACCCAAATTTTCAGCTTTTTACGCCCACGTTGTACGTGTTAGCATAAAAACTGAAATAACAACATATGCCTACGTTGTACGTGTTAGCGTAAAAGATAAAAAAGATTACGCCCACGTTACACGTGTCAGCATAAAATTTGGATTTACGCCCACAATTAATGTGTTAGCGTAAAACTTAACTACGCTCATGTTCATACATGCCTGCGTAAAAAGTTATATTACGCTCACTTTACTATGTAGTAGCGTAAAACTCATCAACCACTAAGAGACTTTGTAGAACACAGACTTCATAAGCTTTTATCAACTTTTAGTAAGCGTAAAAGTCAATATTTTCAATCATAAAAAACTTCGAACTAATTTGATCTCTTTTGTCCTTCTGTCAGTGGATTTGCAAGTTCACCCTCTCGCAGAAGTTTTTGGCTACGGTCGGCATGTTGGGTTCAAATTATCTGGAGGATTTGTCTCATGTCCGATTTCCCCAATCCAACCCAGATTACCCGAAAGAAAGGGCACAGTTGATAGCAGCTCAAGGGGATAGGATGTTGCTATCCATGATAAATGGGGAATTGTTGAGTTCACTAGATGAACAATACTTCGCAAAACCAGCCTTCCTGTTTGGAGATGCCATTGATTGTAAATCCCAGACACACCCCAAGAAGGAGTCTTGGGTATTCAAATTTGGAGATAGAGCCATGTATCTTCCGGATATGGACAGAGATTATCCTTCGTCAGCATTCGTCCATGCTACTTATCCTCGACAAATGTTGTAGAATTTGACTCCCAGCAATCATGGACGACCGGGTAGAATTGTTTTCAAGAGAGAGCGTGCCAATGATATGGGATACTTTGCTAGTGTTCCCAATGGAGGTGTTACTTCTATCTTTGGCCTTATGCCAGGCTCTAATCCTAGCGAAGATTCGGGTTTAATACAGCCAGTACAAACCCAGATGTTTGTCAACAAATTTATGAGGGCTGCTATATTATATCCCCAAATAAACCCCAGACTGCCAGGATGGTTGACTCCATTCAACCAGAGTTGGATCCAGATAAGTCTTTGGATGATAAAGAACTTTGAGGCAGAGTTGAAAGATATTGGCTTGTATGAAGCGGTAGCTTCCACCAGTCAGGGTATTCCTCCGAATAGAAACTTATTTCTGGCCTTGATGAAGATATATATAAGTTCAACTGGAACTTTTGCCACCCCGAAAGGTGAAATGGGTCTTGCCCTTCATGAGATGCAGTTTATCTCGAAACTGCCAATGGGGGAAGCCCCATATGAAGAATACGTTCCCTCCAACAGGGAGCTTGCTGAAATCAGAGGAGTTAACCCTCAATTAATCGAGGTATACGAAGAACTGATGTGTCACTACCTGATTTGTACTACAATGCATGAAAGTACATCCTATTTGACGTATATCAACAAGTGGACGACTTATCTCTTCTTCCATAAAGATAAGATATCCAAGGAAGACAAAGAAAGGTTTCAGGAAAACAAAGCTCCAGTAATCAACATAGATTCGATAATCCCCTCTAACAAAGTTCGAGATATGATAATTACTTACAAATTCTCGAATAAATATATGTCTACGAAGACTGGGGAATTTCCTGCCGGAATTGAAGCCTTGAGCTTCCTTAGATATGGTAGTCAGAAAATCTCTCGGAGAGCTTTGCTGGCAGGCTTTCTTTCTTTATGGTTGAGAAGATGGGTTGTACCGGGTATTGGTACTGTTGACAGAATCCACCGTAGTGTGCTATGGCCGGCAGTACGTTTGGTTTTTAAAGTTAGGATTAACCTGCTGTTAGCCATGGTGTGTCGAATAAATATAGGTTTAAGGACCTTCGGCGAGGAATTAATCAACAATGCTCCTCATCGGAATGTTTTCCCTAGAGTAGAAATGCCCTACACTTATCTGATGGGCTGGCTGTTGCATCACAACTGTAGATTGTTACCACCAGGCCCAGGTGATGATACGGAGGTCTTCCTTTAAAAATCCAGCAAAGCTACATGGATCGCTACGACTGTGGCGGATACCCGAGCAGTTCTGAACTATTCTTATGGTTGGAACTTCTTCTGTACCCGGCCGCAAGTTCCAGCAGACTGCATCGGTGTTCAGTTTGAAGATGAAGTTGAAGGAAGAGTTGTATTGCCACAATCAGTCTTTAGATGGCTTCAGTGCATCAGACCTTCTCATCTGATGTACAGAAATGAAGATAATTGTGTGTTTGAACCATACTTATCCAGTAGGTTTGCTCGCCAATTTGGGTACGACCAACTTCATGTTGGTAATCCTTCGACTAGTTTTCGTTACTATGGGAAATTACTTGACGGAGCTAGGGGTTGGAGGTATTTCGGTGCTGCTCGGACTAGTACTAAATTTAGAATTTCGACCGCCACCAGCACTACAGAACTACGTATACTCCATACGTATGCCCACTTTTATGCTTCAATTCATTCTTTTGCCCACGGTTATAATATGAGGGGTAGTCTGAGGTGGCCTAAAGAAGGAGATATTGAGGAGCAGGTCAGGGTACCAGCAGACATCCCTGACGATACTGGCATTCCAGATCCATTTTTAGAAGTTATCCCAACAGGAGTTGGAGAACCAGCTGCAGAACCTATCATCATTGGCAAAGGCCGAAAAAGAAAACAAAGTACAACTGTCACCTCTCCAACGAAAACTCCGAAAAAGAAGAAGAGGTCTACCATAAAAGGGCCTTCCAAACCAAGAGCCCACACTCCAGAAGAGGACATTTTAATTGAAGAAAATCATCTTGTCGGTTCTTCCTTAATCCATCCTGGAGAAGGATCTTCAGCCCCTCCACCGATAGTTGGATCAGGAGCTGTAACACTTTTGTCTCCTGGATGTCTTAGCACCTTACTCCATTTATCTTTGCCGTCCAAGGCACAAGTTACGGAGGGTACTACTACTGCATCCACTGCTGATCAAGATCGCATTCCATCAGACGAATCGGCTCTTGACTTTGAGGATGATGACTGGGATGGTGATTATGATACATATCTTGAAAAAAATGCACATATTCCAAGTATTATACAAAACCTATACGGAATTATATATCATGATTTTGTATACTAACTTATTCTGTTCGTTTTGCAGATGTCATAATCGCACCAAAGCCTGTAGCTCCTCCTCCTCAAGAAGAAGACATTTATTAGAAAAATAAGGAATCTGAAGAGGGAGCTTCTTCTTCAGAAGACGCAGACGTCGAAGAGAAAGAAGTGCAAAAGCATGAGATGGAGCCTCAAGAAGAACATTCTCCATCATTTGTGGCACAACAAACACAATCTGACGTGTCCTCTCCTGCTGAGGACCAACACAAAGAGAAGACTACAGTCGACTCCCTGTAGGTGATGATGGAGCTGCTGGAGGAGAACAAGACTTGAACAAAGAATCAGCTGTAGAAAGTCTCACCACAACTGAAGCAGCAGAAAATCCTGTAGAGCAATCAATTGAAGAAGATGCTTGAGGCATGCTTGAACTTCCAACAGAAACTGGGGAAACTATAATATCCTCCTCTACTGTCATTACTGATCTAGTACCAGTTTCTGATAAGCCAATGCCAGAATCTGAATCAGATCCTGTAGTTGTCACCATATCCACCAACACTACCGTCGCCAGAACTCCAGAAACGGCTGGAGTGACAAATATTGAAAACATTGCTCCTGAGGTTCTTGGGAACCAAATAACAGCAGTAACGTCACCAGCTCCACCCCCCTCTGTTGTTACACCGATGGTAGCTATAGATGTTGGAGATACAATCCCTGAAGCTTCTAGGGATCAATTGGCTATAACGGTAGTAGCAGCAACAACTTCGTCTCATCCTACTATTTTACCACCAACATCTGCTCCCGATCTCCAAGGAAGAGATCTGTTAGATATTGTTGCCACGCCAAGTTCCAGTACAGAAATGAATCTCCTAGTTGAGATTTATACTGACACCTTTTATAAAAGCCTGACAACCTTAATAAAAATAGTCCTAAATAAGGGCCTCAATTATGAGACTTTGAAGACGGCAATGGCTTCGACCATCAAGAACGTTGCTATGTTCAACGATGCTGAGAGAGCCGCCACATTGGAGAAAATTGTGGAAGACCTTGAACAGCCAATCAGAGAATATCTCAAGCTATCAAGTAAGACTGTGGAAAGTCTTATCGAAGAAGAATATGATGCCTTAACAGCTGATTATCTTGCTCGGAAGGCTACATACAATGAATCTTTTCATGAACATAGTCTGAAGGTTGCCAAAGAGAAAGCCTTCTTGGCTGGAATAAAGCCCACACTATATGGTCACATAGTAGCTTATGATGCTCTGAACATAGATATTCAAAACAAAAATGATGAAATCCACGAAGTCGAGGCAGAGTTAGTTCGTTTGAAGGCTGAAAGGGAAAAGATGATCGAAGCTCGAAATCTGCACCTCACCCAGAGCTCGGTTTTAGAAGAGAAAGCCTTTGGGGCTGAATCGACTATCAGGACCCTTGATGAAGCTAAAGAGGGTCTAATAACCACCTTCGCTAAACTTTCCTGTATTTGCACCCCTGAAGCTCGACGTGCCGAGACTACCAAGAAAGTTATGAGCTCTCGTGGTAAGCGGCTAGAAGAACTACAGAAGTTACTTCTAGATATTTCTACTCCACCTTGAAAGAGCTCCTTGTAATCTTTTCTCTTACCCATTTTGCAATGTTTCCATAAATGAATGAGAAATATATATTTTGTGATTCTATCGTTTGTTTGGAATTTAAACAATAGGTATGAGGTAGAAAATACTTATCAGAGGTTATATGAACATGACAAGTCTTCTAAGCTCAATACATTATATCTATCCAGAGGTAATATGGACATGATAGATAAGTAGATTTAATATTCATCCAGAGGTCTTGAGAACATGATGTAATAATAAATCCAATTAATCAACTGATAAGACAGAAGATTAATTTCTGTTTGAGAGTATACAATACAATCAGAGGTAATATGGACGTGATAGTATGTAAGGACTCAAAGAAAAGTAGATTAATATCTATGCAGAGGTCAAATGGACATGATAGATAAAAAAAATCTTGTCATAGAGTATAATACTATCAGAGGTAATATGGACATGACAGTATGTAAGAACTTAAAAAAGAGTGGACATGATAGATAGAAAAAACACGTAGATTTTAATATTCATCCAGAGGTCTTGAGAACATAATAAATAACAAATCTAACTTTATATACCAACCAATAAGATAGGAAAAAGAGATGAGTAATCAGCTTAACCAAACCTTGGTAGCTGGGGAATAAGAAAACAGATGTCATTGAGGATATATGTCATTATTGATGCTTGAATCAATATATTTTTCAAGAAAGAGGATATTATCCTCAAGGATCATTCTCAAATGGTTCTAATTCATTATCAGTTTGAACCATGTAAGATAAAAATATTTACTCAGATTTATCATCTGAGGAACGAGACATATTGGTTTCAATGAATTGGACTTCTTCTGAATTCGATGATTGCAAAGAGCTAGAAGAGAATTCTTCTTGTATATCGTCATAAAACGTGTGGGACGAATCATATCCCAACCCATGACGAGTCTTTTGGTAAAACGGATCACTACATAATGGTAGTCGTCTACCCTTGCCTTGATTGAGGCCTTGCATAGTCTTCAAATCATATCCCATGTTCTGGATAATCTTGATAGATTGTTGACTATACTTGTCAATTCGGATTCTTCCCTTGTCTTTATCCTTCAGCTCATCTGCCTGAGCAACATGGATATTTCTAGCCAGGCCAAACACAATTTGGCGCTTGTTTTTCTTATTAGACGGAACCACGAAATAAGATTCTTCGTGATGTCTAAAAGTTACGCAAGCTTGTGATAAAGCAGCCACATGTAGAAGATAAGGAGAAGATGTTAGGAACCTTTGAGCATAAGGTCCAACATCTACATAAGGAGGAAAAGAATTTTCCTTATGATCGATGTATAAAGTTTCTTCTGGCTCAATGTCGCTTTTGTATGGATGACTTTGATTATCAGAAGATAAGGTCATCCTTCCAATAAATTTGACAGCCATATACTCGAAAAGAAAATCTTCATTGATATCAATAGGTACAGAATGATCAATATTTACATCATTTACAATTTGACTGCTATGCTTCGGATTAATCATCAGTGGACCATTATCTGTCTTCTTCGTAGTTTTACCAAGATTGACAATCAATGGTGGTTCTGGATCATTCGTACAAGAAGTACGCCCTTTGTCCTTGATCATAAAAGGTTGGACTTGGCTCTTAGCAGGAATATTTGTTGATTCCTCAGATGAAGTTTGAGTTCTTCCTTTAACCTTGATTATCAGAGGTTGATCATTGATAGATTGGGATTGGATTCGTCCCTTGACTATGATCTTCAAAGGTTGCTCCTCTGGCGGATCTTCATTAATAGACTGATCCTCAGTAGGTGATTGATCTTCAGCCATGTCTGATCTCTTTCACATGTTCTTATTTATAAAGCCTTGAATTAGAAAAATAGGCTTCGACACCCTTGAAGGGATTGATATCAGCAAACTCAGTCTTCACAACTCCTTGGGAATCTACATACTTGAAGCATTGGTGGAGAGTTGAAGGTACAATATTATGCTCATGAATCCACGGTCTCCCTAAAAAGATATTATAGGAGACATCTGAGTTGATAACATAAAGTTTCCATGGTTCGAAGATCACCAATCTGAATCTGCAGACGAATCTTCCCCAATGGCTTGCTCTTGCCAGAGTTAAAACCGACTATCGTAGTACTAGTGTAAGTAAAATCACTAGTAGGGATCCTCAGGGGTCTTAGCATACTCTGAAGAATTATGCTAATTGAGGACCCGGGATCAATGTAAATCCTGTCAATTTCAGTGGATCCAATATACCCAGTGTAGCACAAAGGTCTGTCATGCTTGTTATGCTTCAACAACATATCTTTTTGTGTAAAGGTGATGTTGGGAATTGCTTCCATCATACTATGATATTATGGACATGACACTGGTATATTATCAGGAGTCTTGAGTAGAGCCAAGCATGAATCTGCTTGAAGTAAAGCTTCACTCAAAATCTCTCTGCTTTCTCTGGAAAGGCGAAGCAACTCAAATATAGATAGTCTAGCCGGAGTATTGGCTAACTGAGCTAGAATATCAAATTTGTAAGGCTTCATCACTACCCCCTGACTGGAAGCAGACTTCAATAGGACGTCGAAGCGTACTGCTTTCTGTTTTCCCTTTTCAACCACAGAAGGTTTAGCAGAAACAGAAGAGGATTGAGTTGGTAGTGTCTCCACTACGTCTTCAGCTTCTTTGGAGGATCCCTCATGGTCTTTATGGTACTCTTTTCCAGATCTTGTACCAGCAAAAGATTCTTCTTCAGACTTAGGAGAAGGAAGTACCATATCACAGGATTTTGTCTTCCCTTTCTTAGCCTTCTTCTTGTGTAGATTGTTACGAGGAGCTTCAGACCCCAATCCAACAGTAGAATTTTGACTTTGAATCTGTAAAAGAAGTCGTATTCCTTTATCATAATTCAAACCTTCTGCCTTTTGAAAGTCATAACCCATCTTCTTCATGAGATGAACAGATTGCTGACTATACAAGTGAGTAGGCAGCAGACTTTTAATAAGTGTCTCAACAGAAGAGAAAGAAGCAGGACTTTCTGTAACCACAGGAGAATGAAGAATAGATGTCTCTGTAGTTACGAGAGGAGAAGGATTCGGGATACGAGGAAAAATCCCTGTCGGAGCTTTTTCATAAGCAGCAAAAACTTGTTGTGCCCGATATAAAGGAACACTATTCATGGCTAACCACTGCTGATGAGTAAGCTTGAGCTTGGTATGAGGAGCTAGACTTGGAGGACAGATGTTCAGTCCTTTCAGTCTATCTTCTAAAGGAAGGCCATCCCATAGGTGATCCAGGTCATCAGGATCTGGAATAACATGAGAAATTATGTTGCAGGTTCTGACTTTCTTGTCCTTCTTGGATTTTGAAGTTTTATCTTCATTTTCCAACTCAGGCACTAAGTCAGGATGTACCCACATGATTTCACCATTCTTTAGTGTAAGCGGCAATAATCCTGTCTTTTCTTCTCTGGCAGGCGGGATATTCACGATCTTCATCGTCGCCTTCGAAATTGGGATAATTCCATCTGGGACTTGCTGTGGAGGAAAATCTCCAAACTGAAGAGAAATCATATTGGTCGTAACCGTATGGTCATCATTGGTTAAAGCAATAGCACCACCATTTATCAGCTCTTGGATTTTCTTTTTCAAGACATAGCAAGCACTGGTAGGATGATTAATGTATCTATGATAGATACAATATTTGGGATTATCAGTCAGATTCACCTCATTAGGCCTCTTTGGTTCCGGAATCTGAAGTTTACCACTCTTCACCAGATATTAAAATATCTCGGGGATATCACTTTCGTTAAAAGAATATTCTTCCTTTGGCCTGGAAGATTCTTGATTGTTCGGCGTCGTTTTGTTCTTGGAAAGATTGACCATAAGAGTATTCTTTCTCCTCACATTACGATTGCCAGGATTATTACTAGGATTACTTTTCTTTCCTTTATCTTCTGAAGTAAAAATCATCCCATGCTCTCGAGCCAACCTACTATTGGTCTCGGCAGAAACTGCTGCTATGATAAACGAAGCCCAATCTGAGAATTAGGAACCCGTAAAAATAGCGATGGATGGTCGCAGATTCATCTTGCATGTATCAATCAATGCTGAATCTGGCATACCAGGAGGCATCTTTAAAGTAGCCTATCGGAAACGTTTGATGAACGTTCGAGTATCTTCTTTCTCCTTTTGTTTGATTTCTATCAAGGAAGACATGTTCATGTCCATACCTCCTTCATAGAAACGAGAGAGAAACATTGCCTTGAATTCGTCAAAAGACGAAATAGAATTATCGGGTAAACTACGATACCAGTCGTAAGCTGAACCTGTCAGGCACCCGATGAACACTCGAGTGAGAAGAGTATCATTTTTCTGCAAGTGTACATTCATAATATCAAAATAATTGATATATTGACTGGGAGATGCTTTTCCATCGAACAAAACCAAAGATTGTAGCTTGAATTTTGGTGGAAAGGGTACATCATTCCAATGAGGAGGATAAGGTTGTCTGATCCCTAACCTCTAGAGTTGATCTTTGTGCCTCAAAACTTCAAACTGTGCTTTGAGCTCACGCACTGCTTGAATGGCTTCACTGGTTTGGGGAAGCACATTTGATTGAATGGTTGTTGGATGTACCGTAACCCCCACTGGAGGTGGTACATCTTCAGGAATGATAGGATCTGGAGATGTAGAATTCTGATTAACAGCCGGCTCTTGAGTATTCAAAGGTATTTCAGCCCCTTGACTATCTTGAGTTTGTGCTGCTACTGGTACTGGTGTTATTACCGTCGGCTGAGCAGTTTGCTGATTCAAAATTATCTGATGCATACTTTGCACCATGTTAAGCATATCTTTCAGTGATTGCTCAACGGCAGTGAGACGTTGTTCTGTATTAGCAGATGACATTTCTGGTTCATCTCCAACAGCGCAGGATTCAACCTCTCTTGAAGATACAGAAGGATTTGTATAGAAGTATGAACCCACACTATCGGTATCAGACTCAAAAGATTGAGTACCTCCAACTTCTGAATCAGAAGTCTGTAATTGACTTTGTCTTCTTGATCGAGTATTCCGATATACTCCTTCAAAGGAATCAAGAAGTCTGTTGAACTATTGTTGACCTGGAGTTTGGGACATGTTCCGTCTCGGACGTCATCCTCTGTTAGTATGAGATGCCATGTTGACAGATGCATATGACAGCTCATCTTCTTGGTCTTCAGCTTGATGTTGAAGCAAATTAAAACTCAATCGATCAAAAACTGACCGTTTTGAAGCTGAACAACAACAATTGATCACAACTTGGTGATATTCACAATGATTTTTTTCTTGGGGGAGCGTCATCGGAGATTGTGAATTCTTATGCTTTTGCATTAGCAATTCACGTTAGTCAGAAGGAGTGGAGGGAGTATTTTTCTTTATCATATTGGGGGTAGAAAAATGTTTAGTACCCTGTGTGTAAAGAAGATTACTAGCAGCATTCGCAGAACCAAATTGTACATTTCTACGCGTTTGGAGTTGCGTACGTAAATCTTGAGATTTTTTAGCACGAAGGACTCCATCTTCATGGAGCGTGATTTGTAAGTTTGGTACTTTGCGTAAAGCATTATAAGAAGGTTGTTGGTGTAGGACAGAAGTTTTACCAACAATATTTTTACGCTGTATGCGTTTAGGTACATTCACATTAAATGTGCAAACATCGTTGTGAATTTTATCTACACTGTCACAGACATGAGACTTACCTTTACGCGTAAAACATAAAAATTGATTATCTACCACATCACAGACGGAAGATTTTGTTTTACGCGAAGAGCATAATTTGTGTGTGTCTACCACGTCACAGACGGGAGACTTATTTTTACACTCAGAAGCATTAGAATCTGCCACATTACAAATGGGAGACTCATTCTCATGTCTTGAGCGTAAAACTTGGTTTTTACTCAGTGGGCGTAAAACCTGGTTCTTACGCAGTGGGCGTGGAACCTGATCATCTACACCGTCACAGACGGGAGACAAATTGTCATACTTAGAGAGCGACGCCGAAGTAAGGACTGCCTCGTTACGAATAGGAGCCCCTACAACAGGAGATGGAAGAATTCCCTTGCTATCAGAAGCAACAGAGAGATCAACAGCTACTTTGGATTTAGGGATCCAAACTTTTCGTGCTTTACGAGACTTTTGAACATTGGAGCAACGAGAACCACCCCCAGTTCGGAGCATTTCTTCGTAGGCAGTCTGGTCGAAGTGCACAACCAGGGTCTTCTTGGTCGAACCGACCGAAACATTATCATATTGAGCAATTGCCTCCTCGTCAGAGGAGAAGGTCGTCCCCAACAGAGTCGCCATTTTTGTTTCACTTAACAAAATGCCTTGGAGAAATTGGCTTTTGAAAATAAAACGAGAAAAAGTACAAGAAGAACAAATTTGATTCTGGGAAAGTATTGCTATGGAAGTCTGATTCGTAAATGATCACTTTGTTCCTTGGACCATATGATGATGATGAAGATCACTGCTTGAAGTAGAACAACTGGAAGAACTAAGTCACCAGAAAGGTATCGACGCACTTGGACACTGATGGCGAGGCCGAATACTTTCCTGCTTTGCTTCACTCTGTTCTGAAAGAAAGGTTGAAGAAGAATGCTCTGGAGAATCAAAATCTCTAAGTTCTGATCTCTGTATTCTCTCCTCTCTCTGTGTCTCCTTCCCTCCTTTTTCTTGTCATGAGAAAAATAAGTCTATTTATAGACTTAGGCTCTTGTGCGTAAAAACTCAGCAAAAGTTCCATATTTATGCTAACAACTGCCACCCGTGATCGAAGCCATCCTCTGCATATGTTGACATGTGTTCCATCACTTCAGTAAAAATAGAATGCATGTACACATGTTCTTCGAAAAGAATGGCATGAAAGCCACGTAAACAAACCACGTTCCAAACTGGTGGAAGAGAATAAGGCGTAAAAATAGCCCCAATGTACTCTGAGCGTAAAGCAGTAGATTTAGCGTAAAATAGCCCTGACATAGACTTCCCGCATAAAGTGGTTATTAAATAACATTGAGCGTAAAAGCAGCTCAAATAGACTTTACGCACACGTCGACTGTTGAGCGTAAAGGTTCGTATAATCTTCGTACGTAAAAGAAGCTGTAGTGTGAGCGTAAAGTAGCTCCATCCACACACTAAACGACAACATTGGTCTCTGTGTAAAAAAAAATCCCTTTGTGATATATGCTATCATTAATATCTCTATGTCAGAATTTACATTAAATACGAGATTTGACAGCGTTGTCCAGCGTAAAAGTGGCTGCTCTGTCCTTGGCGTAAAACCATGGGTGTAGACCCGAGCGTAAAATGATCAGCCTGTTTAGGCGTAAAGCGATTAGCCTAGTCTTGGGCGTAAAGAGATTACCTGCTCTGCTAGGCGTAAAGCAGACCACTTATGAATGAGATGACTCTTTCTTTAAAGCACTTTTTACGCTCCTACAACTGGTACTGGGGCTGGTCCCCTAACTGATGAAATAGTCATGGCTGGGGATGAGTCAGTCCTGAACGGGCAAGACCCTACCTTATGGTCCGACGCTCCACAAAGCAAACACAATCCTCGAGCCTTGCGACATTCTGAAACAATATGTCCAGGCTTCCCACAATAAGAGCAGCCCATGGGGGAAGACTGCTTCTGCTTTTGCTGCTGAGGATACGTCGGGGTTGAATGTTGAACCGACGTAACTGAAGTTGTCCTTCTCGGAGCTCTAATGGTCAAAGCCCTAACTGCCGGGACTGGGGCTGACGACTGGTTCATCTGGTCGTGAGATCGCTTTCGACTTTCGGTCATGTCCACAATCCTCTGGGAGGTATACTCATGCCTCCTAGCTGCCCTCAATACCGCATCGAAAGTCTGATGCTCAAACTGCTCCACCGCCAGCAAAATCTCTAGGTGGAGTCCCTGCTGAAACTGTTGGGCTCTATCGAACTCGGTCGCTACCAAGGTGGAAGCAAACCGACTAAGCCTGGAAAACTCGAACGCATACCTATCGACCGTCCTTCCCATATGCTTCAAATTGGAGAACCTGGTCTGTAGATCGTACCGAGCTACAACATTGAAGTACTTAGTCCGGAACCTCTTAAGTAATACTGTCCAGGCAATAGGTGCCACTAGTCCAACGGCCAGTGCCGCCCACCAGCTGCGGGCTAGATCCAATAACTGCAGGCGCACCACGGCCACCTTCTCATCTTTTGGGGTCTTTGCTGCCTCTAATATCACCTCTGTGTCCTGAAGCCACGCAACAGCAGTGATATCATCTTCGCTGCCATCGAAGAATGGAGGGTTCAGGCGTTTAAAACTGTTCGCTGCACTATTTGTCACCTCCAGTTTTCGAATTAGGGGTATTTTCATCATTTTCCAAGTTTTATAATTTTGGGGAATTTTATTTGATTTTATAGGATTTTTAGGGATTTGTTTGATTTAGTGTGAATTTTATCCAATTTGGACTTAAGTTGGAGACCCGGGTAGTCTGGACACTAGTGAGACCCTCATGCTAGTCATCTTTTGGGGTCTTCGCTGCCTCTAATATCACATCTGTGTCCTGAAGCCACGCAACAACAGTGATATCATCTTCGCTGCCATCGAAGAATGGAGGGTTCAGGCGCTTGAAACTGTTCGCTGTACTATTTGTCACCCCCAGTTTTCGAATTAAGGGTATTTTCATCATTTTCCAAGTTTTATAATTTTGGGGAATTTTATTTGATTTTATAGGATTTTTAGGGATTTGTTTGATTTAGTGTGAATTTTATCCAATTTGGACTTAAGTTGGAGACCCGGGTAGTCTGGACACTAGTGAGACCCTCATGCTAGCTGGGCTTGGCCCACATGCCATCCTAACTAGGCTAGAAACCAATAAACCACACTCCCATGGCTTAACTAGTCATTTAGAGGCTTAATTTGTCAATTTAGAGTTAAACCAAAACAAACCGAACCAAACCAAAAACAAACCGAACCAAACTAAGTCTATTGGGTGTGGAGGCCTAATGGGTCTCCACCCAAACCCATTAAGCCTCCCTTGGCCGGCCACATGTGGACCAACCCCCCTCTCTTCCTTCACTCCAAAGTAATCTCTCTCTCTCCATTTCATTCTCTTCTTTTTGAGTTCTTCTTCCTCAAGGAATCAAATTAGGTATGCTCTCTAATCCTCATTAATTTTCTCTCTTGCATTTATTCCTTCACAATAAATGTAGAGGAGACCATTATCCACACATTGACCCTAGCTTTTATAGGTTTTCCCTAAAAACTAGTTTAGGGTTTTAATTAGGGGTTTTCCTTCATATAGAGTGTATATATATATGTGTATATATATTTATATGTATTTGTGTGTGTGTGTGTAGAGGAGAGTGGTGGTGGTGGTGTCACGAGAGAGTGTGTGTGTGTATTTATTTATAAATAGATATGTGTGTGTGTATGTATTTACATATATAGATATGTATGTGTGTATATATAGATAGATAGATAGATAGATAGATAGATAGATAGATAGATAGATAGATAGATAGATAGATATTTAGAGTATATATATATGTGTATGTATATATAGATAGATAACTAGATAGCTATATATATATATATATATATATATATATATATATATATATATATATATATATATATATATAGGGGAGAAAGGAGTAGAAGAAGAAGAAGAATAAGAAACAGCAGCAGCAGCTGCTGTAGGGAGGGGGAATGGAGCTGCTGCCCCCCCCCCCCCCCCACAAGCCAACAGCAGCATCATCAGTTAGCAGCAGCTGTAGCAGCAGCTCAAGCAGTGGCAGCAGCAGCAGATAGCACTAGCAGGAGCAGCAGTAGCATTAGGAGAAGGAGGGGGGAGATAATAAGAAGAAGGAGAAGGAGATAATAAGAAGAAGGAGAGGGAGAATAAGAATAAGAAGAATAAGAAGAAGAATGATAAAAAGAATAAGAAGAACGGGAAGGAGGAATAAGAATAAGAATAAGAAGAATAATAATCAGAAGAATGAGAAGGAGGAATAAGGAGAAGAAGAATGAGAAGAAGACTAAGGAAAGGAATGAGAATGAGGAAAAGAATAGGAAGAAGGAAAAGAATAAGAAGGAGGAAAAGAATAGGAAGAAGGAAAAGAATAAGGAAACGGAGAAGGAGAAGGAGAAGGGAAAGAAGAGTAGTAGTGTAGGAATGTAGGAAATCAAATTAGAGAGAGTTGTGAGTGAATCGAATTTGGTGAAAGGGTGAAATTGAGTTCCGAGTGTCGGAACGCACCCAAAATTGGGTGAGACTTAGATTACGTGAATTAGATTTTGTGGGTAGGCTCCCGAGTTGAAATTGGGGTATCATGTGGGAGTAGGACGACGGTATCGCCCGATATCATTGAGTATCTCGCGATACTCAAGATAATCGGTGATTCGGCAACATACGCCGTAAGATGGACTGGATGTCCACTCTACCCAGGAAGCTTGGTAGGTAATGATAGTGTAGGCTAGTATCCTACTACCTTAGGAAGTACGGGTCGAAATACCAAGCGTAGGTAGGCTAACTTGGTATTGGGCTAGGTTAGGAATTTACCTTTGTAAAGGGTAAATTTAAGATATTGGCCTACGACCAAGATATGGGTTTCGGAGTTCAAGATGGACTCGGATATGGGTTGTAAGGGTTGGTAATGGTTAAAAATAGTCGCCTAGACGTAGTCTTGACCTTGGTTGACCATGGTTGACTTTTTAGACTAAAAGTCAACCATGGGTCAACACTTTATCCAATTTAGTCCCAAATTCCATTAGACTAGAACAGTTGACCAAAAGTCAACTGTTAGTCACCATTGACCTAGGGTTGATCAAGGGTTGACCTAAAGTTGACCATAGTTGATCCGTTGACCAAAAGTCAACTGTAAGTCAACTTTTGACCTAATTTGATATACGTTGACTTCCAATGTTCTCCTATGACCAAGGTTGACCTAACTAGACTTGTCTTGACCTAGAATGACTTAATAGGATTTAAATTGATTTGACTTTACTTCCTAAACACAGTATTGATACGTCTTGTTATCTATAGGTCCTCGAGGCACTGCATTGGATCCAGTTGACATATTATATCATATCACAGGCGAGTACATTCTCTGATAACATTTTCCAATTTATGATAACTGTTATGATTCATGTACTTAGTGTAGATATACTTATTCCTGACACGTGGTTCTCACGGATTGGTATTCCTGGATCTCGACGAGAGATGTTGCTCCTTGATAGCTTGGGATGTATTGTGCAAGCTCCCTTATAGCTCTTGCGCAATATATGGTCACCGATTCTAGAAAAGACTTGCTCCCTTCCCATAGAATCTCGTGCAGTGACGTGTCCTGTTTAGATTCATTCTACCTATTGGGGGTGGGGGGAGTAGTAGCGTATGCCTGTGATCAAATCCATCTTGCATTCTTGAACAGTGTTAGTCATATACCGCACTTATGACTAGACAGGCCAGTTACTTACAGGTGCCCAAGCCGATCACAAGTTGAAACTTCTACTCACACACATTGGATAGATGGCTTACCCTGATTTGTGTACATACCATGATCAGTTCTACTTTTTTCTATTCTAGCTCTAGCTCTATAGCTTACCATGCCATGATACATACATGTACACTCCATGATTTTATTGTATATGCTCTATTTACAGTCTTATGGCTTTTCTTCTATCTTGAGATCTGTTATGGGATATATGTACTCGTTCCATCCTGACCGGATATGTTGACAATGTTTACAGAAGTAGAGGAGGACTATTATTGCACTTACTACGGCCCACCGGACGTAGTAGGTTTAGAGACAGATACCCTAGATCCGCAGGGTGCAGTACCGCAGGGCGAGATACCGCCTATCCTGTAGATAGAGTAGGTTTTTGTACTGGACCTTGTCTCCAGTTACTCTTGGGACTGTTATTATTTTGGCTTGTATTAGAGACTTTGGACTTAGACTTGTATAATCTTTGTGTTTGGACTTGACAGATTATATTTTATTGTCGTGTTGTGTTTATCTTTCTGTATTTACTTTATCATCTTAGATTTATGATTGAGCACTATATATTATCATTGCTTGTCCTCCGTTCGGAGTTGACCATATTCTCGACAGGTTTTGATATTATATAAACTGTTGTTAGAGTAGTAAACCTACAGCGTTCCACGCCGTTTTTACGGTGAGGGCTGGGCGTTGTTACGCACACGTGCCCTTATAGCGGGTGTGGGTCGTGACACTATTCCCACGAAGTCCACCTCTGCCCAGATCATCTGCTACTGCCTAATGCAAGGCATCTCCTCGACGATCCTGCAATGCAAGCAACTCCCTGATAAGTCCAACCAAGGCTCCATCATCCAGCCTTGCGAGCTGGGATGGCTGTACCAGGGGATCTGGATCTCCAGGAGGCATGACCCGGGAGGCTGCTCCTGAGTGCTGGGCCTGATCTTCTTGTTGCTGCTGGTCCACGAGAGATGCTTCGCCTTGCCGATTGGTAGAGGAACAATGCCGCTGAAGAAGACGACATAGGAAACAATAAGGAAGGACCAAGACAGATCAACGATACAAGCATGTGATCAGGTCGAGAATCTTAGGAATTAGAAGATACGGGCAGAGATCAAGGGCGAGTGCTGATTGAGACATCTATTCGGTAAACCCTCATATATTTTGATTTACAAGACCTGCATGGGCCACCACTTAAACCATGTAACGCCCCAGAACCAGAATACTGGAGAGCGGGGGCATACATAGCCAGCTACGTATAATGAAATGGAATCCACCTCACTATACGGTCACGGCTATCTAGATACATGAGGGTTTAACAACAATCCATCAGTCTCCTATGGTCAATAAAAAGCCTAAATGTCTCAATCTCAAGCAAGCAAGTAAAGTTACAAGATGTAAGATCATCCAATATACAATAGTAAGGCGTCCCAAACATTAAATATTCAGTTGATCATGAATCTAGTCGTTATAAAATGTGAAGACTAGCAAAAGTTTAGTCATACATGATCAACCCTAGGATCTGTCAATCATGTTACAGCCCGTCGACAGACAGTAATAAGGTATGCAATCCGAGCAAACAGGTGTTCGTCGGCTAAACACCTCAAAATGAGAATTCTACAATAGAGTGGGAGAGCTAAAAATAAACCCACTCGTTGCCCTGGTTACGCCTGGTGGTCACCATCGGGCTGGAAGGTCGGTAGATCCTTTGGAGCTGTTCAGAAATCTGGCCATACAAAACCAGCTGGGTCAGATCCCAAAAAGAACAAGTGCCACAAAGGAGGCTTCACTTAAGAACTAAAACCAGCATATCAGAAATAAATATTAAAAGTAGTTACAAAAGAGCTTGATAATAAAAGAATAACAACGGTCATAATAGAGTACGAGGGGACCATTCAAGTAGCCAGGTCACAACCCTTAAACCAAACAAGGACCGGGGTTGTAACCCTTCACCTGAATAGAACTCCGTCTCCAAATCTTGTTGGTAAGGTAAAAGATAACAAATATGACGTGGGGTGCAATAAGACAATAAACGAAGAAATGACTCAGAACTGCTCCGGAAGCCAGGTTATAACCCTTAAACCAAACAAGGATCGGGATTGTAACCCTTCACCTGAACAGAACCTAGCCTCTGATCTTTATTGTTAAAAGTGACAATCATACGATCAAGCCTGCAATAGTCGAGCACTGAAACTACACCATACAATCTCTCCCGGCTAATCAATGACAACGATTTTCTACATTAGCTAACTAGGGTTATCACAAGCCTTAGTTACTAGCAATATGCAGTGAGATATTCCTCCAGCCACAAGCCCTGCAGCTAATCCAGGTTATCCAGGGATCCCTATCCTAGACATGATGCAAACATTATCGGTTCAATTGTACAAACACAATCATCTATAGTGTCCAGGCTATTCAATCTTGTCATGACATGCTAGCCGTCGCAACAGCCTTCGATATAAATGTATGTCATATTCACTGTCAGGAGTGTGCCACGTCGAGCCACTATCATGTCATGTCCTTTGTTAAAAGTACACCACAACAGGTCACCATCGTGTCAGGGAACAATTAATATGGTACAAGCATACATGTAGTAATTAAATATTAGCAGGGGCTGTGGAGGAATCATGCGGCTCAGGAAAAGTTTCATGCGGCCAGCATATAAATGTGCATGCGGCTACCTAAAATAAATGTGCATGCAGCCAAGCACGTAGATGTGCATGCGGCTAAGCACATAAAAGTGCATGCGGCTAAGCACATAAAAGTGCATGCGGCTACAATTAATTGCATGCAGCTAAGCACATAGATGTGCATGCGGCCAAGCATATAATGCTACGGTCACGCGGCCACAAATATTAAATAGTGGCCATGCGGCCACAATCAAATGGCTATGCTGCCATAAATGAATAGTAGCCATGCGGTCATGAATAAATAAATGGCCAATAGCCATGCGGCTACCATCAACAGATGGTCATGCGGCCATAATTAATTAATGGCCAATGGCCATACGGCCATGAATTCACAAATGGCCTATGCGGCCACAATTACAAATGGCCAATGGCCATGCAAATATTTGCTAAGGCATGCAAGCATTTGCATACAAATGTATGCAATAAATAAAAGTCCATACGACCAATGCATGCAAGTGCATGCTAATGCCTACAATTAAATACTAATGCATGTAAATGCAATTGTATGCAAAGAAATGCATGCAGAATAAAGCTAATGCATTTAATGCAATTGTATGCAAAGAAATGCATGCAGAATAAAGCTAATGCATGCAAATGCAATTGCATGCAAGCTTATAAATATGCATGCGGTTAGAAATTAAACCATGTAATGTGGCCAAAGCTACTGGCCATATGCGGCTAGCAAATGACTAAGGCCATATGCGGCTAACAATATTGGAGCCACGCAACAGTGCATATGCGGCCAAGGCAATATTGCTAATGCATGTGAGCTTATGCGGCCATGCAATAAATTAATGGCAATACATGCGACCAAGCGAAATTGCCATATACGGCCAAACAAACAGCAAATGCCATACGACCAAACAAGTGATTAGCCATACGGCCAAGACAATTAATTAATGCTCATGCGGCTCAGAGCTAAGAGTGCTCATGCGGCCAAAAGTGTAATTAATGACTCCCACAGAGAACATGTTCCTGGAAAATACCATGGCCTCCATGCTCCACCAAACAATAATAGAAACCTAAATCCAAACTTCCGTAGGTCAATTTGGGTAAAATGGAATCCTCTACAATATGTAACCATCATATAGCAAAAATATGTAGGTTTGATAGATCAAAACTCATAAAAACTGAAAATACCACAATGCTAGATTTATAAGAAATTAACCACGAAAATAAAAAATACTAAGTACTAAAGTGGGTTAGAAATATATGAGGAAGACAGTAGGACAATAAAAATGGAATTCCTCCATGAAGCAAGATGCACTTGCCTACACGTTCCTGGTAGGTGGAGAGTAGTGGTGAGGAAGAAGAAGAGTGAATGAGGAGAGAGAAAGAGTGTTGGGTTAATAAATGATGATGGTGGTAGGTAGGGGTTTGGTTCATAAATCGAACCAAGCCAAACAAGCCGAACCGAATCAAGCAATAAAATGCCAAATAAATCATGCGATGAGAGATGCAATACGAGAGAAAATATGTATACGTATATTAAAATATGTAATACAAACCATGGGCATTACAACTCTACCCACCTTAAAAGAATTCCGTCCTTGAAACTTAATCAAGAGGCTAGAGATGTAAGGACAAGCTATACTAATCACAGGCAAGCTATACTAGTCAAGCAATCAAATAATTATTCATGCAAGCGAGGAATCGAAGGCATGAGGTATAAGAAATATATTATACCTCACGAGTCAAACAGGTCGGGATATCGCGATCGGATATCCTCCTCACGCTCCCACGTTGACTCACCCAAAGAGTGATGACCCCAAGCAACATGGACTAACTTAATAGTCTTGTTCTTGAGTATCTTCTCTCTTTGGTCCAATATGGATACGGGTCTCTCCTCATACGAAAGGTTGGTACCAACAACCAATTCCGAATGATCCAGGATATGACTCGGGTCCGGGATATACCATCGTAGTTGGGATACATGGAACACGTCATGCACCTCACTCAGAGACGGCGGAAGAGCGAGACGATATGACACATCTCCTACTCGTTCCAGAATATCGAACGACCCTATATACCTAGGACTAAGATTTCCCCGTACGCCGAAATGAATGACGCCATGGTTAGGCGAGATCCTTAGGAATACATTGTCGCCGACAGAAAATTCAAGAGGACGCCGATGAGAATCGGCCCAATGGCACTGACGATCTTGTGCAACGCAAAGATGATCTCTGACTCTCCTGACCACCTCGATTGTCTGCGTGATCATCTCTGGACCAAGCATCTGCCTCTCTCCAATATCGTCCCATGTTAGTGGAGATCTGCACTTCCTTCCATACAGTACTTCGAACGGTGCCATCTGGATACTAGCTTGGAAACTGTTGTTGTTCGAGAACTCCACTAGGTGCATGTAATCTTCCCATGAACTACCAAAGCCGAGTGTACAAGATCTCAACATGTCCTCAAGAGTCTGGATCATGTGTTCGGACTGACCATCTGTCTGCGGGTGATAAGCTGAGTTGAACTGGAGGTGAGTTCCCAAACTCTCTTGCAGACTAAGCCAAAAGTGCGACGTGAATCTCGAATCTCTGTCCGAGGTGATACTGACTGGTACTGCGTAAAGTCTGACTATCTTCCTGAGGTAAATCTCTGCTAGTTGAGCCATTGACTGACCAACTCTGAATGGAAGAAAGTGAACCACCTTCGTTAGCCTGTCAACTATAACCCAAATAGCATCTCTACTGGTCGGGGGTCGAGGTAATCCAGTCACGAAATCCATGGTTATATGCTCCCACTTCCATTCAGGAATCGACAAGGATTGAAGAAGTCCAGCTGGCCTCTGATGTTCAGTCTTGACTTGTTGGCAAATCAAACACCGAGAGACAAACCGAGCTATCTTCCTCTTCATGCCATTCCACCAAAAGTGCTGATGGATATCACGGTACATCTTCGTGCTATCGGGATGAATCGAATACTGAGAACTGTGAGCTTCTGCCATGACCTCCTGTCTGATATCTCCACTGGGTACATAAAGACGCTTACCATGTCGAAGTGTACCATCTTTATGGATACATAATTCTGGTCTTCGCCCTGTTACACATTCTGTCCTAAGCCACTGAAGCTTAGAATCGGAAGACTGAGCTATCTTGATCCTCTCAACTATACTGGACTGAACTTGCATGCTGGCCATCAATGCTATATTGGTAGAAAGGACAACGTCTATACCCATCTTCTGAAGATCTGCTAACAACTAAGGTTCCGCTGTCAGAAAATAAACTCTGGCTCTCCTGCTCAATGCATCCGCAATAACGTTGGCCTTCCCAGGATGATACTGCAGGTTGATATCATAATCCACAAGCAGCTCTAGCCATCTTCTCTAACGCATGTTAAGATCCTTCTGAGTGAACACATACTTCAGGCTCTTGTGGTCGATGAAAATCTCTACCCTATCTCCATACAAGTAGTGTCTCCAAAGCTTGAGTGCAAACACTACTGTTGCCAGTTCTAAGTCGTGGGTCGGATAATTCCTTATATGATCATGAAGTGGTCATGACGCATAAGCTATTACCCTTCCATGGTGCATCAAAACACATCCTAAACCTCTGCCTGAAGTATCACAGTACACTAAAAATCCTCCGATCCCATCTGAAAGTGTGAGAATGGGTGCCGTCATCAAGTCTCGCTTCAGCTTCTCAAAAGAATCTTGACATTCTGCTGTCCAAGCAAACTGTACCTCCTTGCGGGTCAACTGTGTCAATGGTGCTGAAATCCGAGCAAAGTCCAAAATAAATCTCCGGTAGTAGTCGGCCAATCCAAGAAAACTGTGAACTTCTGTAACTGTGCTGGACACTGGCCATGTTTTGATAGCCACGATCTTCTGGGGATCCACTTCTACTCCCCATCTGGTGATGATATAACCCAAGTATGAAATGCGATCGAGCCAGAACTCGCATTTACTGAACTTGGCATACAACTGGTGCTCTCGAAGAATCTGGAGGACAACTCTGTGATGCTGCTCGTGCTCCACTTCACTCTTGCTGTAGACCAGGATATCATCTAGGAACACGATCACGAACTGATCCAAATAAGGCATGAAGATACGATTCATGAGGTCCATTAATATAGCCGGCGCATTGGTCGCTCCAAAGGACATAACAAGGAACTTCCAATGCCCATATCTGGACCTGAAGCTGTCTTCGAGATGCCTGCTCTCTGACTCTGATCTGGTGGTATCCTGACCGTAAATCAATCTTCGAGAATACTATCGCCCCTCTGAGTTGATCAAACAAGTCATCTATCCTTGGGGGAGGATATCTGTTCTTGATTGTTACTGAGTTCAAGGTACGATAGTCAACACATAATCTGGACATACCATCCTTCTTTTTCACAAGAAGCATCGGGGCTCCCCAAGGCGATCCACTAGCATGAATGAATCCCTTGGTTCTGAGTTCAATCATCTTGTACAATATCTCCAATTCTGACGACGCCATCCTGTAGACTCCCTCTGACACTGGTGCTGTCCTGCGAATCAAGTCAATATTAAACTCGATCTCTCACTCTGGCGACATTTCTGGAAGCTCTTCCGGGAAAACATCTAGAAATTTTTCGACTATCCGGCGTAACTGCACTGCTGCTACAGCCATCCGTAATATTGGAGAAGAAAGTTCAGCTTCGCCTCGAGAAAAAGAAAACTTCGGCTCGTCTGGAATGCTAAAAACAACTCTGCCAATATGGCTGTCTATCCTAGCATACTGGTCTCTCAACCAATCCATTTCTAAGACCACATCCTAATCGGCCATCGGAAATTCTATCAGCCTAGCGGGAAACTCTCTACCGCTAACCACGATCTGATACGATGAAAACACTCTATCTACTCCCACAAGACCGTTACCAGTAAGTATATTGAGCCTTATTAATAATGACTCGGGCTCCTGACCTATCCGTGTCGCAAATTGTACAGACATAAATGAATGTGATACACCAGAGTCAAATAATACTGAAGCCAAAAAGGTGTTGACGAGAATAGTACCTGCCACTACCTCACCTGGCGCTACTCCTTCTTCTTCCATGGTCAAAGCTAGCACTTGACCATGCCCTCTGGGTGCCGGCCCTCTATGCCTATTATGAACATGCGCCTGGGCATACTGCTGAGGCCTTTGCTGCTGAAAAGCCTGGGTCTGCGTCGCCAACGGCCTCGGGGAGGTATACTCATGCATCCTAGCTGTCCTCAATACCACATCGAAAGTCTGATGCTCAAACTGGTCCACCGCCAGCAAAATCTCTAGGTGGAGTCTCTGCTGAAACCGTTGGACTCTATCGAACTCGGTCGTCACTAAGGTGGGAGCAAACCGACTAAGCCTGGAAAACTCGACCGCAAACCCATCGACCGTCCTGTCCATCTGCTTAAAATTGTGAACCTGTTCTGTAGATCGTACCGAGCTACAGCATCGAAGTACTTGGTCTGGAACCTCTCACGGAATACTGTCCAGGCAATAGGAGCCACTAGTCCAACGGCCTGCACCGTCCACCAGCTGCGGGCTAGATCCAATAACTGCAGGCGTACCGCGGCTACCTTCTGATCTTTTGGGGTCTTCGCTGCCTCCAATATCACCTCTGTGTCCTGAAGCTACGCATCAGCAGCGATAGCATCTTCGCTGCCATCGAAGAATGGAGGGTTCAGGCGCTTGAAACTGTTCGCTGCATTATTTCCATGATGTCCACCTCTGTCCAGAGCATCTGCCACTGCCTGATGCAAGGCATCTCCTCGAAGATCCTGCGATGCAAGCAACTCCCTGATAAGTCCAACCAAGGCTCCATCATCCTACCATGCGGGCTGGGCTGGCTGTACCGGGGGATCTGGATCTCCGGGGGGCATGACCCGGGAGGCTGCTCCTGAGTGCTGGGCCTGATCTTCTTGTTGCTGCTGGTCCACGGGAGGTGCTTCGCCTTGCCGATCGGTAGAAGAACAATACCGCTGTAGAGACGACATAGGGAACAATAAGGAAGGACCAAAACAGATCAACGATACAAGCATGTGATCAGGTCGAGAATCTCAGGGATTAGAAGATACGGGTATAGTGTTAGGGTTATATACTAAAAGTATCACTTTTGTAGTAACCTTATTTCCTTAAATTTTGAATGAGAATCATATAGGCAAATGTTTGCATATTGTATTTGTTGCAAGTGTTAATGCAAATGTTTGATATTCTATATTATAGATAATATGGTGTGTGGTGTCACACAGAAGATCATATTATCAGTTTCCTATGGAGTATATAAATAGTTCACAACCTAGATGGACTTGGACAATCTATTGGAAAGGTTGTAGTGTAATCTGGTATTAGTCTATCTTGACTATAGGTTTACACTAGTACACTTTGTGTGTATTGAACAGGACCACTTGAGGTTGTTCTCTTTGTACTGACTACATAAGAGAACAAACACCTCTGTTATTATAGATGCTTGTACTCTTAATCCGGATATAATAACGGACATGTATATGCAATGTGCATTACTTTGACTCATAAAAGAGTGAGATTCATTATGGATCAACAACATCTATGAATTGGGTAATAACATTATATGTATGATGGGCTGTTGATTATAAATGGAATCCATGTCCCGATATATCGGGTTGATGATGTCCTCTTAAGGAGCTCATAAGGATTGTCATGTAAATCCTACAGGTGGATTATATCCGACATGACAAATAAAGTTGAGCGGTACTACTTAAGGATAAAAGATGTCGAATCAATATAGTTGTCAGTAACTTAATTTGATCGACGGACATACGATATCTTAACATGGGGAGCCAAACGAGCATATAATAAAAGAAGCCCACAAACATAATTTGGGATTAGCGAGGTAGTGCAACAATAGCTCATTAGTGGACCGAGCTATTGTTAATGGGCCTGGATTGTGTGTTCGGGCTGAACACGGGATATCCAGATCCGTTAGGAGGCCTAACCCTAATTTCTTCTCATGGTCCCTGCAGTAGCCTATATATATCCTCTATTCTCTGGCCGCCAGATTAATGATTAGAAATCTGAAATTTTCTCTAAATTCGTGATTCACGTATGGAGAGAAAGAGAGTGCTGCCAAGGAGAAGAAAAGGTTGAGAGATCGTCGCCCACACGACGTCCAACTCGAGGAAGGAATACGTGCAGAAGATCTTGGGGTCGTCCGCTCGAGATTGCCAGGAATTACTTGTCTCCTTTCCGCCGCAGGTATAATTCGTGAACCCTAGTTTCTGCCTATGAAGGGTTAGAACACGTATTTGATCTGTTTAACTTTCTATCGATCAATACGCACACCAAAGGAAGGGTCCTGGGAATCCCAAGTTCCATCACATAGATCAAGGGCGAGTGCTGATTGAGACATCTATTCGGTAAACCCTCACGTATCTTGATTTACAAGATCTGCATGGGCCACCACTTAAACCATGTAACGCCCCAGAACCAGAATACTGGAGAGCGAAGGCATACATAGTCAGGTACATATAATGAAATGGAATCCACCTCACTATACGGTCACGGCTGTCTAGATATATGAGGGTTTAACTACAATCCATCAGTCTCCTACGGTCAATAACAAGCCTAAATGTCTCAATCTCAAGCAAGCAAGTAAAGTTACAAGATGTAAGATCACCCAATATACAATACTAAGGCGTCCCAAACATTACATATTCAGTTGATCATGAAGCTACTCATTACAAAATGTGAAGACTAGCAAGAGTTTAGTCATACAAGATCAACCCTAGGATCTGTCAATCATGTTACAGCCCGTAGGCAGACAGTAATAAGGTATGCAATACGAGCAAACAGGTGCTCGCCGGCTAAACACCTCAAAATAAGAATTCTACAATAGAGTAGGAGAGCCAAAAATAAACCCACTCTTGCCCTGGTTACGCCTGTGGTCACCATCGGGCTGGAAGGTCGGTAGATCCTCTGGAGCTGTTCTGAAATCTGGCCATACAAAACCAGCTGGGTCAGATCCCAAAAAGAGCAAGTGCCACAAAGGAGGCTTCACTTAATAACTAAAACTAGCATATCAGAAGTAAATATTAAAAGTAGTTACAAAAGAGCTTGATAATAAAAGAATAACAACAGTCATAATAGAGTACGAGGGAACCATTCAAGTAGCCAAGTCACAACCCTTAAACCAAATAAGGACCGAGATTGTAACCCTTCTTCTGAATAGAACTCCGTCTCCAAATCTTGTTGGTAAGGTAAAACATAACAAGCATGACGTGGGATGCAATAAGACAATAAACGAAGAGAGGACTCATAACTGCTCCGGGAGCCAGGTTACAACCCTTAAACCAAACAAGGACTGGGGTTGTAACCCTTCACCTGAATAGAACTTAGCCTCTGATCTTTATTGTTAAAAATGACAATCATGCGATCAAGCCTGCAATAATCGAGCACTGAAACTACACCATATAATCGCTTCCGGCCAATCAGTGACTACGACTTTCTACATTAGCTAACTAGGGTTATCACAAGCTTTAGTTACTAGCAATATGCAGTGAGATGTTCCTCCAGCCACAAGCCCTGCAGCTAATCCAGGTTATCCAGGCGACTTGGATTCATTAAGCAGTGCCTCATTCTTTTTCATATATCAGTAAATCTAGACTTGTGCCCTATTCGTCGGCAGGCTGCAAGTCCAATAATGATGGTCGGGATAACAGGATCGCCTGTAACTGGAGAAATCTCTCATGACTACTAAATTATTCTAGTTATTGACTTAGCCATTTACAGTAGGTATCCCTGACCGTGGTACTCAGGGATCCCCGTCCTAGACATGATGCAAACATTACCGGTTCAATTGTACAAACACAATCATCCACGGTGTCCAGGCCATTCAATCTTGTCATGACATGATAGCCGTCGCAACAGCCTTCGATATAAATGTATGTCATGTTCACTGTCAGGAGTGCGCTACGTCGGGCCACTATCATGTCATGTTATTTGTCAAAAGTGTACCACAACAGATCACCATCGTGTCAGGGAACAATTAATATGGCAAAAGCATACATGCAGTAATTAAATATTAGCATGGGTTGTGGAGGAATCATGCGGCTCAGAAAAAGTTTTATGTGGCCATCACATAAATGTGCATGCGGCTACCTAAAATAAATGTGCATGCAGCCAAGCACGTAGATGTGTATGCGGCTAAGCACATAAAAGTGCATACGGCTACAACTAATTGCATGCAGCCAAGCACATAGATGTGCATGCGGCCAAGCATATAATGCTAAGGCCATGCGGCCACAAATATTAAATAGTGGCCATGCGGCCACAATCAAATGGCCATGCTGCCACAAATGAATAGTGGTCATGCGGCCATGAATAAATAAATGGCCAATGGCCATGCGGCTACCATCAACAGATGGTCATACGGCCATAATTAATTAATGGCCAATGGCCATGCGGCCATGAATTCTCAAATGGCCTATGCGGCCACAATTACAAATGGCCAATGGCCACGCAAATATTTGCTAAGGCATGCAAGCATTTGCATGCAAATGCATACAATAAATAAAAGGCCATGCGGCCAATGCATGCAAGTACATACTACTGCCTACAATTAAATGCTAATACATGCAAATGCAATTGTATGCAAAGAAATGCCTACAGAATAAAGCTAATACTTGCAAATGCTATTGTATGCAAAAAAATGCATGCAGAATAAACCTAATACATGCAAATGCAATTGCATGCAAGCTTATAAATATGCATACGGTTAGAAATTAAACCATGCAATGCGGCCAAAGCTACTGGCCATATACGGCTAGCAAATGACTAAGGGCATATGCGGCCAACAATATTGGAGCCACGCAACAGTGCATATACGGCCAAGGCAATATTGCTAATGCATGGGAGCTTATGCGACCATGCAATAAATTAATGACAATGCATGCGGCCAAGCAAAATTGCCATATGCGACCAAACAAACAGCAAATGCCATGCGGCCAAATAAGTGATTGGCCATACGGCCAAGGCAATTAATTAATGCTCATACGGCTCAGAGCTAAGAATGCTCATGCGGCCAAAAGTGCAATTAATGGCTCCCACAGAGAATATGTCCCTGGAAAATACCATGGCCTCCATGCTCCACCAAACAATAATAGGAACCCAAATCCAAACTTCCGTAGGTCAATTTGGGTAAAATAGAATCCTCTACACCATGGAACCATCAAATAGCAAAAATATACAGGTTTGATAGATCAAAACTCATGAAAATCGAAAATACCACAACGCTAGATTTACAAGAAATTAACCACAAAAATAAAAAATGCTAAGCACTAAAGTGGGTTAGAAACACACGAGGAAGACAGTGGGACAATAAAAATAAAATTCCTCCATGAAGCAAGATGCACTTGCCTACTCCTTCCTGGTAGGTGGAGAGTAATGGTGAGGAAGAAGAAGAGTGAATGAGGAGAGAGAAAGAGTGTTAGATTAATAAATGATGATGGTGGTAGGTAGGAGTTTGGTTCACAAACCAAACCAAGCCAAACAAGCCGAATCGAATCAAGCAATAAAATGCCAAATAAATCATGCGAGGAGACATGCAATACGAGAGAAAATACGTATACGTATATTAAAATACGTAATACGAACCATGGGCATTATAGGGCACGTAGATGTGACTGAAATGAGTCGTATCCCAATTGACACGCCTAGGCTTCCCATTGCTGACGCGCATGAACTTAGGTCCTGATGATGTGCTGAAGCTTCTCTTCAAATATGCCTGGGCCTCGGTCCTGTGTGTGCGCCTCGATGAGATTTCATCTGTGCGCCTGGGTTTCGACTCAGATGATGCGCCAGATTGTTGATGTGCCTCAGATGCTTTGCTTGAGCTTCTATGTCTTTTGCTAACTTTTCTTTGATCCTGTTGCAGCATCCAAGCCGAAGGCAGAGGCTATCGTGAAGGAGGAGATACTGCATCCTCTCATTAAACAAGAGCCGGTGACTATTAAGGAGGAGGTGATACCAAAGGTCGAAGTTAAGGAAGAACCGATGACCATCAGGGAAGAGATTACTCCCAAGATTGAAGTTGTCGTTAAGGAGGCACTGTCAGAGGGTAGTAGCCCCAAAAGTTCTGATCCCCTGCCGCTACAGAAGACCTCAACCAGATTGAGCCTTCATATGCAAAGTAGCTGAGGAAGTGGTACATGCGTCAAAGAAACTATGATCCCTGGCTGTAAGGATTCATTGGTTGTCTTGCAATCGTCATTTCCGGGAATATGAATAAAGTCAATGTCCCTATTTTGTTTTAGTATTTCTCTCTGTCTTTTGAGATCCGAAGGTGTAGTTTGTGTTTTGCTTCTTTTTGACGTCGATGTAATCCTTTATTTCCTGCTTAGATGAAGAAATGAAGAACCTTTTGCTTTTGTTCATTCTTGTGATGAATCTGTGATTTTTTGTGGACCTATCATCTTTTGTGCACCTTGGTTTCTAGGTACAGATAATAAGTTGCTAAGGAAAAAAACTGATGTATTTACTCAGAGGTAATGTGGACGTGGTAAATACGGGTTAATGGTAGAGATTTTCTACTCAGAGGTGATATGGATGTGGTAGGAGTGAACTCTGTAGGGATGTATAGAATAACTCAGAGGTGATGTGGACGTGGATGTTCTATGATTGACGTGCAACAATATAGGGATTGTTGTATGGGATATTTACTCAGAGGTAATATGGATATGGTAAATATAGTAATGAGCATGATCCTATGTAGTGTATAATTCTACTTTATGGGGTGTAGAGAAGCAACTCAGAGGTGATGTGGACATGGTTGTTCTCCTCAGTGGTGACAATATCTTTCGAAGAGATTTCAAATATCTTCTAGAGAGATTGAAAAATATCTCTTGAAGAGATAATCTCCATAAGGGTCTACTTGGATTGAGGGTTAATAGAGTTAAGTGAGAGAAAGTTAAGTGAGAGAATAAAATCATGCTTGATTTGAGGGTATGAGTTCATGAGGAAAAGTTATAAGAGGATTAAGTGAGGATTTGTTTAACCCTCTTTTATCTATTTTTCTAATCCCCAAATCGGAAAGTTAACCGGGGGAAGGGGGGGTTGAGAAGTTTTGTTTAAAAAATCAAAAATATGTTATTCCCAAAATAGATCATTAGATGGAAATCTCGATCTCTTAAAAAGAGTGAGATAGATTAAAGCAACTTAGCAGGCAAAAATAGAACATCGCAATTCTGCTGATCGTTCTCAACCGAAGTGTAATGTTCAGTCCTAAAATACTTAGGAATAAGTACGTAGAAATGCCAGCTGTATACATACGAAGTACACTCCAATATATGGAAACCTTGTATGTATACATAAGCTATAAAATATAGTAAAACTAGAATAACTAAATCTCATCCACTAGATAAATAAATGATATAAAAATAACTTTGAAATTTGTCATATATACAACCATTGGGCGGAGACAAAGTCCACTACCAACTATCTCAATGAAAGAAATGTACAAGAAAGCGATCGATAAAATGGCAAGACGAACCCAGCGCAATCGTCTTCGAAGGAATGGAGAAGATCACGGCCTTGGCTAGAACTCCTGCAGTAAACCATGAAAGCACACACCTGGAGAGATCACCAGGTCCTCAGAGGGACGTAACAAGATATATAAAAATAATACCATAATGAACTGTAAATGAAACATGACATGGAAAAGATCCCATGCTCCAACACAAACTGAACCTAACCATCTAGTTGTAATGGAAGTCAAAAATTATACTGGAACGTATAAGTGGGTAGGAATAAATCATAGCATCTACTAGAGGCTTTCGCGTGAACTAGTATACATCTGAACCGAATCTGACACGCGGTCAGGGCCGTGCAATGGATATATCCCCTAGCCATACTTTACATCACTAGCATACCTCCTGACCGTGGTCTGACGCACGATCAGCGACCGTACAATGGATATATCCTCTAGCAATACACCCATCACAGAAAAACTATGAACCCATAGCCGGGCAACTAGAAGGCTGTGGGCTAGCTCTATGTCCCAGTAGTTTTCTCCACCCATGTATCACACAAGTCATATCCACGGCTTGGCGATCCATATCTCTATGAAAGTCGTTATCTAGACTCTGCTATTCAATAAATGAACCGACACACGAACCGCCTGTATCGGTAGCAAGTTCAATACGTAGGTTCATGCCAACTCTATGATCCTCACTCTTGTGTAGTGTATGAGATGTGTCAATAGGTCAAAGAAGTTATGAAGCATAACTTCAACACATCGGGAATGACAACTATCACATGTGCTCAACACACACATGCACGTACACAAACATCGATATGCATATCGATGGCACCCAAGTCATACTTGGACGTACACTACTAATGTAAAACACCAGCAATATATAAATTATCATGAATCAAATATAAATACAAGATGGCAAGGTATCTTGCCTGGTGGTGCAAAAGTGGCAAGTCCCGGAATCACAATATCTGCGAAGAAAAGTCAAAATCTACGAACGGCTCCGGATACTGAAACAAACATCAAAAATGTTCTTGGGGTAAGAGATATACCTAGAATATGCCTATCCAAAAGTTAAATTCTGGAACACGGGCAAAATCATAATTTTGGTTCAAAATGATATCCGCCGTTGGACCCGCTTTGCACCGAAATACATGCCAATATGTATAGTTTTGTCAAACTAAATGTCTACTGATTTGTTTTGATGAGACGGACCCAACAGTATGTCCAATTTTGGACTTCGATGGGCTGTGCACAAATCGTCCGTTGAGTGGGATTGTGGGCCCGCCAAAATGGCATCCTGGTCAACCTTCTCAGAATCGAACAAAACTTGACACACAGGACCAGAAAAATAATACAGTCCTGTTAGCGCAAGTTTCGTCTCGATCCGACGACTGTACACGAAGTTATGGTCAAGTTTATAAAAGGTCGATACTGTAGAAGCATGGAATTTCAGGGCGCATCTATGTGCCAAAATTCCTATGCTCTCAAATACTACTCAGAACATGCGCCAGGGAACTCAAATGAAGTACTTGGCACATCAAGACAACAAAAGTATAGATAGCAAAAGAAGATTTTTTTTTATTTCATATAAAAGTCTATTACATGTCTAAAAGGCTTTATATAGGAGAATTTCTACAAAAAGAAAGATCCTAGGACTACAGCCAGGCATAAAAAACTGCCATGCGCCCC
The DNA here is from genome assembly GCA_029216955.1 of Iris pallida. Taxonomy (NCBI): domain Eukaryota; kingdom Viridiplantae; phylum Streptophyta; class Magnoliopsida; order Asparagales; family Iridaceae; genus Iris; species Iris pallida. The sequence goes on from JANAVB010002198.1 coordinate 2,363,458, forward strand.
CCACCAGGCGCATCATAAGGCAGACGCATCACTTCAGTATCTCAGTCAGGCACAGCCTTCAGCATTTCAGTCAGGTGCATCTCTTCAGTGTCTCAGTTATGCGCATCATGAAGTCTCAGCATATGCGCCTTACTTCGACCCGATCAAATGCTTCGACTAATGAAGCATTTATTGAGCAGAACAGGAGTGAGTGATCAACCCCACTCTTGCAAGAGGAAGAGCTCTCCAAAGCCCAAAGAAGAGGAGAGCACCGCAATCGATCTGCGGCTAAAGGAGCAGCTTTCAACACAATCAGAATGGGCAACACCCACTCTGGCAGAAGAAAGAGCCTCCAAAGTCGGGAGCACCACAATTTTGATCTACGGCTCTTCCAGCATAACGGAGACAGGACTCGAGCATCCCGATCTTTGGATGCAACAGACACCTTCCGCCAGCCTCAGAAGCCCTCGACCCTGACTTTTGGATGTAACAGTTGATGGAACTGGGGATTCCCAGGACCCTTCCTTTGGTGTGCGTATTGATCGTTAGAAAGTTAAACAGATCAAATACGTGTTCTAACCCTTCATAGGCGAAAACTAGGGTTCACAAATTATACCTGCGGCGGAAAGGAGACAAGTAATTCCTGGCAATCTCGAGCGAACGACCCCAAGATCTTATGCACGTATTCCTTCCTCGAGTTGGACGTCGTATGGGCGATGATCTTCCAACCTTTTCTTCGCCTTGGCAGCACTCTCTTTCTCTCCTTACGTGAATCACGAATTTAGAGAAAATTTCAGATTTCTAATCGGTAATCTGGCGGCCAGAGAATAGAGGATATATATAGGCTACGGCAGGGACCATGAGAAGAAATTAGGGTTCGGCCTCCTAACGAATCTGGATATCCCGTGTTCAGCCCGAACACACAATCCAGGCCCATTAACAATAGCTCGGTCCACTAATGAGCTATTGTTGCACTACCTCCCTAATCCTAAATTATGTTTTGTGGGCTCCTTTTATTATATGCTCGTTTGGCTCCCCGTGTTAAGATATCGTATGTCCGTCGATCAAATTAAGTTACTAACAACTATATTGATTCTACATCTTTTATCCTTAAGTAGTACCGTTCAACTTTATTTATCATGTCGGATATAATCCACCTGCAGGGTTTACATGACAATCCTTATGAGCTCCTTAAGAGGACATCATCAACCCGATGTATCGGGACATGGATTCCATTTATAATCAACAGCCCATTATACATACAATGTTATTACCCAATTCATAGAGGTTGTTGATCCATAATGAATCTCACTCTTTTATGAGTCAAAGTAATGCACATTGCATATACATGTCCGTTATTATATCCGGATTAAGAGTACAAGCATCCATAATAACAGAGGTGTTTGTTCTCTTATGTAGTCAGTACAAAGAGAACAACCTCAAGTGGTCCAGTACAATACACACAAAGTGTACTAGTGTAAACCTATAGTCAAGATAGACTAATACCAGATTACACTACAACCTTTCCAATAGATTGTCCAAGTCCATCTAGGTTGTGAACTATTTATATACTCCATAGGAAACTGATAATATGATCTTCCGTCTGACAGTGCCTCCTTAACGACAACTTCAATCTTGGGAGTAATCTCTTCCCTGATGGTCATCGGTTCTTCCTTAACTTCGACCTTTGGTATCACCTCCTCCTTAATAGTCACCGGCTCTTGTTTAATGAGAGGATGCAGTATCTCCTCCTTCACGATAGCCTCTGCCTTCGGCTTGGATGCTGCAACAGGATCAAAGAAAAGTTAGCAAAAGACATAGAAGCTCAAGCAAAGCATCTGAGGCACATCAACAATCTGGCGCATCATCTGAGTCGAAACCCAGGCGTACAGATGAAATCTCATCGAGGCGCACACACAGGACCGAGGGCCAGGCATATTTGAAGAGAAGCTTCAGCACATCATCAGGACCTAAGTTCATGCGCGTCAGCATTGGAAAGCCTAGGCGTGTCAATTGGGATACGACTCATTTCAGTCACATCTACGCGCCCTATAATGCCCATGGTTCGTATTACGTATTTTAATATACATATACGTATTTTCTCTCGTATTGCATGTCTCCTCGCATGATTTATTTGGTATTTTATTGCTTGATTCGATTCGGCTTGTTTGGCTTGGTTTGGTTTGTGAACCAAACTCCTACCTACCACCATCATCATTTATTAATCTAACACTCTTTCTCTCTCCTCATTCACTCTTCTTCTTCCTCACCATTACTCTCCACCTACCAGGAAGGAGTAGGCAAGTGCATCTTGCTTCATGGAGGAATTTTATTTTTATTGTCCCACTGTCTTCCTCATGTGTTTCTAACCCACTTTAGTGCTTAGCATTTTTTATTTTTGTGGTTAATTTCTTGTAAATCTAGCGTTATGGTATTTTCGGTTTTCATGAGTTTTGATCTATCAAACCTGTATATTTTTGCTATTTGATGGTTCCATGGTGTAGAGGATTCTATTTTACCCAAATTGACCTACGAAAGTTTGGATTTGGGTTCCTATTATTGTTTGGTGGAGCATGGAGGCCATGGTATTTTCCAGGGACATATTCTCTGTGGGAGCCATTAATTGCACTTTTGGCCGCATGAGCATTCTTAGCTCTGAGCCGCATGAGCATTAATTAATTGCCTTGGCCGTATGGCCAATCACTTATTTGGCCGCATGGCATTTGCTGTTTGTTTGGCCGTATATGGCAATTTTGCTTGGCCGCATGCATTGTCATTAATTTATTGCATGGTCGCATAAGCTCCCATGCATTAGCAATATTGCCTTGGCCGTATATGCACTGTTGCGTGGCTCCAATATTATTGGCCGCATATGGCCTTAGTCATTTGCTAGCCGTATATGGCCAGTAGCTTTGGCTGTATTGCATGGTTTAATTTCTAACCGTATGCATATTTATAAGCTTGCATGCAATTGCATTTGCATGCATTAGGTTTATTCTGCATGCATTTTTTTGCATACAATAGCATTTGCAAGTATTAGCTTTATTCTGTAGGCATTTCTTTGCATACAATTGCATTTGCATGTATTAGCATTTAATTGTAGGCAGTAGTATGTACTTGCATGCATTGGCCGCATGGCCTTTTATTTATTGTATGCATTTGCATGCAAATGCTTGCATGCCTTAGCAAATATTTGCGTGGCCATTGGCCATTTGTAATTGTGGCCGCATAGGCCATTTGAGAATTCATGGCCGCATGGCCATTGGCCATTAATTAATTATGGCCGTATGACCATCTGTTGATGGTAGCCGCATGGCCATTGGCCATTTATTTATTCATGGCCGCATGGCCACTATTCATTTATGGCAGCATGGCCATTTGATTGTGGCCGCATGGCCACTATTTAATATTTGTGGCCGCATGGCCTTAGCATTATATGCTTGGCCGCATGCACATCTATGTGCTTGGCTGCATGCAATTAATTGTAGCCGTATGCACTTTTATGTGCTTAGCCGCATGCACATCTACGTGCTTGGCTGCATGCACATTTATTTTAGGTAGCCGCATGCACATTTATATGATGGCCACATGAAACTTTTCCTGAGCCGTATGATTCCTCCACAACCCATGCTAATATTTAATTACTGCATGTATGCTTTTGCCATATTAATTGTTCTCTGACACGATGGTGATCTGTTGTGGTACACTTTTGACAAATAACATGACATGATAGTGGCCCGACGTGGCGCACTCCTGACAGTGAACATGACATACATTTATATCGAAGGCTGTTGCGACGGCTATCATGTCATGACAAGATTGAATGGCCTGGACACCGTGGATGATTGTGTTTGTACAATTGAACCGGTAATGTTTGCATCATGTCTAGGACGGGGATCCCTGAGTACCACGGTCAGGGGTTCCTACTGTAAATGGCTAAGTCAATAACTAGAATAATTTAGTAGTCATGAGAGATTTCTCCAGTTACAGGCGATCCTGTTATCCCGACCATCATTGTTGGACTTGCAGCCTGCCGACGAATAGGGCACAAGTCTAGATTTACTGATATATGAAAAAGAATGAGGCACTGCTTAATGAATCCAAGTCGCCTGGATAACCTGGATTAGCTGCAGGGCTTGTGGCTGGAGGAACATCTCACTGCATATTGCTAGTAACTAAAGCTTGTGATAACCCTAGTTAGCTAATGTAGAAAGTCGTAGTCACTGATTGGCCGGAAGCGATTATATGGTGTAGTTTCAGTGCTCGATTATTGCAGGCTTGATCGCATGATTGTCATTTTTAACAATAAAGATCAGAGGCTAAGTTCTATTCAGGTGAAGGGTTACAACCCCAGTCCTTGTTTGGTTTAAGGGTTGTAACCTGGCTCCCGGAGCAGTTATGAGTCCTCTCTTCGTTTATTGTCTTATTGCATCCCACGTCATGCTTGTTATGTTTTACCTTACCAACAAGATTTGGAGACGGAGTTCTATTCAGAAGAAGGGTTACAATCCCGGTCCTTATTTGGTTTAAGGGTTGTGACTTGGCTACTTGAATGGTTCCCTCGTACTCTATTATGACTGTTGTTATTCTTTTATTATCAAGCTCTTTTGTAACTACTTTTAATATTTACTTCTGATATGCTGGTTTTAGTTATTAAGTGAAGCCTCCTTTGTGGCACTTGCTCTTTTTGGGATCTGACCCAGCTGGTTTTGTATGGCCAGATTTCAGAACAGCTCCAGAGGATCTACCGACCTTCCAGCCCGATGGTGACCACAGGCGTAACCAGGGCAAGAGTGGGTTTATTTTTGGCTCTCCTACTCTATTGTAGAATTCTTATTTTGAGGTGTTTAGCCGGCGAGCACCTGTTTGCTCGTATTGCATACGTTATTACTGTCTGCCTACGGGCTGTAACATGATTGACAGATCCTAGGGTTGATCTTGTATGACTAAACTCTTGCTAGTCTTCACATTTTGTAACGAGTAGCTTCATGATCAACTGAATATGTAATGTTTGGGACGCCTTACTATTGTATATTGGGTGATCTTACATCTTGTAACTTTACTTGCTTGCTTGAGATTGAGACATTTAGGCTTGTTACTGACCATAGGAGACTGATGGATTGCAGTTAAACCCTCATATATCTAGACAGCCGTGACCGTATAGTGAGGTGGATTCCATTTCATTATATGTACCTGACTATGTATGCCCCCGCTCTCCAGTATTCTGGTTCTGGGGCGTTACATGGTTTAAGTGGTGGCCCATGCAGGTCTTGTAAATCAAGATACGTGAGGGTTTACCGAATAGATGTCTCAATCAGCACTCGCCCTTGATCTATGTGATGGAACTTGGGATTCCCAGGACCCTTCCTTTGGTGTGCGTATTGATCGATAGAAAGTTAAACAGATCAAATACGTGTTCTAACCCTTCATAGGCAGAAACTAGGGTTCACGAATTATACCTGCGGCGGAAAGGAGACAAGTAATTCCTGGCAATCTCGAGCGGACGACCCCAAGATCTTCTGCACGTATTCCTTCCTCGAGTTGGACGTCGTGTGGGCGACGATCTCTCAACCTTTTCTTCTCCTTGGCAGCACTCTCTTTCTCTCCATACGTGAATCACGAATTTAGAGAAAATTTCAGATTTCTAATCATTAATCTGGCGGCCAGAGAATAGAGGATATATATAGGCTACTGCAGGGACCATGAGAAGAAATTAGGGTTAGGCCTCCTAACGGATCTGGATATCCCGTGTTCAGCCCGAACACACAATCCAGGCCCATTAACAATAGCTCAGTCCACTAATGAGCTATTGTTACACTACCTCTCTAATCCCAAATTATGTTTGTGGGCTCCTTTTATTATATGCTCGTTTGGCTCCCCATGTTAAGATATCGTATGTCCGTCGATCAAATTAAGTTACTGACAACTATATTGATTCGACATCTTTTATCCTTAAGTAGTACCGCTCAACTTTATTTGTCATGTCGGATATAATCCACCTGCAGGATTTATATGACAATCCTTATGAGCTCCTTAAGAGGACATCATCAACCCGATATATCGGGACATAGATTCCATTTATAATCAACAGCCCATCATACATACAATGTTATTACCCAATTCATAGATGTTGTTGATCCATAATGAATCTCACTCTTTTATGAGTCAAAGTAATGCACATTGCATATACATGTCCATTATTATATCCGGATTAAGAGTACAAGCATCTATAATAACAGAGGTGTTTGTTCTCTTATGTAGTCAGTACAAAGAGAACAACCTCAAGTGGTCCTGTTCAATACACACAAAGTGTACTAGTGTAAACCTATAGTCAAGATAGACTAATACCAGATTATACTACAACCTTTCCAATAGATTGTCCAAGTCCATCTAGGTTGTGAACTATTTATATACTCCATAGGAAACTGATAATATGATCTTCCGTGTGACACCACACACCGTATTATCTACAATATAGAATATCAGACATTTGCATTAACACTTGCAACAAATATAATATGCAAACATTTGCCCATATGATTCTCATTCAAAATTTAAGGAAATAAGGTTACTACAAAAGTTATGCTTTTCGTATATAACCCTAACAACAGTCACCTTCATGAGTGCATGAATAAAGACAATACGTCACATCTTCACCCTCGGGAGCATCTCATCAACAGAATGTGCTCGAGCAAACAAGTTCATTCGGGAAGACGTGAGAGAACGAGAGGCAAACTCTCTCCTTGCCAGTATTTATAGGTCGGGCAAATCAAACCCATGTGCCAGGTGGTGGGCTCTCCGAATCTCGTGCAATAAATTTGCATTAATGGTGATGAACCTGACGCTTCAAATTCAGCCAAGTCAAAATGGCTATTTGAAGCACTTAAAGAACACAAAAGACGGACCAATAAAGATGCGCCATGCTAATAGATGTGCCGATCAGACACCACGCATCGTACAGACGGGCCCGTCGGTTCCAAAGCACCCCATATAGATGCGCCCAACAGAGCACAGATCCATGCGTCCTAATCAAAATGGACCCATGCACCCATTTCGGATCGTCACCCATCAAGCAATTAATGCTCAAGTGACAGAGTTGGTAGCACGTCCCCCGAGGACTGGACAGTTAGTAGCTTTTGTAGAAGACGAAGCATCACTGAAATCAGCATCATTATTACTTTCCTCCGACGGTTACGACCCACGTAGCCGAACAACCACTCGCATGCGCCTCAGCGGCCATGCGCCTGAAGACTCGCATGCGCCTCCAAAGCCGTACGCCCAGACTGGTTCATGACTCCTGAAAGTTGTGAGCCAAAATCTACTTATGCGCCTAATCCCAGGCGTATTCTATCAGATCACTCTCCACCAAATTCGAGATCTTTGAGCAACGGGCATGCGCCACGTGTCCTTTGACTCAATTCAGCCTATAAAGGGGTGCTAATCACCCAAGATCTCAGCAACTGAAAGATTCTCTCCCCTGCTACGTGCCAGCCCACAAAAGCAGCATGAAGGATTCAACCCACAAAGGATGGTGCATTATCCATGCGCCTCCCGCAGCATCAACCACGTGGCGTCTCTACGTACAGGCGCATCCTACATATGCGCAAATGAGCAGTCAGCCTGCAAGATATAAATCGAGGGATTATTTCCTTCTTCCACACACACCGATGGACAGAGACCTACATACATATGAGAGAGGCAGCTACAGACACTCAACGCCTTCTTCCTCTCTGCAAGCTCCAGCACCCAGAGCAACTCAAACCTTCAGAGACCCGAGAACCGTCGTCAGATCGTCAACGGAGTCAATGCATTACCACTCGCTCCATCGACACAGGGACCCAGATAAACAAAAGTGTTCTCCTAGGACTACATCTAAGTCCTATATTGTAACACTGTTCTGTTTGTAATTGAAATTGCAATAAAAAGATTTTAATGGAAAATAAGCTGGCGACTCTGCTGGGGACCTCTTTCTCCTTCACTGAGAAAGCTGTGTCGCAATCCGACGACGTGAAGGTGGGCTCCTCCCATAAGACGTTGGTCGTACACCTCAATCAACAGGCGTATGAGGAGTTCATCTCTGAAGGCAGCGCAAGTCCTTCGAAGCGGCTGCCAAAGCCGAAGAAGACTCGTCAAGTTTGGGTGCGCAAGGTCGAGGCCCCTGGCACCACCACTGAAGGGGATGCGCCGATGCAGTCCAACCTTCTTGCTGACGTCCTCAGCAGCCATGATGCGCCCACCGGTGCAACGCATCTCTCGAGAAAATATGGTGCTGACCATATTCCCCAGCCATCTTCTTCTCAGACAAGAAAGATGCATCGACGGAGCAGGGACACATCTAACGTCCTGTGCAGTAACTCTGATGCGCCATAGAAGGCTTCTGTCTTTGACAGACTCACTCGTTGTCGTGGTGAGAAGAATTTGGACTCTGAGTACTATGCGCCCCAGCGGGCTGGCACAAAGAAGTCCAAGGCAGCACGGGCCATGCGCCTCGAACGTGCTATGCCAGCAGAGAGCCAGAGGTATGCGCTCACAATCATATACACTGCCAATGGTAAACTGTACAAGGTTGACTCGGGTGCTTCTGTGCCACGAACGAGACGACCTTCAAAGTCCTTGTCACACTTGGGCGCATCTGCTGCGTTCGCAACCAAGTCGTGCGAGGCAAACTCAGTGGTCTTGAACCCCAATGCCTACATAGGATGTGCGTCTGTGGCTGGTTCAAGTCACTATAAATATTGGTACCCCCACTAGTGATCTGAGCGCATCTTTTGTGTTGGTTAAGGATGCGCAGCATTCATCTGACCACCCCGGCGCTTGGCCTTGCCATGCGCCTGATGGGGGTGTGAAGGTGGCACTCTCACTTGACCACCCGGCACCTGGCCTTACCATGTGCCTGATGGGGGTGCGAAGGTGGCACTCTCCTCCAATGATTTGCGTAATGGGATCAGTCACAAGCGCCGATCAGGAGAGTCGACTGACAAACACAATGCGCCCCTCACAGGGTACACCTGTGCTGTAGTCACCATCAACTGTTGTCGTAAAATAGCAGTCCTACCACCAAGACAGTCGGTGTTCCAACGGCTACAATCATCAACATCCCTCCAACGTCGCCTCGGAAAGAAGGTGTCAATTGAAGAGGAGCCAGAACTAAAGGTTGCTTCTTGCAACGTAATCTCTAACTCCTCGTCAATCCGAAAGGTGATTGGTAACTCCTCGGTCTCATCCTCATCCAAGAGCCAGCCAAGGAAAACCAAGACAACTGTCCTGTCCTCTGGAGTGTTTAAAGACACTCGGGGAAGAAAGAAGATCTTGGAGGAAGATGGGGGTAGTCAAGCCCTTGTTGATCCTCCTTCTGAAGACGAAGACGTCCTCTAAAGCATAGCTGGGGGTAGCCAAATCCTTGCTGATCGTCCTCTTGAAGACGAAGACGTCCTCTAGAGCACGGCTGGAGGTAGCCAAGTCATTGTCAAAAATATTCTCCAAAACATAGCCGGGGGTAGTCAAGATGAAGCTCCAGGAGAAGCGACTCTTCTACAAGAGAGCGAGGCTGAAAGCGAGGCTTCAACCGATCCATCCACTTCCACCCATGTCATGACAGTATACATGACTGGGGGTGATACAGAGTCAGATGCGCCGCCAGCAGATCTCGTCCAGCGCATGGATACTTTGGAGGGGGCACTCAAAACCCTCTTTGCCTCCATACAAACAATGACTCAAACAGTGTTTGAGATACGGTCAACTTTGGCAAGGGCACCTTCTACCGGTCCTGACCCAGAGGCCAATGGAGAATCTAGTGTACCCCTTCAACGGCATCTTTGGATACAGATCGCCGCGAAGCACCACGGATGTCGGAGCCATCAAATGCTCAACTCCAGGCTGTACCACATTTCCTGACTCCCAGCTCCACGAAAGACGTGGTTGAGATGATCAGGGACTTGCGTGAGCGCTTCGAGTCCAAGAACAGAAAGGAGGAGCGCCAGAAAATAGGGATTCCACAACCATACCCCGTCGAATGGAACAAAATAGTTTATCCTCCCAAGTATAAACCACAAACATTGATGCCATACGACGGGAAGGACTCTCTATGCCGCTATCTGACATACTTCCAGTCTAAAATAGGACATCTCCTGAAGGAAGACGCACTACTCACCAGCATATTTGTCGGGGCGTTGAAAGGAGTGGCTTACGACTGGTACTGCAGTCTCTCCGACAACTCTATATCTTTCTTCGACGACTTGACGCATCTTTTCCTTGATTGTTTCTACGACGGAGGGAAGGACATGACAATGGCGTCCCTCATAGAGATACGTCAGAAGGAGAAGGAAACAGTTCGGCCATTCATCGAACGGTTCCGACAAGCCTGCTTCAGACTGCCCCCGGACATGCCAGAATATGCACTCCTCTCCTCCTGCAGCATGAATATGCTGTCTCTGTGATCAAAATCTGGCTCAACTACACTCCTCCTTTCGACTGGAGTTTATTGATCATCGAGGCTGAAGCAGCAGAAAAGAAGGCGTTCAATGCTCGTCTTCTGGGATTCAGTTTTCCTGCCTTTGAGGACAAGGAAAAATGGCCTGCAGCCAACAACACTGGATGAGAGACGAAGGGGAAGCAGGCGTTGACTGTCAATGCGCCCAAAGGTGCATCAGTACCTACTCAGAAGCCTCCACTTGCACCAAGGCCAAAGGAGGTTTATTTTTTTAACGATGAAGACACCTTGCAACTTTTCGAGATATTGAAGCAGGGTGACAAGATCAAGATACCGGACCCAAAGCGTCCTGACGAGGTTGGGAGAGTGGACAATCCGAGGTAATGTCACTACCATCGATTTGTCGGACATCCAACTAAGGACTGCTACATCCTCAAGAACTACATCCAGCGCATGATCAATACGGATGTTATCTCCGTCGACTACGAGGAGAAAACGATCTCGGCCAACCTGGTGTCACTCCAATTTGGCACCTTGCCGCCAACCACAGCACAAGATGGCGTCGTCCCCATCCCAAAGGCGACAATGGTGGTGGTTAAACTACCACCTACTCGCGACAACGTGAGTAGATTCATCCCACTCACCACATCCCGGGGAGAGGTCTTATGGGTTCACCCTGACCTCGTATCCGAAGTTACTCAACCGGAGGTACGCTCTGCCTCCAAAACCAAAGGCAGGAAGATCAAGTCTTGCCGCATGGTCTCTTCCTCTGCAGAAGAGGCACTTCCTGTACAGACGCGTTCACATCAGAATGCCCAACATGACGAAGCTGCCGTCGAGGTGGTGCCTCCTTGCACCGTCCCTACTGCACAGGAAGAAGGCCCATCCAGGCCTCCAGCAGCCAATAAACAGAAGCATGTAGAGGCCCATTTCGACAAGCCTTTGCGAAAGAAGAATGCTTCGGGACTAGCCAAGCCGCACAACTTTGACATACTGGCACAACTTGCCAGTACTCCTGCCCGCCTATCTCTGTTTGAGCTTCTTCGTCTTTTCAAGGACACTCACGAAGCTCTCTGTGAAGCCCTGAAGGATGCTGAATCCTTCATCAGTTAGGTCAAGCAGCCTGAGGATACCCGACCACATGTGCGTACTTCTATTGTACGGATGAAGTTATCCCCAACATAACCTTCTCCCAACAAGATATACTGCTCAAGCACAACCGACACAACAGGCCACTGTATTATACGGGGTATGTCGGTTCCGTCAAGGTGAAGCGGATTCAGATCGATCCAGGGTCTTCCCTCAGCATCATCCCAAAGACGCTGCTCTCAATACTGGGGATCCCAATGTACCGTCTGGCACCTTCCAACACTATAATCAGCAGTTTCAATGCTAGCAAAAGTGAACCACTGGGTAAAATATGGCTGAAATGTCATATCGGTAACCTCCGAACCGAGGTGACTTGCCATGTCGTGAACGCTGACGTCAACTACAACCTCCTACTGGGTCGTCCGTGGCTGCATGAGTACATGGTGGTGCCATCTACACTCCACCAATGTATGAAGTACGTGTCCAACAACGACATCATCCGGACAGAGTTCGCGGACATTGACCCTTTCAAGGGGGTCGAAGCCTACTTCACTGATTCTACCCTGTATAAGTCGCCAGACGAAGGGAAAGCCAATGATGCTGACGATGAAGCAGAAATGACAGCAGAGTCGGACATGGAGCCAGAGATGATTCCCGACGCTCCTTTGAAAATTCGACTCAAAGGGAAACTGCCTCAGATGCTGCCTTCCATGACCATCAAGCTATCTGGAAAAGCACCAACTGCTCTAGGTAGAATACTTACTAAAGCTTCCTTGAAGATACGACTTAAGGAAAAGCCGCCTCAAACATCGGCTCCCCTTGTGGCAAAACTACAGGGGAAGGCACCAATCACTGAAGGCGCAGTTGAGGCACCTCTGAAGGTGCGTCTTGAAGGCAAGCCTCCGCAATCATCCGCCTCATCCAAGCTGCCGGAGAAGGCCCACATAGCCCTCTCGGACCCCAAGGTCAAAGCTGCGGTAGACTTTTTCGAACCAACCCCTGTACTCACAGATAAAGTGCTAGGAGAATACATATCTGCTGATATAGATGCACCCTCTCTGGACAATGTAATCATGCAGGACAAAATTTTGTGTTTCATCAATAATAGAGTGTCTTTTAATTACTTTAGTCTTCTACATTGGAATGCCATGTATACATTAGATAATGCTCTACGGTCGTTGCAAACACAAATAACGACTATCAATCATGTAAATCGAGTAGTCCCGTCCCAAGGGGTCTGTTTCGTAGTCCCACTGCGGAATCGAGACAAAGAATCCATCATCTTCGGCAAAGTCGTGCGTCATCAAGACCTCCCGCCACTCGAGTAAGAACCAGATACCGGCAGAATACAAGTATATCGGTACACGGACAAGGCAAAGTACCTCATCCAAAAGATGGGTTACGATCTAAAAAGCAACAAAGGCCTGAACTATGGCAAGGGTCGACGTCTTCCTCTTCGGCTCCCAATACCTAAAGGAAAGCCGCAGGACTACTATCATCGAACTCGATGGAGGGTAGGTTATGTCACGCCACCAGCAACTCCAGAGAGTTCGGAGGCAGAAGAAGTAGAACATTCTTATTCGTCCGAAGCATCGACCTGGGATTCTAATACCAGTATTGGCTCAGTCTTCAAGAAGGTGCTATCAGTCAACATGGCATCTGCACAATCTCAAGAAGATGAAGGTGAAGACCAAATGCCAGAATTTTTCGAGGAAGAACCTTGGACTCAATGCCTAGGAGCGCAGTGGGAGTCTCGTTTTGAATTACGCGAACCCCTACCGAAGACGAAGTCGAGCAGATCGACCTTGGGGATGGATCTTCTTCCAAACCCATCTTCATCAGCAAGAGTCTAAAGGGACCAAATCGGAAATCTTTAATCCAACTGGCTAAAAAATATATCGACGTCTTCGTGTCACGCCCCAGAACCAGAATACTGGAGAGCGGAAGAATGACTCAGCCAGCTACGTATTACGGGTAGATGAATACCGTATAATACGATCAATGCTGTCTAACCAGACGAGGGGGTGCATACTACATGAAAGTCTTACTATGGTCACTTCACATCTATTGTCTCAATCATTCAAACAAGAAGCAAAAATAGAGAACATGTAAGATAAAGCAGTAAGGCGTCCCAAATGCTTAGTCAAAATGTTCTTGAGATCTGGCTTTACAAAACATAGCCAGATGGTATAGTAACATATACACAATTGTTATCAGCTGCAGTCTGACTTAGTTACAATTATGTAAAAGTAAGTGCAAGACAATCCGACTAACATGTCGGTGCCAAACGGCTAAGTATGAAGTAATTAACAAAACGAGCGGTGAAGTAAGGAACCCACTCGAGTCCTCCTGCGATCATTCCCCTAGTATTGACCATCTTGGAGGTAGAAGTAAGCTGAATCCTCGAGGACTAGCTCTAAATCTGGCCATGCAAAACCAGAGAGGTTAGACCTCTAATAGCAAGTACCACAAGGAAGCACGATATGAAAGATTAAACCAGTAAGTAAGAGAATATAATAATAGATCTCTGCTTTCCACTAGGATTCACATAACATTACGACACTTCGAACCAACCTCCCAACCAAACAAGGACAGAAGTTGGCCCGTCATGTCCTGACATTCTGATCATCTCAGTTAGGCAATAGAGTAGGTACAGTACACAAACAAATCATCTTGAACGGCCAATCAACTCCTATGGCTTGCTATTGTGAGTCCCAAGTTATCCTGGAATTATGCAAATAGAGATTCCTCAGTTCTTACTATGTGCGAGCAAGGCTAGTCTATCCAGTCAATCAATTACGCCAATCATGTAATTAGACGAGTCCCAGCGGGACACCCGCCGTTAATATACAATGTACAATTTAATAATATAAGCAGATACCGTTCCCTGCCCGTGTGATAGATTTACAGTATCTGTGGGAACCAGCCAGCCTGTCGGGCACTACTAGTCCCAAGAGGGCTGCCATGTAAGAACTCGGGAATCCATTCTCTCCATGCCATCATTATTTTATTTAACTTAATAGTCCCTACGTTGAGTGAAGTTCCATGCCGTGGATCATGGTCATTCAAATGAGTACTTTCGTACGGGGTACGATATGCGCAACTCTACAACGATACCCGTGCGGCTAGGTTGTAGGTCTTACATAGCGTGATGCAACAATCAAATCTAACCACGGAGTAATCATGCCTTGACCATAAAGTACACATGCTATTTTTGTAAGATAAATAAATAAATAAATAAATTGAAGCCTGCATGTGCCTGTATGCCAATATTCGGGATCGGCTAATCGAGTATAATAGTTCATTACATGAACGTGTCTCATTCATTCAATTCAATAAGACGACTAGCCAGTCTCTTAGTTCCAACTAAGAACGCATGATCAATTTTAGTCAAGATAACCATTATTATCAATGGTAACAAGGCAAGAAAGTCGATTAGTATTAAATGGGGTCGAGTCTATAACTCTCATGGTTAAATTCCAGTCTTACTGGGTATCCATAAACCAATCAAGACACAGGGCACGTTCTACATAACCATGTATATTAAAAATATTAACATGCCAAGATTATCGAGTTCATAAAAAGGGCGTAAGGATATAATAGAAGAATTATCATGCCATCATTAAAGGAATAAATTATAGAACAAATAGAAACACTCAGGTCAGGAAGTTACGCCAATAAGTCTAGTGGTAGGAGTGAGCGTATAAACAGCGTGAGCGTGAAAAGTGGTTCACGTTGGCATGCACAGCGTGAGCGTGAAGGAAAATTCATGCACTCATAACGTGAGCGTGAAAGGTAACTCACGCACGCACAGCGTGAGCGTATGAGCGTGAAAAGCGTGAAAAGAAATTCACGTACGCACGCAAAGACGTGAGCATGACTCAAAATTCACGCTGGCATGTAAGAACGTGAGCGTGACTAAAAATTCACGCTAACACGTAAGAACATGAGCGTGACTAAAAATTTACGCTAACACGTAAAGACGTGTGCGTGACTGAAAATTCACGCACGTACGTAAAGACGTGAGCGTGACTGAAAATTCATGCACGCACGTAAAGACGTGAGCATGACTGAAAATTCATGCTAACACGTAAAGACGTGTGCATGACTAAAACTTTACGCACGCACGTAAGAACGTGAGCGTGACTGAACCTTCGTTCCAAGCCAGAAATGAAGTTCCCATGGTTCAGAATGGTGTGGAATGAGAAGCTCCACCACACGAACCATCTATTCCGAAAAGCACACCAAGTTGGGAGATCAAAACCCATGGTCAACCGAAAACACAACAACTTAGATCTGTAAGAAACGAGCCAAGGAAATCAAAAATGCTAAGTAGTAAACTCTCTCAGAATCATGAGAGGAAGAATAATGAACCATAAAAATGGTTCTCCAAGTGGAAGCAAGAAGCAAGATGTACTTGCCTGCTGTTGGTTGGTGGAAGAGAGTGGTGAGGAAGAAGAAGTAATGGTGAAGGGGAGATATGAGGAGAGAGAAGGGGATGGGGCTTTAAATAGGAAGGGTGGTAGTCGGTGGGGGTTTGTGGGGGTTCGGTTCATGTGAACCACCATGAACCCGAGAAGAACCACCATGAACCCGAACCTAAAAGCAAGACTAAAAGCAGAGAAGTTAAAAGCAGAAAATAAAATACAGAAATAAAATGCAGAAAATTAATGCAGGAATAAAATTACAGAAAATAAAATACAGATAATTAATTAACATGAAATTACAGGAATTTAAATACAGGATAATACATGATAAATATTAAATAAATATATAAGAGTTACACATGTATAAAAATACGCATTCTGGGAACGGGGAGTGACATCTCTACCCACCTTAGAAAAATTCCGCCCTCGGAATTTCAAATCCAAGCAGGTAGAAATATCGGGGCTAAACTAATACAAGCAATTCTAGTGAGCAAGCAATCATTTTTATCATATCAAAAGCAAGTACTATATATGTAAATTCACCAATCCACGATATCAAGTAGCTCTACCCATAAGGTGATAA
Organism: Iris pallida; assembly: GCA_029216955.1. Lineage (NCBI taxonomy): Eukaryota > Viridiplantae > Streptophyta > Magnoliopsida > Asparagales > Iridaceae > Iris > Iris pallida. The sequence goes on from JANAVB010002198.1 coordinate 2,379,965, forward strand.
GCATGAAGAATTAGGACAATCAAGGTATACAGAAAGAGATATACCTTGTGAGTCAAATAGGCGTGGATACCGTGATCGGATATCATCCTCACGTTCCCACGTTGACTCTTCCAAGGAGTGATGACCCCAAGCAACACGGACAAGACTAATTGTTCGGTTCTTAAGTATCTTCTCTCTTCGGTCCAAAATGGACACAGGCTGTTCCTCGTAAGACAGGTTGGTACCAACAACCAGCTCAGAATGATCGAGGATATGGCTTGGGTCCGATACATACCTACGTAATTGAGATACGTGAAACACGTCATGCACCTCTCATAACAAAGGTGGGAGGGATAAACGATAAGCAACATCGCCTATCCGATCAAGGATAACAAATCGGCCCACGTACCGCGGACTCAATTTCCCGCGAACGCCAAATCTAATGACCCCACGAGTAGGTGAGATTCGCAAGAATACGTGGTCCCCAACAGAGAACTCTAACGGCCTACGATGCTGGTCCGTCCAATAACGATGCCGGTCCTGCGCAACTCGAAGTCCCTCTCTAATTTCCTTAACCACTTCAACCGTCTGAACAATCATTTCTGGGCCTAACATCTTCCTCTCCCCGATATCATCCCATGCAAGCGGTGACCTGCACTTCTTACCATGTAGTGCTTCGAATGGCGCCATCTGGATACTGGCTTGATAACTATTGTTGTATGAGAACTCGACTAAGTACAGGTGACTCTCCCAAGACCCTCCAAAATCTAGAGTGCAAGCTCGCAACATGTCTTCTAAAGTCTGAATCGTTCTTTCTGATTGTCCATCCGTCTGCGGATGGTAGGCCGTGCTAAACCTTAACTTGGTACCCAGACTATGATGTAATCTCTTCCAGAAATGTGATGTAAAGCGGGTATCTCGATCCGACACAATACTGACAGGGACTCCATGCTGCCTGACTATCTGTTGCATATACAACTCTGCCAACTTTTCTGTAGATTGCCCTACTCTGAAAGGAAAAAAGTGTGCTACCTTTGTAAGTCGGTCCACTATTACCCAAATAGCGTCCTTACCACTTGGTGATCTCGGTAAACCGGTCACAAAGTCTATTGTAATATGCTCCCATTTCCATTCCGGAATAGGAAGCGGTTGTAATAACCCAGCTGGCCTCTGCTGTTCTGCCTTCACTTGCTGACATACCAAGCAATGGAAAACAAATCTAGCTATCTCCCTCTTCATCCCGTTCCACCAGAAATGCTGCTTGATATCTTGGTACATCTTGGTCCCTCCAGGATGAATAGAATACTGAGAACTGTGAGCTTCTGCCATAACCTCCTGTCTGATATCTCCACTAGGCACACATAGACGTGATCCAAACCTAAGTGTACCATCTTTATGAATTCTCATCTCCTTCCTGAGTCCTGACTCACATTCTGCCCTAAGCTTCTGAATCCTTGGGTCTTGTGCCTGAGCTGCCTTGATCCTGCCTACCAAGTCGGATTGAACTTGCAGACTTGTTAGAACTCCTACATCACTAGGAAGTATAACTTTGATGCCCATCTTCTGAAGGTCTTCTAAGATATGCCTCTGTGTTGTCAACATAAATGTGCCGCCTCTCCTGCTGAGAGCGTCTGCTACTACATTAGCCTTGCCTGGATGATACTGAAGCTCCACGTCATAATCCTTAATCAACTCCAGCCATCTTCTCTGCCTCATGTTTGGTTCCTTCTGAGTAAAGATGTACTTCAGACTTTTATGGTCTGTGTACATGTCCACTCGGTCACCATATAAGTAATGCCTCCAGAGCTTCAGAGCAAACACTACTGCCGCTAACTCCAAATCATGAGTTGGGTAATTCTTCTCGTGGTCCCGAAGCTGCCTAGATGCATATGCTATCACCTTCCCATGTTGCATAAGGACACATCCAAGTCCTTTACCTGACGCATCACAATATACTGTAAAACCTCCGGGTCCAACTGGCAATGTAAGAATAGGTGCTGATATCAACTTCTGCTTCAAAGTCTCGAATGATGCCTGACATTCTGTCGTCCAAACGAATGGTACATCCTTCCGGGTCAAGCGGGTCATGGGTGCTGAAAGCCTTGTAAAGTCTGACACAAACCTTCTGTAATATCCTGCCAATCCCAAGAAACTCCGCACATCTGCTACGGTCTTGAGAGGAAGAATAATGCTAAGTAGCAAACTCTCTCAGAATCATGAGAGGAAGAATAATGAACCATAAAAATGGTTCTCCAAGTGGAAGCAAGAAGCAAGATGTACTTGCCTGCTGTTGGTTGGTGGAAAAGAGTGGTGAGAAAGAAGAAGAAGTAATGGTGAAGGGGAGTTATTAGGAGAGAGAAGGGGATGGGGCTTTAAATAGGAAGGGTGGTGGTAGGTGGGGGTTTGTTGGGGTTCGGTTCATGTGAACCACCATGAACCCGAGAAGAACCACCATGAACCCGAACCTAAAAGTAAGACTAAAAGCAGAGAAGTTAAAAGCAGAAAATAAAATGCAGAAATAAAATACAAAAAATTAATGCAGGAATAAAATTGCAGGAAATAAAATACGGATAATTAATTAACATAAAATTAGAGGAATTTAAATACAGGATAATACATGATAAATATTAAATAAATATATAAGAGTTGCACATGTATAAAAATATGCATTCTGGAAACGGGGAGTGACACTTCGCCTGGAGCTACGAAGATATGCCGGGACTTGATCTCCAGATAACGATGCATAAGCTTAACATCTTACTTGATGCCAAGCCTATAAAGCAACAATAGCGACGTTTTCGCCCTGACATCATGAACGCTATCGATCAAGAGGTAGACATACTCCTGACCAGCGGGTTTATCCGTAAAGAACAACACCCGAATTTGGGTGGCCAACGTCGTCCCTGTCACTAAAAAGAATGGGAAGATACGGGTCTGCATCGACTTTAGAGATCTCAATGCTACTTGCCCGAAAGACGAATTCCCACTTCTGATCACCAACGTAATGATCGATAATACATGTGGCTTCGAATGCATGTCTTTCATGGACGGGCATTCGGGCTACAACCAAATCAAAATGTTCCCCGATGACGCAAAACATACGTTATTCAGGACACCGAAAGGGGTTTTCTGCTACACGGTGATGCCCTTTGACTTGAAGAACGCTGGTACTACATACCAGCGAGCTATGAGTACCATCTTCCGTCAACATCTTTGCAAGACGGTTGAATGTTATGTTGATGACATCGCAGTCAAGAGCCATCTCAAAGGGGATCACCTACAAGACCTAAAGACAGTCTTCGATCTCATGCGAGCGCATCAACTCAAGATGAATCCCGCTAAATCCTTCCTCGGGGTTTCTAACGGAAAGTTCTTGGGCTTCATTATCATGGCGAAAGGCATTCATGTCGATCCCGAGAAGACCAAGGCCATCCTTGACATGGACCCTCCGAAGAATCTTCAAGAACTTCGAGGCCTGCAAGGGCGTCTTGCATACATCCGAAGGTTTATAGCAAACCTTTCCAAAAAATATCAACCCTTCACCCAGCTCATGAAGAAGGGAGTCTCCTACGTCTGGACAGAGGAATGCCAGAAAGCTTTCGACGATATCAAGGCTTACTTGACGAGTTCGCCAGTCCTGGTGGCACCCGTCGCAGGCAAACTATTTCTCCTCTACGTCCGTGCCATAGATCATTCCCTCGGTGCTCTGCTGGCTCAGAACAGCGATGCAGGCTATGAGCAAGCTATCTACTACCTCAGTAGGATACTGGTCGGGGCTAAATACCGGTACAACCACGTTGAAAAGGAGTGTTTGGCTTTGGTATTCGCCATCCAGAAGACTCGCCATTATATCTCGGGCCAGACAATTCATGTCATCTCCCGAGTCAATCCTCTCAGGGTTCTCATGACGAAGCCAGGATCATTGAACCCCCGACTAGCTATATGGGCGATCCTGTTGACGCCGTACAACATGGTGTTCATCCCACAAAAAGCGGTTAAGGGTGAAGTTCTGGCCGACTTTTTAGCCGCGTACCCCATCCCAGAGTCCTCCAGACTCTATGAAGACATCCCGGATGAGCTCCAAGAATCAAATGTCACCGAAGAAAGCTCCGTCTGGCGGATATTTTTCGATGGCGCTTCAAAAATAGGCCCCAAAGGCCAAATCATCGTCGGAGTAGGGGTAATCTTAGTCTTCCCCGATCAGCTGGTCATCCAGCATGCTTACTCCCTTTCAAGCCGTGCTCCAATAATGTTGCCGAGTACAACGCTCTCATCATGGGACTCCAGCTGGCGCAACAGCTGGGGTGGATCATCTGGAAGCCTACGGCGACTCAAAACTCGTCGTTAACCAGATCAGAGGGTAATACAAAGTTCGCCATGAAGATCTGATTCCTTACCATGAAGTTACATTGAATATTATTTCAACCTTCACCAAGTTCTTTATAGAACACGTACCTCGGTTACAAAACCTGGATGCTGACGCTCTGGCTGGCCTCGCAGCCTCATTGGCAGCACCCTTCGGGACTCAACACTACGTCACGGTAGTTGGTTGAGACTTGGTCTGTCCTAAAAATAACCTACGCTCACACATGGCCCATGCCATGTCAGCAAGCGCTGGTGTTAATGTCCGAGATTGGAGGTTCCCGTTCATCGACTTTGCTGTCTACGGAATTCTTCCAGAAGACCCGAAGGAAGCCGTCTCAGTCAGGAGGCGTTCCCTTCGATTCTATTATGATACAGTTATTAAAATGCTGTACCGACGTTCCTACGACAGACTTCTCCTTCGATGCATGTCCAACGAAGAAGCAGACGAAGCCTTTCGAGAAGCTCATGATGGAACTTACGGGGCTCATCAACCTGGGCCTAAGTTGCAGGATCGACTGCGACGTATGGGTTACTACTGGCCAACCATGGCAGCCGATGCTGTCGACTATGCCAAAAAGTGACATGCTTGCCAGCTCCACGTCGACTTTATCCATACACCGTCGGAACCACTACATCCTACGGTCGCTTCCTGGCCCTTTGAAGCTTGGGGCATGGACATTGTGGGACCTATCACCCCTCTTTCATCGAGGGGACAACATTTCATTCTAGCTATTACTGACTACTTCTCCAAATGGGCAGAAGCAGTTCCACTGGTGGAAGTAAAGAGCTCTAGGGTGATCGGCTTCATCAAGCAACATGTCATCTACCGTTTTGGGATACCTCGGAGGATTATCCACGATAACGGTCCTCAGTTCATCAGCCATGTTTTCAGCAGATTCTGTGACAAAAACCGCATTCAGAACGTGGCATCAACTGCCTATAATCCGGCATCAAACGGATTGGCCGAGGCTTTTAACAAACTATCGTCAGGCTACTCAAAAAGGTCGTATCATCTAACAAACGCGACTGGGACGAAAAGCTCGGCGAATGTCTTTGGGCCTACCGTACAACGGTACGGACCCCGACGGGCAATACCCTATTCTCCTTAGTCTATGGGAGCGAAGCGATACTGTCTCTCGAGATTCAGATACCCTCACTCCGTGTAGTGATCACAAATCAACTAACAGAAGAAGACAATCAACGTCGACGTCTGCCAGAATTGGAGGTACTTGACGAAAAAGTCTCCAAGCTCAGCAGCTCATCGAACTTTATCAAGCCCGTATATCACAGGCTTTCAATAAGAAGGTCAAGAAGAGGACTTTCTAAGTAGGTGAACTGGTTCTGGCAGTCAGAAGGCCGATGGTGTTGACTCACAAAATACTAGGAAAGTTCGAGCCCAAATGGGAGGGACCTTTCATCATAGAGACGGTATACTCAAATGGTGCTTACCATCTCGCCCGATCAAATGGGGACTTGTTCATGATGCCCATCAACGGCAAGTTTCTAAAGAAGTACTACTCTTGACATCTTTCAGATATGTACTTCCACCTCTACCTAGCAAGGGAGTCAGTGAACCTGATCATCAGAGCTCACATACATCTCCCTTTCACAAAAATCCTATGCTTTCGGAACCCAGTTGTTCCATTACATTCTATCTCCAGTAGAAGGACAACCACGTCCATATTACCTCTGAGTTGCTCCTCTACGCCTACAAAGCAGAATCTTATGCTCCGTAAGACTACGCTACCCATCATGTTTACCACATCCACATTACCTCTGAGTAAATATCCCGTACAGACGACCCCTGTGTTGTCGTACATTGATCGCAGAACTTTCATGTCCATATTACCTCTGAGTAGTTTCGCGTATCTCCCCAGAGTCATTCCTACCACGTCCATAACACCTCTGAGTAGGAAGATTCCATCATTCGAACCCCATAGTTGCCACGTCCATATTACCTCTGAACAAACATATCGGTTCTCTCAAACTTATTATCTGTACCTAACAACCAAGGTGCGTAAAAGATAATAGGTCCACACAAATCACAAGTTCATGACAATAAAAGATGAACACACCACAAAATTCTTTATTTTTCATCTAAAAAGTAAAGGATTACATCCCCAGCATATAACAAAAAAAGAGAAGACTACAAATCCCTTGGCATCATTGGGATTGGCGGACAGCTCTTCGATCTGATGCCTCAAGTCGACAGCCCGGGTCTCTGTAGTCGCCAGGACCCGGCGTTCTGCTTCCTGCCGCATTATCTTTATAGCCTCGGGAGCAGTATCGTTCTTATGCTTGGCGTCCAACTCCTGCCATTGGTGAGTCAGAAAAAGAATATGGCGAGTAACAACTGCTTCTTCCTCCTTGGACGAGATGTGCTCAGCCTGGGCCCGCTCAAGATCTAACATAAGTTGGGCCCTCTGGTCGTCTAGGAGGCAAATCCTGGCAGTAACCTCTGCTATACTAGCCTCCAATGAGGCCTGCAGCTCTACCTGCTCCTGTGTGGATTGAGACAGTCTCTCTACTGCAGCCTCAGCAGCGGCCACCTCGCCGTTCCAAATGGCCACCGTGGCCTGATAAGACGACTCAACCTCAGCTATCCTTCTTCTGTTCTGCTTCTATCGGAGCAAAAAAGTTATTTCGCTTGATACTCTACAATTCAAAAAGATGCTGGTCGAGCTCAACTATCGACTCCTCCAGAATTACAGCCATGTGATCGTGTCCACGGTGCAAACGTATCAAACCAATGGAAGAGAGTGCCATGGCTTTCGTCGTCGTAAAACTTCCATTTGTATTCAGCACTGTTGATACGCCCTTCTGCAGCATCTTTTATACTGATTCAATAACAAACTGAACGTACTCATCCGTATCAGCCAGCACTTGAGGCATCATGGCAGGAGTTACAGGAGGTACTGTGATAGACGGAGGGCCTGAAGAAGATCCATCGACTTCAATCTGCGAGGCTTAAACCTCGGCATCAACGGACTCACCTTCAACAGGGGCTTGAACTTCGCCACAGGCCCGAAGGGCCGAGAGAGCGGAAGGAGCCGAGAGGGGCGTCGATATCGTACCCCAAGTAGAAGGAACAACAGGGGGTTCCAGCAAACCCTTACCCTTCTCAAGCTCGGAGGGACCACCGACGTCAGGGGCTACCTCCTCCGTATCTAACACACTATTAGCAAGCCGTACGGGACCTTCCCCCTCTGGCAAAGCAGCGAGATCAGCACTTGTTTCATGACTCGGCTCCTTGGAGTCAGGCTCGGCGGACGAGTCTCACCTTCCTCACCGAATCCCTCCGCGGGGATAGAATCTGTCGCTACCTCCTGGTCGACATCCACCTTAGCCTCCGCTGCTGAGTCTGGGGTAGGGATCGGCAATGCTGCAGCCGACCTCCCCTCATCATGACAAGGAGGAGAATCAGCCCTTTCCTCTGTTTCAACCATGTCTGTTGCTCCTGCAACAGGCTCACTCATCTCTGGCAGAACGTCGTCTGAAGAAGACGAACTCCACTCCACTTCCTCATCTGGAAGCCCCGTATCGGCTGGATCCTCAATGTCATAGGCCCCCACGGTGGCTTGTACCCTCTCGAAAATTACTGCATCCTTAGCTTCCCTTTCAACATAATCTGGAGATACTAAAATCTCCGCAGGAACGACATCGTCCGGATTCTCCTCTACGGGAGACATCACAATCGGCAGAATACGCTCTTCAGATGAGCCCGCCACCTCCTTTGGTCTGCTAGCACCCGATTTTGGAGTTCGGGGTCTCCTTTTCAGCGGCTCCTACAAAAAGAAAGCATATGTCACAAAAATGGTGAAACTAATCAGACTATGTGGGATATCCTTACCTCCACAGGAGCTGAGTCTGTTGACACTGCCGGTGATAATGCCTTCTTCTGTCTCTTCGGCGGAGAAGAGCCAGCCTCTGTATCAGCATGTCTCTTCGGCTGATCGGCCGAGGGCTCTGCCTGACTCCCGTGGATACGGCAGGGGTACCTCGATAACCCGCCTCTGACAGGCGGTACGACCGAGCCTTCGCCAACAAGTTCCCAGTTGCCTCTAACTGGGTGCCGACAATGAAACTGGTCTCCCTATCATATCCAGGGGAACGACGTTCATGGCACAGTAAAATTTGGCGGCCGAGAAAAGAATCGGCAGCCGCGAATTCTGAACAGGCAGCGTAAAGCGAGCTCCGGTACATTCGACATTGTAGTAATGCCAAGCTCGTGCACCATCCAGCAAACTTCCAGTATACCCCAGGTTAATACTGGGGTTCTCCAACATCAACTGAGCATAGCCGAATTATCGTGCAAAACGGCTCGGCAAATATGGTTCCAAGTAACACTGGTTTCTATTCCGATACACCAGATGGGACGGCCGGATGCTTTACAACCAGCAGAATCCCCATGGAGGCAGAGTTGTGGCATCTTCACCCGAATCTGTTAAGTCTTTGTTGGCCTCCAAACCAAAAAGATGGGACCAACTTTGGTGATCTCCTACCCCTGAAGGTGGGATAAAACTTTCCTGTAAACAGGAACACCAGTATGCAACCAGCTCCTCTGGTAGAAACGGAGGAGGAATGCGTCTCCGGCCCTGTGGTCTTCTTCCGGGCCCGGGCTCATCACGTTGGGATGGTGCAAAATTAACCACCCCATCAAATAATGAAACCGCAGTTCGGTACGGAGAAAGTTGTCATTCCTACCTCGTTCATGAGCGACATTTCTCGTAAATTCTCGTAAACCTCGCAGCAGGTTACACACCATTGCGGGGAGTAAAGCCAGGCGATAGCCAAAAACCAACTTCACAGCTGGCAGGATTAGGTTCTGGGTCACCCTCTCTACAGAGTCTGACCCGCCTGAAAAGACATAATCCCTGAGCCAAATCATCAGATAAGCAGCCAACACTGCTTTGGACAACATCCGATAAGTAAGATACCAGAAACAGCTATAGGAATGTTCGTCCGACTGCCGGTCCTCGTTTTTTCGGGGACTCTTCTCACTTAGCCTACTCATTTTAGAGAGCACCGCGGTACTGGAAAGCGCTGGCGGAGTTGTAAACTGAGAGGGATTCTCCTTGTCTTGCTCAAAGACATAATCTCTCTAAGCAGTCACATGAGGCTGTGACCCGCCCTTATCCCTCTTCTGCATATAATAATGATGACTCGCCACTTCCTTGAAGACGGCCATCATCTCCTCTGCTTTGTCCCCCAGGACTTGGAACTCCTCGTTGGTCGGGAAGTATTCCTCCTAAGGTTCTGATCCCCAAGGGAGCCTTGACACCTTGTATATTTCATGAAGTGTGAATCCCAGCTCCCCCACCGGAGTGAAGAAAGTCCTGGTCTGGGTGTTAAACATCTCCAAGAGCACGAGAAACATATATGTCGACGCCTGCCTGGGTAGCACGGATTGCGGCAGTCAGCCTAATTTCCCTGAGTTCGATTTGGAACTTCGTGAGAACCCAGAGCGTCAGCTTGTCCCACTTGGAAACATAGTGACACCAACCCTCTATCCGAAATTCACCTTTTGGGTACGACCACTTCAACGATAGCATACGATTTGCAAAAGTCGAGACGCCAAAAGCAAATGTGTTGGTAGGGACGTCACCGTAAATGCTCCCAGGATGCAGAGTCCGCCAGGTGAAAGAAGGCCAGCACGTGGCATCCAAAGTATCCCTCTGATTGGAGGTAGCGTCCATCTTGATGGTGCCTGCCACCGCTCCCCCCTGAGACGGGGTTAGCTCCCAAGACATCCTCCTCTTGGAAGCAAGGTGAAAGAAAGCCGTCAAAGGCCATTGACACTCCAGTTGCTTAACAGTCATGTGCACCCCTCTCACTGTAAAGAACCAATCTTCCTTGATCTTTAACACCTTTGCTTCAGTAGAAGTAAGGCAGTCCCCGAACAGGAACTCAGGCTTCAAGAAAGTTATATTATCAGAAATGACAGATTTTAAAACGCCATACTCCATCATCCGTTAGAGGAACCCATGATGTTGTTCCTGGATTTGGGTCATTCTCTCGGGAGGCTGATCCAGCATAATGGCAGCTTGGGCAGGATTTATCACCTCCTCGTTATAACGTACTCCTATCTGACAGAGAGCAGCATCTAGAAGCACTTCGTTCAAGAGCGGGACGGTCATCGACACTGGCGGTCAGCAAAAGAAGTCAAAACCTCAGATATGTTAGAACAATAAAAATTTTGAGTTACGCTCTTATCAGAAGCGCGTACGCTGAACCAAGGCTCAGGCAAATCTGGAAAGAAGTTTCGACGCATCATCAGGTTCTAAACCCATGTGCGTCAGTAGTGAAGCTTCGCCACATCATCAGGGTCTAAACCCATGTGCGTCAGCAGTAAAGCTTCGGCGCATCATCAGGGTCTAAACCCATGCGCATCAGCAGTGAAGCTTCGGCACATCATCAGGGTCTAAACCCATGCGCGTCAGCAGGGAAGCTTCGGCGTATCATCAGGGTTTAAATCCATGCGCGTCAGCAGGAAAGCTTTGGCGTATCATCAGGGTCTAAACCCATGCGCATCAGCAGTGAAGCTTCAGCACATCATCAGGACCCAAGGTCCATGCGCATCGGCGTACGTGAGTTCTAAACACGGCTTACGGTAAAGAGCGATGAAACCCACCAATCACCGCCGACCGAACTTCGACATGCGTCCTGGGGATATCATCCACAACAGCCTCCACATGCTCTTTTCCTTTGCCTCGTCCTCGGCCAGCACCACCACGAGGAGTTTTGGGGGCCATCTCGTAAAAGAAGAAGTTAGGGTTTTTTGAAAGAACTCTAGAGAAGAAGAAAGCAAAGAGGAGAAGAACTCTCTTTCTCTCTCCATCAAATGCCTATTTATAGGCTTGGGCATACGCAAAAACCGATGAGGAGTGACGTCAGCCACCGCTTGGGGTTCTGCGAAATGATAACTGCAAATAATCCAAAAAGATCATCATTAATCTTTTGTGATTACTTCGAAGCGTTATCATTAGCATTAACTGAGAGGAGCATGTGCCCCATCCCTGATGCACGGAGTAATCATGCGCCCAACAGTCATGCGCTCCATTGAAGACACCACCATGCTTCTTATTCAAAGTATTCCAAAACTTGACAAAAAGTTTTAAAAAATTTGAAGGGGGTCTTGTAGAAGCATGGAATTTCAGGGCGCATCTATGTGCCAGAATTCCTATGTGCTCAAATAATACTCAGAACATGCGTCAGGGAACTCAAACGAAGTACTTGGTACATCAAGACAGCAAAAGTATAGACAGCAAAAGAAGATTTTTTTTATTTTATATAAAATTCTATTACATGTCTAAAAGGCTTTACATAGGAGAATTTCTACAAAAAAAAAGATCCTAGGACTACAGCCAGGCACAGCAAACTACCATGTACCCACCACCAGGCGTATCATCAGGCAGGCGCATCACTTAAGCGTCTCAGTCAGGTGCAGCCTTTAGCATTTCAGTCAGGCGCATCTCTTCAGCGTCTCAGTTATGCACATCATGAAGTCTCAGCATATGCGCCTTACTTCGACCCGATCAAATGCTTCGACTAATGAAGCATTTATTGAGCAGAATAGGAGTGGGCGATCAACCCCACTCTTGCAGAAGAAAGATCTCTCCAAAGCCCAAGGAAGAGGAGAGCACCGCAATCGATCCGTGGCTAAAGGAGCAGCTTTCAATACAACCAGAATGGGCAACACCCACTCTGACAGAAGAAAAAGCCTCCAAAGCTGGGAACACCACAATTCCGATCTGCGGCTCTTCCAGCATAACGAAGACTGGACTCGAGCATCCCGATCTTTGGATGCAACAGGCACCTTCCGCCTGCCTCAGAAGCCCTCGACCCTGACTTTTGGTTGTAACAGCCACCTTTACGAGCGCATGAACGAAGATAATACGTCGCATCTTCACCCTCGGAAGCATCTCGTCAGCAGAATATGCTCGAGCAAATAAGTTCATTCGGAAAGACGTGAGAAAACGAGAGGCAAACTCTCTCACTGCTACTATTTATAGGCCGGGCAAATCAAACCCATGCGCCAGGTGTTGGGCTCTCCGAATCTTGTACAATAAATTTGCATTAATGGTGATAAACCTGACGCTTTGAATTCAGCAAAGTCAAAACGGCTATTTAAAGCACTTAAAGAACACAAAAAACAGACCAATAAAGACTTACCATGCAAACGGATGTGCCGGTCAGACACAGTACATCTTACAGACGTGCCCGTCGGTTCCAGAGCGCCCTGTATGGATGTGCCCAACAGAGTACAGATCCATGCATCCTAATCAAAATGGACCCATATGCCCATTTTGGCTCGTCACCCATCAAGCAATTAATGCTCAAGTGACAGAGTTGGAAGCACATCTCTCGAGGACTAGACAGTTAGCAGCTTTTATAGAAGACAAAGCATCGCTGACATCCGCATCATCATTACTTTCCTTCGACTGTTACGACCCACGTGGCCAACCAACCACTCGCATGCGCCTCAGCGGCCAGGCGCCTGAAGACTCGCATGCGCCTCAAAAGTCGTGCGCCCAGACTGACTACTGAAAGTTGTGAGCCAAAGTCTTCTCATGTGCCCAATCCCAGGCACATTCTATCAGATCACTCTCTACCAAATCCGAGATCTTTGAGCAACGGGCATACGCCACGTGTCCTTTGACTCAATTCAGCCTATGAAGGGATGCAAATCACCCAAGATCTCAGCAACTAAAATATCCTCTCCCCTGCTACGTGCTAGCCCATAAAGCAACATGAAGGATTCAACCCACAAAGGATGGTGCATCGTCCATACGCCTCCCGCAGCACCAACCACGTGGCGTCCCCACGTACAGGCGTATCCTACATATGTGCGCATGAGCAGTCAGCCTGCAAGATATAAATATAAGGATCATTTCCTTCTTCCACACACACCAACGGACAGAGACCTACATACACAGTGAAAGAGACAGATACAGACACTGAACGTCTTCTTCCTCTCTGTAAGCTCCAGCACCCAGAGCAACTCAGACATTCAGAGAACCGAGAACCGTCGTCAGATCGTCAACAGAGTCAACGTATTACCACTCGCTCCATCGACACAGGACCCAGATAAAGAAAAGTGTTCTCCTAGGACTACATCTAAGTCCTACATTGTAACACTGTTCTATTTGTAATTGAAATTGTAATAAAAAGATTTTAATGGCAAACAGATAAGGGGGTATCTCGATGGATACGCACTGATTTCGTCGCGTACATGCAACAAAATTGGGTTCCGTCAGTTCCCACACGTCGGCAACATCCATATGCGCCTTTCGATGCGTATAGTGTGCGACCACGTCGCCCGGTTTGTCGGGGTGCACGCCGTATCTGGATGTTTTTCTTATTTTCGAAAACAAAATTTACAAGTTTTCGTAAAACTTTAACAAGGTGTAACTTTTTATATACTAGATGAAAAGTGATTCCAGAAGGTGTGTTACGATCTCGGTTATGTTGTCTTTGACTGCTTTCAATTAGTTTCTACAAAATTTTAATGTACGAAAAGAAAAGTGGCCGACACGTTGGTGTTTTACGATAGTTTTTAATATTCCAGAAAAGTGGTTTCTCTCCAACTTCATCTTGATTTTTCGAACAAGTTGGATGGCCATGTCAAAATCCACCTAGGGGATCTCGAAGAGGGTCATTCGGGCTTTCTATACAAATTTACGGATCTAAAAACAGATTAGAATTGAGAGAGAAATCGTACGATAAAGTCGGGTACCTCAAAGTTATTACTGTTGTGTTGTTTATTATTGTCATTTTTACCGCACGATGGCACCGTCGGGCTCGCCGATGATGTAACGCCCCAGAACCAGAATACTGGAGAGCGAGGGCGTACATAGCCAGCTACGTATATTGAAGTGCAACTCACCTCACTATACGGTCACGGCTGTCTAGATACATGAGGGTTTAACTACAAACCAACAGTCTCCTATGGTCATGAACAAGCCTATGGTCTCAACCTCAAGCAAGCAATAATAGTTACAAGATGTCAGAGCACCAAATATATAATAGCACGGCGTTCCATACATTACATATTGGATGATCATGAAGCTAGCCGTACAAAATGTCAAGACTAGCAAGAGTTCAGTCGTACATGATCAACCCTAGGATCTGTTAATCATGTTACAGCCCGTAGGCAGACAGTAAATAAAGATGCAATACGAGCTAACACGTGCTCGCCGGCTAAACGCCTCAAAAGAATAATTTTTACAATAAGGTGGAAGGACAAAAAGAAACCCACTCGTTGCCAGGGTTACACCTGGTGTTCACCATCTGGCTGGAAGACAGGTGGATCCTCTGGTACTGCTCCGATATCTGGCCACACAAAACCAGCTGGGTCAAACCCCAGAAAGAGCAAGTGCCACAAATGAGGCTTCACTTAGGGACTTAAACCAGCATATCATAACAGATCATTAAAGATAATAAATAAAGTATTGATAATAATAGAGATAACAACAGTAAACTGAGTACGAGGAAACCATTCAAGTAGCCAGGTCACAACCCTTAAACCAAATAAGGACCGGGGTTGCAGCCCTTCACCTGAATAGAAACCCGTCTCAAATACTATTGGTACAATAAAGACAATAAACGAAGAGAGGACACAGAACTGCTCCGGGAGCCAGGTTACAACCCTTAAACCAAACAAGGACCGGGGTTGTAACCCTTCGCCTGAACAGAACTGGACCCCCGATCTTTATTGCTAAGGCCAGTATAAATAACCATGGTATTAAGGTAAGGTAAAACATGACGAGCATGGCATGGGATTGCAATAAGACAAAAAATGAAGAGAGGACACAGAACTGCTCCGGGAGCCAGGTTACAACCCTTAAACCAAACAAGGACCAGGGTTGTAACCCTTCGCCTGAACAGAACTGGACCCCCGATCGTTATTATTAAGGCAAGCACAATTAATCATGTCATGTCACAATCTTGCACATGATCAGGATAAGACTAAGCAGGAATAAACTCCATTCAATCAATCACGGCCAATCAAGAGTACGGCTTTATACTTTTAACTATCTAGGGCTATCATAGGCCTAGTTATTAGCAAGATACAATGAGATTATCCCAACAGCCACAAGTCCTGCAGACCATCCGGTTATTCGGGTCAAATATCCGTTCAAAGAATGCAACACATGACTGTGTACTGGAAATGTGCCCTACCAATCAGTAGGCTGTAAGTCCACTTAATGCGTCCAGATAACGGGATTGCCTGTAGCTGGGAATCTCTTCATGGCTACTGAATTATTCTAGTTTATTAGCCTTAGTCAATTACTGTAGGTATCTCTGACCGTGGTACTCAGGGATCCCTATCCTAGACATGATACAAGACAGTACTGGTTTATTTTGTACAAACACAATCACCTACGGTGTCCAGGCCATTCAATTCTGTCACGACATGCTAGCCGTCGCAACCGCATTCGAGATATATATATCATGTCAAATTTACTATCAAGAGTGTGCCACGACGGGTCACTATCATGTCATGTCATGTCATTATTTAAAATTAACATTTAACCTGGTATAAGCGTGTATGCAATAACTAAATATAAACAGGGGCAAGTGTTGTGGAGGAATCATGCGGCTCAGGAAGACGGGGCATAACTTCCACATACGAACTTAAAATGAGGTGCACCAGAGATATTCGGAAAGGCAAGACAAAGATCTAAAACTTTCATGTTTTAAGTTTTTCGAAATTCTGGCTAAAAAATAGCTTAACTTGGCAAAAACAGTCATTCTGTGCACTTTTTATGCCAAAAATTCAATTCTGCGCAAAATACATAAAAGGAGAGGGTTCCAGCATAAAATTTCACATTTTGGGTACCATCCAGAGAAAAATACGCAATTTTAGGGTTCCATGCGTAAAATTTCACATTCTGAGTACCATCTAGCGTAAAATACGCAATTTCAGAGTTTCATGCGTAAAATCTTACATTGTGGATGATATCCAGCGTAAAATACGCAATTCCAGGGTCCCTAGCATAAAATCTTACATTCTGGATGATATCCAGCATAAAATACGCAATTCCAGGGTCCCTAGCATAAAATCTTACATTCTGGATGATATCCAGCGTAAAATACGCAATTCCAGGATCCCTAGCGTAAAATCTTACATTCTGGATTATATCCAGCATAAAATACGCAATTCCAGGGTCCCTAGCGTAAAATCTTACATTCTGGATGATATCCAGCGTAAAATACGCAATTCCAGGGTCCCTAGCGTAAAATCTTACACAGCTGACATGAAAAATCCAGAAAACTTGTTTTGGCCATAAAAACTTCATTTTAACTCGAAATGAGGTGAATCAAAAACCAAATTCACACAAAATTTCGTGCTCTTGCTCATGGAACTATTAGTTTTCGAAAATAACAAGTTTTAGTAGATCAAAACTAAGAAAACTCCATGAACTAAAAGTTATAAAGTGTAACACCCAGTTTTCCAGATGAGGGTATTTTTGAAATTTTGTAATTATATTTATTATTTATTGATATTTATTTCATATATGATTTTTAGTGATTTTTAATTATTTTTAATTATTTTTAAACTATTTAAAAATGGTTTAAGTCATGACTTGTGATTTTGATGTGCAGCTAGTGAAACTGTAGAGACTGCATGACCTAGAGCCTAACCGTATCATTAGGATGATTTAATTATCATTTTTAGTCTAGGGGTAATTTGGTTATTTTGACTTATTTGAATTATTTGGTGATTTATTGAATTGGTGAATTCTAGGTTGACCTTGACTTGTTGAGACCTAGTGGACTAGCCTAGAAGCTAACCCTAGTTATGACCACTTGGTTAGATTATGAAACCCTAGTTAACCTAAGTTAATGATACTCTAGTCATTAGGATTAAATTGGGGAAATAGAGATAATGAATAGGTTGGTTAATGACTTATGATTTCATAAACCATGACTTATGGCTTAAGGCCCATAGAGGCCCATAACCCAATTAGTGAAACCAAAACCCTAACCCTAGCATTTATAGCCAGCCACCTAGGGTTCCACACCTCTATTTAATGTCTCTACCACTTAAGGCTAGCCTCCTTTAGGAAATAGCAAAGTTTGGAAATAGAGGTAAAACCCTTTCTTTCCCAATCCATAACTTCTCCATTTCAACCCCTTTTTCCTTCTAATTTCTTGCAATATATCCTAATCTCTGTGTATTTCCTGACTATGGTGAGAAATTTCAGTGGAGGAGCAATTTGGAGGAGTTTGGGTGGCAAGAGAAACACCCCTCTTTGAAGCTTTTTGGGCTTTTTCACACACCTAGGTAATTTCTAATCCCCTCCATAAAATAGTGATTTAATTGCATGAATAGGAAGCCCTAGGTCTACCCTAACTGTCAGTATAGATATTTCTAGGTTTCGTGTCCAATACGTGTCCGTATCGGACACGTATCATTGGATACGTGTAGGTGCTCGATGAAATGCCACAGTGGGCATTTCATCACTGTTTTCCAATTTGGTTTGAATAGGAAATTAGGGTTTAGGCTCGTTTATTGTTTTCTAGTGTATTGAGGTTGTATTGGTGTCGTGTCGTATCGTATTGGACACGGGTACACGTGGGGTGCAGCACGCGCGCGTGCAGTGTCATTCCCCTGCTACTTGGGGTCTATTGTGCGCAGTACACGCCACTTGGACACGTGTAAATTGACATGTAGGTGCGGGCAGTGTCTGACATGAGGCCCCCAAAGTTTCGTGGGTCCTCGTGTCGTGTCGAAAATGGAATCGCGTGTGCACGGGGCGTGCACTGTGCGTGTACGTTCTGTGGTTTGTTTCACTGTTTAAAACCAGTTTTTAATGTTTAAATTGTGATTTTAATTGCTAATTAGATCCTATACATGTCTAATGATCTATGTTAATTGAGTTTACTTATTAGTTTAGGTTGTTGATTGGAAATAGAATATTGATTTGAGTTTGGGTTCATTGTATTCGACTGATACTTATAGACTGATACACCTTAGGCTTCCCATTTCCTAAACTGTTAATTCCCATTTTTAATCCAATTGAACTAATGTATTATGTGACTAATGATCCCACCTATTTGATTGTTCATGATTAATTCGATTACTTGTTAGATTAAAGTTTTGTGTATGAATGGGATTTGGACAATGTGTGGGTTTCGAAATGCAGGAAGCTGTGAACTGATTCCCTTCTTATTACCTGAACTGATTTCCTTCCTTTAACTGTAATAGAATGAATGTTAGTTCTTCATAATCTGAGAATTGGTTCCTTTCATTCTTTTTACTGAAATGGGGTTACATGTTAACTTTCATTTGGGTAGAACTTATTTAAACTGAGTTTGAATTTCCATATACATCACTGTTTTGATTCTTAATAAACCTGTCATGTAATTCCATATTCCTATATCACTGATTTCAGGATCACATTGTACACAGGTTGCATACACCATGTAATACCCTCATTGTTTTTCCAGATTCACTAGAGCACTTCACTGTTTTCTTGTTCCAGAATTTATCTCACACTAATTTTTCCTATTTCCCAATTGCACACTACACTGTCATGCCTTTTCCACACTGTTTGTGTTTCCACACACACATGAGCAAATGCACATTGCCTAACAACCCTATTGACACATGAACACTACTCACTGATTTCAGGTTATTACCATGCCACTGTTTCCATTTTTCCTGTTTACACACACAAGTTTATATCCATTAACACACACACAAATATCCCTACACATAATCACTTGTCCCTACACACACAGTACACACACACACAGGAAATGACATTGACACTTTGATTTAAATTCCTGCACTTGGCCATGTCTGCAAACATCCTTTCTTCACTGCAATTCCTAATTCCTGTTTTCCTATTGACACATATATATGATACACACACTCACCCACTGTTTATCATACACACATAGGACATATTCACAAACTGAAATCTGAGAACCCTGTTTTCAAATCCTGATTTGATTTCCTGTCCTTTTCTTTCAACTGATATGTGATGTTATATAAACTGCCATATTAATTAGAATACCTGTATAATAGTTTACATTGAGTTTTGTTATGATTTGTGTGGGATATTGGGTTGGGTTGGAGCAGGAATTGTATGAGAGGGTATCATGTTGGTAAGGAGATACCTGGGAGTACCTGCTAGTGTTACCTGTAGTTGTACCTTGATGTATCAGTAAATAAAGGGATAGGAATGATCATGTGTCAGTGGTTGGTATTACATTTCAGTTTTGGCCTGGATTGGACTGCATATTACTCTTTGTAGGTATTTATATCAAACTGAGTTAATAGTTATATATATATGTCATATCTATAGGTGACTCTCAGTTTTGTTGAGAGATGATCGAGGTTTTCAGCTTGTAGGGAGTGAGTTCAGGTTAACGTTTGTGAGGAGAAGAATTAAGGAATGAGTACAAAAAGAAGGAGTGAAAAAGGAGCAGCAGCAGGAGGGTGCTGCCCTGCAAGGCCTGACTTGGCACTTGCCACCTCATAGCCTTGCAGCTGCCTTGACTTGGCAGGTCCTAACAGTAACACAGAGATTGGGGGACCTTCCTGCAGGCAGCAACTTGGGTGTTCCTTCAGGACAACTCCTCAGGGCCTGCACACCCATGAATGGGGTGCCAAGTGAAATCCCAGTAGCCAGGTATATTAAGGGATAAGGGGTCATTCCCAGTAGCAGTGGCATAGGCAGTGGGCTGTTGACTGTTAGATTGATATTGAATATTTGTATTAAATGTTTAGTTGATATTGGGCATACATGTGAGTGTGGTGAGGATAAGGGTTTTAGCTTGAGAGATGATTGTGGATAGGCAGGAAAGTAGTGTATTCATGTGTAAGACTAGGGAGTGAGGTAGGATGGGGTATATGGATACTATACACTATGGGGTAGGTATATGGGTTTGAGTATGCCTATGTTGTGTTATGCAAGGGTCAGAGAGTTGGGTAGCAGTTGGCAAGTGATATGCACGTATATATTATAGAGATAATATAGAGGTTGGGATGCATATATATATATTGTAGGTATATATGTGATATATATGCATATGTTATATGTATGTGAGATAGGAGTGGCATGACATATAGTGGGTTATATGTACTATACTCTATAGATGATCATGTAGGATGTATTATTCGCATATAAGAATTGGTGGTTAGATTCTAGGATTTGATTTGGTTTTGATTCCACCCTTGATACTAGCACTAATAGTCTCTTAGCCAAATAACCTAGAATAGGCCAATCAAATCAAGTTTGACCAATAGTGGACTATTTAACCAGGATAGACTTCATTGACCTAGTTTGACTAAAGTATTGACCATAGTTGACCCAAGTTTGACTTTGACCTAGATTGACCTAGAAATCATGTAGATTGCATCATAAACATCAATTGTCTTATTTTAAACACATTATAATCTGTACTGCTCTATTTAGGACATTGTGACTCTGGTACAGACATCTAACATTACACTACTCTTTTCAGAGTATCAGGCGAGTACATTCTCTGATAGTTCTCTCATTTATTTGTCAATTACTGTATTTCAGTTCTAGTTAGCTGTATGTGATTCTCTGTTACAAATATGTACTGTTATTTCTGGATTCATGTATACGACACACATTTATTTTCTGGCCTCTATTACTGGTATCATCATCTTCGGCTTCTATTACTGGAATCATTTACTGGAATCACCCCAGAATCATTTACTGGTATCATTATACTTGGCTGGACTCATCTTGAATCATTGTGTCGGAATTCTGGATTCACTTGCTGGGAGGGGAAATACTAGAGTAAGACATGTAGACATACCCCATTTCTGGAATCACCCTTTACTGGAATCATACTGGAATGATAGCCATCTCACACCCGGCCAGGTGTGTGATGTGCCGGATTACCCATAGCCGTTTATATGTCGATCTCGGTATTTTAAAACACACTGCTAGAGTATAGGCTGGACTCACCCTGGAATCATTGATCACTATGACTGGAATCGTCCCTTACTGGATTCATCTTGTATGAGATTCATCCTGTACTGGACTTACATTGGAGTTACACTGGTCTACATTGTTGCCTGGACTTTATATCATATTACCCTGGTTCAGCTAGTTCTATTTTTACAGTCTTCATTGCTATGATTCTTCTTTTGTTTAGTATTTACTTTCCTTGCACTTTATCTGTCTTTCTTACCATCACTTGAATATAAACTGCCATTTTCATCAATACAACTGTCTATAACTGCTTTATAGTTCTCTGTCATTTACTTGGGTTTACTAGATGAGATGTGCTCGTTCCTGTCCTGACTGGACCTGTTAAAAATTTTACAGATGATTGCCCTGAGGACACATGTCCTACATTTTACTGAGGAGATGGCTTAGCTACCTATGGCCCCGACACCCAGGAGTGATCGGGAGTTTAGTTAGTCTGCCTTGTTTTAGTTTTTCTGTTTAGATCTGGAGTTGTATATAGAGATTTAAGACTTGAGATGTATTTGAGATTATTCAGATGTTGATATTATTTCAGTAGTTTGTTGTCTTCAATTTCTTAGTTATATTCCGTGTTATCTTATCGTGCTTAGACTGTGATTGAGTTACACCATATCTTATACTCGTCCTCCGTTCGGAGTTGATCATGATAAGTACATTATATACTGCATGAGTTGATGGTTAGTTAGAGACTTAGAACAGCGCTCTACCGCCGACACTGCGGCGTAGGCTGGGCACTGTTACGTACTCGTACCCTCACAATGGGTGCGGGTCGTGACATAAAATAGATCTAGAAGAATCTATCCATCAAAATTAAAAACTCCAAGTTCTAAAGAGGCTTATAATCATGTAAAGAAGAAAATAGAACAAAAAAATTGAGATCCATCATGAAGCAAGTTGTACTTGCCTAGGGCTCTTGGGTGTAGGTGGAGAGTAACGGTGAGGAAGAAGAAGAGTGAATGAGGAGAGAGAAAGAGTGTTGGGTTAATAAATGGAGATGGTGGTGGTAGGTAAGGGTTCTCCACTTGGTTCATGATGAACCAATAGCAACCCAAGCCGAACCAAGCCAACCCAAACAAGCCGAACCAAGCCAGGAGACATACAATACGAGTCAGATACGTATACGTATTCCAAAATACGTAATTACGAACTATGGTCATCACAACTCTACCCACCTTAAAAGAATTTCGTCCTCGAAATTTAATTAAGAGGCTAGAGAGGCAATGACAAGCTATATTCAAGCAATCTACCATGCAATCGTTCATTTCAAGCAAGGAATCGAAAGCGTAAGGCATAAGAAAGATATTATACCTTACGAGTCAAACAGGTCAGGATATCGCGATCGGATATCATCGTCACGCTCCCACGTTGACTCACCCAAGGAGTGATGACCCCAAGCAATACGGACTAACTTAATAGTCTTGTTCTTGAGTATCTTCTCTCTTTGGTCCAATATGGATACAGGCCTCTCCTCATACGAAAGGTTGGTACCAACAACCAATTCTGAATGATCCAGGATGTGTCTCAGGTCCGGGATATACCGTCGCAGTTGGGATACATGGAACACGTCATGCACCTCACTCAGAGACGGCGGAAGAGCGAGACGATAGGACACATCTCCTACTCGCTTCAGGATATCGAACGGCCCTATATACCTAGGACTAAGCTTTTCCCGTACGCCGAAACGAATGACGCCACGGTTAGGCGAGATCCTAAGGAATACATGGTCACCGGCAGAAAATTCAAGAAGACGCCGATGAGAATCGGCCCAATGGCGCTGACAATCTTGTACAATGCGAAGATGATCTCTAACTCTCCTGACCACCTCAACTGTCTGAGTGATCAACTCGGGACCAAGCATCTGCCTTTCTCCAACATCATCCCATGCTAGTGGGGATCTGTACTTCCTACCATACAGTGCCTAGAACGGTGCCATCTGGATGCTAGATTGGAAACTGTTGTTGTACGAGAACTCCACCAGGTGCAGGTGATCTTCCTACGAACCACTGAAGTCGAGTGTACAAGATCTCAACATATCTTCGAGAGTCTGGATCGTGCGTTCTGACTGGCCATCTGTCTGTGGGTGATATGCTGAGCTGAACTGGAGGTGAGTTCCCAAACTCTCTTGCAGACTACGCCAAAAGTGCGAGGTAAATCTCGAATCTCTGTCTGAGATGATACTGACTGGTACTCCGTGCAATCTGACAATCTGTCGAAGATACATCTCCGCTAGCTGAGCCGTCGATTGACCAACTCTGAACGGGAGAAAGTAAGCCACCTTCGTGAGCCTGTCAACTATCACCCAGATAGCATCTCTACCAGCTGGGGATCTAGGCAATCCAGTCACAAAATTTATGGTTATATGCTCCCACTTCTATTCTGGAATTGGCAAGGGCTGAAGTGGTCCAGTTGGCCTCTAATGTTCAGCTTTAACCTATTGTCAAACCAAACATCGAGAGACAAACCGAGCTATCTCCCTCTTCATGCCATTCCACCAAAAGTGCTGACGGATATCTCGGTACATCTTCGTGCCACCGGGATGAATCGAATACTGAGAACTGTGAGCTTCGGTCATGACTTCCTGTCTGATATCTTCACTGGGTACACAAAGACGCTTACCATGTCGAAGTGTACCGTCCTCATGAATGTATAATTCTGGTCTTCGCCCTGCTATACATCCTGTCCTAAGCCACTGAAGCTTAGAATCGGAGGACTGAGCTATCTTGATTCTCTCAACTATACTGGACTGAACTTGCATGCTGGCCATCAATGCCACGCTGGTAGGAAGGACAACTTCTATACCCATCTTCTGAAGATCTGCTAACAATTCTGGTTGCGCTGCCAGGAAGTAAACTCTGGCTCTCCTGCTCAATGCATCTGCAACAATATTGGCCTTCCTAGGATGGTGCTGCAGGTTGACATCATAATCCACAAGCAGCTCTAGCCATCTCCTCTGACGTATGTTAAGATCCTTCTGAGTGAACACATACTTCAGGCTCTTGTGATCGATAAAAATCTCTATCCTATCGCCATACAAGTAGTGTCTCCAAAGCTTTAGCGCAAATACCACGGCTGCCAGCTCCAAGTCGTGGGTTGGGTAATTCCTCTCATGATCACGAAGTTGTCGTGACGCATAAGCTATTACCTTCCCATGTTGCATCAAAACACATCCTAAACCTCGACCTGAAGCATCACAATACACTGAGAATCCTCTGATCCCATTTGGAAGCATGAGAATATGAGCCGTCATTAAGCCTCACTTCAATTTCTCAAAAGAATCCTGACATTCTGATGTCCAAGCAAACTGCACATCCTTGCGGGTTAACTACGTCAGTGGTGCTGAAATTCGAGCGAAGTCCGAAACAAATCGCCGGTAGTAGCCGGCCAATCCAAGAAAACTGCGAACTTCTGTAACGGTGCTGGGTACTGGCCACGTTTCGATAGCCACGATCTTCTGGGGATCCACTTCTACTCCTCCTCTGGTGATGATATGACCTAAGTACGAAATGCGATCGAGCCAGAACTCGTATTTACTGAACTTGGCATACAACTGGTGCTCTCGGAGAATCTGGAGGACAACTCTGAGATGCTGCTCATGCTCCGCTTCACTCTTGCTATAGACCAGGATGTCGTCTATGAACACAATCACGAACTGATCCAAATAAGGCATGAAGATACGATTCATGAGGTCCATGAATACAGCCGGCGCATTGGTTGCTCCAAATGGCATAACAAGGAACTCCCAATGCCCATATCTAGATCAGAATGCCGTCTTCGGGATGTCCTGCTCTCTGACTCTGATCTGGTGGTACCCTGACCACAAATCTATCTTTGAAAATACTGCTGCTCCTCTGAGTTGATCAAATAAGTCATCTATCCTCGGGAGAGGATATCTATTCTTGATTGTTACTGAGTTCAAGGTACGATAGTCAACACATAATCTGGACGTACCATCCTTCTTTTTCACAAGAAGTATCGGGGCTCCCCAAGGCGATCCACTAGCACGAATGAATCCCTTGGTCCTGAGTTCTTCAATCATTTTGTACAATATCTCCAATTCTGACGGCGCCATCCTGTAGACTCTCTCTGACACAGGTGCGGTCCCGGGGATCAAGTCTATGGTGAACTCGATCTCTCGCTCTGGCGGCATTCTTGGAAGCTCTTCTGGGAAGACATCTGGAAACTCCTCGACGATCCGGGACAACTGTACTGCTGCTACTACTGCCATCCGTAATACGGGAGGAGAAGGTTCAACTTCGCCTCGGGAAAAAGAAAACTCTGGCTCGCCTGGGATGCTAAAAACAACCCTACCAATACGGCAATCTATCCTGGCATACTGGTCCCTCAACCAATCTATCCCTAAGATCACATCATAATCGGCCATCGGGAATTCTATTAACCTAGTGGGAAACTTTCTACCACTAATTACGACCCGACACGAGGAAAATACTCTATCTACTCCCACAAGACCGTTACCAGTAAGTATATTGAGCCTTACTAATAATGACTCGGGTTCCAGTCCTATCCGTGTCGCGAATCGTGCAGACATAAATGAAGACGAGGCACCAGAATCAAATAATACTGAAGCTGGAAAGGTGTTGACGAGAATAGTACCTGCCACTACCTCACCGGGTGCTATTCCTTCCTCTCCCATGGTCAAGTCCAGCACTTGACCATGTCCTCTGGGTGCGGGTCCCCTCTGCTGAAAATTCCTCTACCTGCTCTGGATCAGGGCTTGGGCTTGGGCATACTGCTGCGGTCTCTGCTGCTGGAATGCCTGGGCTTGTGTCGATAATGGTCTCGAAAGTGGGTACTACAGCTGCTGCTGCTGCTGGACCGGTGCTGGTCCCCTAACTGAAGGACTAGAGAAGGCCGATGAACTCCCCCTGTTCGGGCAGTTCCCAACCCTGTGGTCTGGGGCACCACAAACCAAGCACAAACCCTGTGCCCTGCGACACTTTTATACCACGTGTCCCGGCTTCCTGCAGTGTGAACATCCCACTGCGGAAGACTGCTTCTGCTTCTGCTGCTGAGGGTACGTCGGGGTGGAATGCTGAACCGACGTCACTGAGGCCGCCCGCCTCGGAGCTCCAATGGTCAAAGCCCTGGCTGCCGGGGCTGGGACTGACGACTGATTCATCTGGCTGTAGGATCGCTTCCGACCTCCGGTCCTATCTATGATCCTCTGGGAGGTATACTCATGCCTCCTAGCTGCTCTCAGCACTGCATCAAAAGTCTGATGCTCAAACTGCTCCACTGCTAACAAGATCTCGAGGTGAAGCCCCTGCTGGAACCGTTGGGCCCTATCGACCTCGGTCGCCACCAAGGTGGGAGCAAACCGACTAAGTCTCGAAAACTCGGCCGCATATCCATCGACCGTCCTGCCCATCTGCTTCAGATTGGTGAACCTCGTCTGTAGCTCGTACCAAGCTACAGCATTAAAATACTTGGTCTGAAATCTCTCCATGAATACTGCCCATGAAATAGGGGCCACTAATACATCGGCTTGCGCTGCCCACC